>FLSR01004870.1:14964751-15021846 GCA_900092035.1 Leuciscus waleckii | reverse complement strand
GTTTAAATCTGAAAATACTGAACACTGTTATATTGTATAACATGTACTTCATTAACTGCAAAAGAATGCTTTTTACTGTACTTCTTATTTATGTAACAAACTTTATTTCCCAGGATTTAAATATTTAGTGTAGATTATTGTGTGTGCTTAAGAGCAGAGTAAAGCTATGGGTATCTCATGTAGACAGGAATAGGACCATCATGCAGGCAATGCCATAGAATAAAGCAGTCATACTCTGAACATTTAAGTCTATTATTCTGTTATTAAAATATGCTACAAATGACATTACAAACTCTTCGTTTTGACATAAAAATAAATTTTAAAAATCATTCAGTCATACATTTCACTCATTATTTATCTTGTGTTAGTGGAATATAACTTTCCCAAAGATGCAGAACCCCCATACAATACAAATCTGTAAGACATTTAAAGCACTTAAAATATTTTACAAAAGCAAATGTATACTATATCGAACATTGCTCCTTTCAGAAATTGGTAATGCATTGAGCCCTTAATGTACAGGAATAAATGACCCAAGACTGAAACTTCCTACAAGTATATCAAGGAGTGGACATGGCTAATGAGCAGATGAGTGTCCCTCTGCTGCCACCTACTGATCATTTCATGTCATTTTTGTTTTAAGTGTTTGTTTTTCCTGCAGGTGAAAACAAGATGCATCCGTTTGAGCCTTTTACTTTATTTATCAGCGCTGGCAATTGTTTTGCCTGAGTTGGGTGATATATTTGTATGCTCTTAACATAGTAGCAAAAAAATGAGCAGTATGACTAGGCTACATTTAATAGAGTGCTAGGCTTTATAAAAACTTTAGTGTAGCTCTATTAAATAGGATATTTATGTTAAACAATTTTAAATTGGATGATTAATTACCTGTTCAGAATAAGTATAGCAGTAACCGGCAATCAGAATATGCTAATAATTTTTGTTTAAAATCCAATAAGCTTTAAAGTGGTTTCTGAATGGTTAATTGAATGAACTTGAGGCATGCAGACCGGCTGCTGCAGGGCTTTAACAAATCTTAAACAAACAAATAATGATATGAACCACTTTTTCTGAATTTTATTAGCCCATTTTATTTGTCTCTCATAAGATCGTATATAGGCCTACATGACAATAGACTTTTATCTAACATTGGGATACCAAATGTATGTACTTAACAGACATTCAGCATTATAGAAATAAATAAATCCAATGTAGTCCGAAGTAAACTGGCAAAATAATATTATCTATGATAATGTCTATAACAGTAAATGTATGAGAAAATAAGGAAAATTAGACGTGCAGACGGGTAGACGTGCAGACGTTGGGTAGATGTGCAGACGTAAGACGGGCAGACGTGAAGATGTGCGTAACTGTCATCTGCCAGTGGCCCATGCATATCGACTGTCGCTAAAAATCAGTGGTAAAACGTGAGGAAATGCTAGATTTTTTATAGCTGGCAAAGTTAAAGTCTAATGAAATACACTGACACCTTATTTTTGTCCTTTCAAAAGTAACTGAATGCCCTGCTACATATATTAGCCTACAGTAATTGTAATTGTGTTTAAAACATATTAATGTACATGTATAATTATAATGTCATTATAAATTATATATTTGTTTAAATACACACTATGAATGCATATATTTAAAAATAATACATTTTCCCCTTAAAAAAAAGAAAAGAAAAATGTTCCGTACATAGCCTCTACGCGCCCCCTGAACCCCTATAATAAAGATGGATAGTGACATAGAAATTTGCAGTGGCAGCAGTACGCAGGGCTCTGTGGAGGTGGAGGACTTCTCTCCTCCTGAATCCCCAGACACACACACACACACACACACACACACACATACCTTTGAAGGGATAGAAAAGTCCTCGGGACTTGGTACCGCATCACTCGCAAGACGCAACCTGCATTGAACAAGACCGAAGTCCACCATTCTCTAGTCTCGAACTGCACTTTCTACACGTACACACACATAGTTTAGATGTGTCCATGGTTGATCCCATTCCAGCCAACTGCCCGCAGACAGAGTCTAGCCCTGGAAGCATCGCAGGGAAAGATATGCAACGCACTAGAACTTTTGCACCATGAAAACAAACACTTTTGTGTCCCATGATGGCCTCTCTCATCAGCTAGTACTACGCGATTTCACAGTTTGACGTGTGTCATTGGAAAGATCCACGTGGTGTCATGAATAATTAAGATACAGTGTCTTCTCATAGGATAAGAATACTCAGTCTCATGAATAATTATGAGACACTGATGAGTCATCAAAGTACTACAGTGCTCTGCCACCTCACAGCCTGTGGAGGGGGTTCAAGATGGCGTCCTGCTAAGTTTGCCTTTATCGGGCTCCCCTGACAAATCTTTTTTTAACAGCCAAACTACACTACTTACAATCCTGTTACGTGTATTTGTTTACATAAATACTTCATACTGCCCCTCGATAACTTAAAGATGAAATCTGCTGCAGACAAAAGGAAAGAAAAAGAAATGTCACGTGCTTCACGTGTGTCCGATGGGAGCTTCCACAGCTATTCATCTCCCGGTGAGATCCTCTTATCTACTCCGCTTCCGGAGAGTAAGCCTCCTTCAAAGAAAGGCAAAGCAGAAGACAACGCTGTGATTTCCACTCTCTCACAGCTGATAAATAATCGCTCGGATGCCCTGGAGAAAATGGTGGGTGACAACGCTCTTAAAATTGAAGGGCTAAAAAAGACGGTGGACTTTGTATGTGCCGAGTTGAATGATATTAAGGGGAAAGTCGGCCACGTCGAAGCTAGACTAATACTGAAGAAAAGAAGATGGAGCTCTGCGAAATAAGAATTGCAGTCTTGGAGAGGTACTCTCGTCGCTGGAACCTGCGGAACCCGCTGGAACCCGCTGGAACCTGCGTTTGCATGGAGTACGGGAAAAGGAAAAGGAAAATGCCAGAACCGAATCTATCCGCATTTGTGCGGCCATCTTCCAGGGAGAGCAAAACTCTTCCAGATAAGATCGACTTTGTCCCCCGCATTGGGAAGAGGCTTCCGAATACCTCAAGGCCGCGCGCGATCATTATTCAGTTTTCCTCAAGTGTGGTGAGAGATGGTGTGTGGAGAGCGGCGAAATCGTCAGAGTTTCTGCGGGCGAACGGTCTTCGTTTTACTGAGGATCTCACTGTTTTTGACTGAGAAAGGAGGAAGTTGCTGTGGCCGGCTGTTGAAAAGGCCCGCAAAGAGGGGAAAAGGGCGCATTTTGTCGGACACCGTGCATTCATTGAGGGCTCTGAAATGAACCCTATGTAAGCCTGTTCAAACTATTCATCTCATTCCAAGTGAGCTTTTTTGAGCTCTACCTTTTCGTTATGGAGCAGGACTATTGATGGCTGTAAGCGCACTTGACTTGGCCTTGTCGTCAGCCGCTTATGCGTTGTCAACCTCAGTAAGCTCGGTTATCTGCTGTTCGTTGTTAAAAGAGTTCTTTTTGTATGTCTATTTATATTATTTCTCTCAATGCCAGGGGGCTAAGAGACATTACTAAACGGAAGGCTTTGTTTCTGTATGCCAAATCGTTCAAGACTGATTTTAGTTTTTTTCAGGAGTCCCATTCTGTTACCAGCGATACTACTTTTTGGAAAAATCAGTGCAACAATGATGTTTGGATGGCTCACGGTTCGGAGCGTTCAGCTGGAGTTCTGACTTTGAAAAACCTTTTTGCTGGGGACGTTTTGCACTACTTTAGCGACCCGAATGGACATTTTCTGCTTATGGTCATTTGTTTAAACAATACTATGGGTGTAATAGTTCTCATGAGAATGATCTATTGATTGATGCGATAGAAGGGAAAATTCTGCTGTGGCTTAATGCATATCCAAATGCCTTAGTTTTCATTGGTGGGGACTTTAATATTGTACCTGATAATAATCTCGATAGACTGCCAGCTAAACAGTCTGCCTCTGCTTATCCTAAATTAAAGATATTAATGGATAAATTTGATATTATTGATTTTGGGGGAAACATTTCCGAAAACTAAATCCTATACTTGGAGTAACAAAAATTGTTCTAGACAGTCCTGAATAGACTACTGGCTTGTTTCACAATCTGATTTTATTGTTGCTGTTAGCATTCTCCCTTCACCCATGACTGATCATAAAGCAACTCTTATCCAATCCCCTCTATCTTCAGTTATCTCTTCTTCAAGACCTAGAGCCTCTTACTGGAAGCTTAACTCTTCTTTGCTTAAGCATGATCAATTAAGTAAAAACATTTTATTTTTGATTGAATATTACTGGATCAAAGCACAAAAGGAAAATAAATACGGCCTCAATTGGTAACTTCTTAAACATGAAATTAGCAAGTGTGCTAGGAATTTTGGCAGCCTTCTAGCTAAACGTAAAAGACTTGAAGAAGAGACTGTCCTTTCCAAAATAATGACTCTATCTGGGAAAATGCAGGATGGTTTGTCAGAAGCTGAATTGGCAGAATTTATTGATCTGCAAACTCAGTTAGACTCAGTGTATAAGAATAAGGCAGAGTGTGCTTTTATTCACTCTAGAAGAAGGTGGCTAGAACAAGGAGAACGAAGTACTGCATATTTCTACAGAATGGAAAAGAATAATTTTAGAAATTTTAGTTTTGCTTTAGTTTTGCACCTTTCCTGCTTGAAACTTATTTGGAGAGACACTTCCACCTACTTTATCACAGGGATTACTTATTTTAATACCTAAACCTAAGAAAGACATTCTTTTGATTGATAACTGGCATCCAATCTGCTTGTTAAACTGTGATTATAAGATATTAGTTAATAGACGAAACTCTATTTGGGTTTCATCCCAAAGAGGCATATTGCTAACAATATACACCTTGTTTTAGATTTGTTGGACTATGATGAACTGATTAGAGATGAAAGTTTTATTCTTTTTTTAGATTTGTATAAAGCCTTTGATTCCCTTGAACATGAATTTATTTTGCTGTCCCTGTATGAATTTGGTTTTGGTGATTTATTTAGCAAAACTGTCAGAACGTTATCAAAATGGAAACTGCTCAATTAATCTGAAATCTGGCACTCCTCCAAGGTTTAATGTATTTAGAGGGGTTCGCCAAGGTTGCTCGGTATCGCCTTATTTGTTCTTGATGGCCGCTCAACTCCTTAATTGAATAGTCAATTACAAGGGGTTAATATAGCAGATAAACACATTATTATAACTCAGTTAGCTGATGATACCACACTCTTTTAAAAAAAACGACTTGCAGATCCCTAATGCTTCTGGTCTTTCTCTGAATTTAGATAAATGTGAACTACTTCCCTTAAAGTCTTGTTCTGCTCCATTCCTGCACAATATTCCTGTTAAGTCTCAAGTGAATTATTTGGGCTTTACAGTTTGTAAAGATGTCAATGCGAGAAGGAATTTAAACTTTGATCCAGTAATTACTAAAGCTGAGAAAAAGTTAAATTCCTGGCTCCAAAGAGACTTGTCTTTACGAGGAAGGGCTCTCCTCGCCAAAGCGGAGGGTGTTTCTAGATTGACCCACCCTGATCTTTCTCTGCATGTGGCCAAGACAATTTGTGTAGAGGTTGATAGAATGCTTTTTGAATTTTTATGGAAACACAAGAGACATTACATCAAAAAATCTGTTGTCATAAATAGCTTTGAACATGGTGGTTTTAACTTTCTTGATTTTACTTCTTTAAACAATATGTTTAAAATCAATTGGTTGAGGCAGTTCTTGAATGATTCTGATTCAATATGGAATGCTATTCCCAGTTATATTTTTTCTAAAGTTGGTGGTCTCCCCTTTCTGTTAGTATGTAATTATAATATCTCTAAATTGCGGGTCAAATTGTCAAATTTCCATAAGCAGGTGCTTTTGGCCTGGCATTTGATTTACAAACATAATTTTAGTCCTCACAGGTATTTTATTAGGAATAACCATGATATCCGATATAAAAATAAAACACTTTTCTTTTCAGATTGGTTTAATAATAATATTATTTTGGTTTCTCAACTTGTAAATTCAAATGGTCATTTGTTTTCTTATTCTGAATTCTTACTAATATTGTATTCCTGTCACCCCACGAGACTTTGCCATGATGGATGCCATTAGTGGAGCTATTGCACTTTTAAAAAACTCAGCTGATTCTTTACTCTCTTCGACCTCTTGGATACATCCTTGCGAGACAGCAATGGGGAAGATCTGTTTTTAATCTAGTACCTCTCTTAGGAATAGAAAGATTAGACAACTTTTTCAGAATGACATTATTACTGTCCCTTCTGTAATATCATATTGGAGTAATTGTTTTAATTATATTCCTTGGAAGAAAGTGTGGTCTCTATCCAACAAATATTTAATCACTAATAAGGTTAAAGAGGTATCATTCAAGTTGTTACATCGATTTTACCCAGTCAATCTTTATATCAAAAAAATGTTTCCTGAGATGGACTAGTCTGTACCTCAACTTTTTTGGGATTGTGTTCATGAAGCTACTTTTTGGAAGAAATGTTGTCTGTTTGTACGTGCTTCTTTATTAGTAAATTTTTCTTTGTTGTTTACGGATGTCTTATTTGGATTTTATAACTCTGACAAGAATCTAAAAGACAAATATTTTTCTTATAAATCTATTTATTTTTCTAGCCAGGTTTTTTGTACACAAGTGTAAATTTGTGTCTGTCAAACCTCTTTTTATTATTTTTCGCAAAGACCTAAGTTATTTGTGTTACTCTTCTTATAGCAATGTCAAAGCTCTAAAGTCCATTATATTGTGAACAAATATAATATTTATGCTTTTTTTATAATGAAAACAAAAAAGGGACTCAAGGCATTTCTTTCTCTCTTGAATTTAATTTATTTTAAATTATATGTTACCCCCGGCTCAATGTGTTTTTTCGTTTTTATCTGTTTATTCTACTGGCTTTTTGTCTACTGTTTATAATTCTATTGTTGTTTAATTCTGTTTTGAGTTGTAACTGTATGTATTTGCTGTTATAAATTTTCAATAAAATAAAATAAAAATCACAGAATAAATTATATTTTAAAATGTATTCAAACAGTTATTTTAAATTGTCATCATATTTAACAACTTTACTTTTTGTTGTTGTTGTTGTATTTTTAAATGCAGCCTTGGTGAACATAAGAGACTTCATTCGAAAACATAAAAAACGTACCAGTCCCAAACTTTTGAACAGTAGTGTATGTATTTGTGTATCGCTATGTTTGTTATATGTATTCATGCGACTGTTATTTAAAAGGTTTTTGTGCACAGTAAATCTCATATCTGTAATACTTACAGTCTGTGGTACTGGTGCATGGGTCCTGTGGTGTCGATAGTAAATCACAGCAGCAGTTACAGCAGCAAACACCAGCAGAACACCAACAACTATTCCTGCTACAGCTCCTGAAGACAGACCTGAACCTGGAATGTTCTTAATTCAAAAGATGGCTGGAATTAAATCTGTGTAAAATGTTTCGTATTCTGATAATTAGAAATCATGCCAATTAAAACTAGAGAACCGACCCCCCCAGGGAAGACATGATTTACGACTTTGAAAACAAAGCAACAGTCAGAACACCCATTTGTAGGAGTAACAAACCTTTTTTTTGTTTTAAAAAAACCCTTTAAAAACCCAGCACAGAGCGTTAGTTAAGCTGGGCAGAACAAAAAGACGGAGACAGCAGACGATAGTAACCATGTAGACCGCAGAGACAAAGAACCCAAATTAAGATCAGAAGAACGGTTTCAATAGCTTCATTCCAGTCATCTAACTACTCTAGTCTCACCTTTCTTTCTTTCTTTCTTAGCTTTCTTTTTCTTTTCCGATTGAAAGTCTCGGTTTTAAGTTAAGTTTTGCTGCAAAGGTTCGGTCCACGATTCACGGCTGCAACGCACGCTTTCAACTTCAAAGACGCTTCAACCATCCGCCAGCACACCACGTGACTGGTTCTCCCTGAACTTTATCCAAGCATGAGGAGATCAACCAACGGACCGCGAAAACACCCTTGTACCCGACAAAAGGGAAACCTCAAACGGAACGCCGAAACGCAAGTAACCTCTAGACTCTTATGAACTGGTGCATTATAACCTTTTATAACCTGCATACGGAACGACCAGGGTTAAATTAAGGATTGATGGTTCGTTCAGGTCATGTCTTGAGTGCATATAGAAATTCGGGATTTCTTCCTCTCACCCTTAAACTCATTCTTTCCAAACTCTTTTCTTTCTTTATTTCTGTAACTTGTATGAATGTGTGTGTGTATGCGTGTGCGTGTGTTTGTGTTAGGTACTTTCATGTGTGTTAGCATATAATCAATAAAGTATTGTTTGTATTTGAAAAGAGAAGTATTATTTGTGTGATGTGCTTACGAATTTATTGTCTTGAACTGCGATCTAAGTTACCTATGCTTTTACCCTTGAATTAGGCTATTTCTTAATTTACTGTTAGCTGGGGATTATTCTTTCTTGGCCAGGAAGATATTATATTTCCTAGAGTTAATAATTGTTTATGCTTTCTGTTCATTGGATGAACTGATAAAATGAGCATACTATTGATTCTGCTACAGTAAATTCTGAAAATAATTAAATGATTAATTATTGATCATAATCCGTTATGAATAATAATTAATTATATTTATACGGGCGTATAAACGCTACAGCCTGCTAAAGCTGTGAGTGATACGTACCCTCCATTCTCTTTTAAAGAACTTAAATTTAATAAAGAACATTTCATTTTAATTCTGTGTCTGCCTCCTTCGTGTCCACGGTCTGCTCCTCAGGGGCGGTGCGCAAGCTAGGGGTGGACGGCCCACTGGCGCTCGCCCCGGCCTGTGACAGATGCATAGATAGAAATATATATAGACAGATAGATTAATAGATAGATAGATAGATACATAGATAGATAGATAGATAGATAGATCAGTGGTTCTCAAACTTTTTTACACCAAGTACCACCTCAGAAAATATTTGGCTCTCCAAGTACCACCATAATGACCAATATTAAAATACAGTAGCGTAGTAGGCCTAACTATTCAGCTACAGTTATGCACAGCTCAAAAACCAGGCAGTTTTATTTATAATAAGAATATTTATTGTTGTCAGCCACTTTAAACATTGTAACAACACAGTTTTAACATCAACACTGCACTGTGTGCTGCTTACATACAGGTAATTTGAAATATACAGGTAATTTAATTTAAGTTACATTTAGAACAAATAAAAAAAATTGTGATTAATCACGAGTTAACTCATGACAATCATGCGATTAATCGATTAAAATTTTTAATCGATTGACAGCCCTACTTAAAACACATAAACTTTACACACCAACACACTTTACATATCAAAATCCATAAAACTCATCCCAGAACAATTCTTGACTGACCTATAATCAAACATCGTTCAACTACATAATTCTTTTATGTGTCTTACTTGCTTAGACTACTTACAAGTCATTTAATGGTTATAACTGTTAGATGTTTGAATGGAAGGTGTTGTGTTTCATATCAATATGACTGTATGCTCTTAACTCAAGAGATGGCTTGAGTGAAGTCTGTGTAAAATGTTTCGTATTCTTATAATAGTAATGATGTCTAAACTGTAGCATTTGTTCTCTCTATTAGTAAGGAGAGCACAGATAAGCATGATTTACGATCAGAACTGAAAAGAACGGCACCTCCTAAATTTAGCCAGTGTCTAATTGGCCAGAACTCATCCTGGAGGTTGGACAAACTTTGAGTTTAAAATCTTAGACCCGAAAAAAGAAACTCTCTCTCGAAAAAGTCTCTTCAAAAGGTTCTCGAGGAGGTTGGGGGGGCAGAACAAAAGGACGGAGACAGCAGACGATGGTTATAGTAACCATGTAACAGACGAACAGACCAACCCAAATTAAGATCAGATGGGTTAGATTAATTTCCAGTCATCTAACTACTTTCCGTATCTCATTTTCTTTCTTTCTTGGTGTTATTCTTCTTTTCCGATTGAAAGTCCCGGTTTTAAGTTAAGTTTTGCTGCAAAGTTTCGGTCCACGATTCACGGCTGCAACGCACGCTTTCAACTTCAAAGACGCTTCAACCATCCGCCAGCACACCACTTGACTGGTTCTCCCTGAACTATATCCAAGCACGAGGAGATCAACCAACGGACCCCGAAAAACACCCTTGTAATATGTGCCGTTCATTCATCACACACAGACACGTGATTTAAATTTAAACAGTCTTTTTGCGAGCTGTAGTAAACAACAGTGCATCTGTGCCGTTCATTCATTCACACACAGACACGCGATTCATATTTAAACAGTATTTTTGCGGTTTACAGACATTCCATATCGCAATTAAAACAAAGCACTTAAGAATAAAAAAACGTACTCGTCCGTCCTTCGGATGAGACGTTAAACTGAGGTCCTGACTCTCTGTGGTCATTAAAAATCCCAGGATGTCCTTCGAAAAAGAGAAGGGGTGTTCTTGCATCCTGCATCCTGGCCAAATTTGCCCCTTGGCCTCTGTCCATCATGTCCTCCTAATCATCCCCATATACTGATTGGCTTCATCACTGTCTCCTCTCCACCAGTAAGCTGGTGTGAGGTGGGCGTTCTGGCGCAATATAGCTGCCGTCGCATCATCCAGGTGGATGCTGCACATTGGTGGTGATTGAGGAGATTCACCCCTTCCATGTAAAGCGCTTTGAGTACCTAGAAAAGCGCTATATAAATGTAACGAATTACTATTCCTCAGCCGGATCCGTTGCTCTTTGAAATGAAACTAAACCAGCACTTCTGAGGTAAATTTCCCAGGATTATTCCTCACAGCCTCGCAAGACAACGTAAATTACTTTAATCTGATTAAACTTTATGTGTTTTATCGAGTTGATGTGGGCGTTGACACGTTTGCATGTATTGCCTCAGATCATTTGCGCGCGCTCTCCGTGGTCGTTCACATTAGCAGATAATGAGCTATAATGAGCTGAAATGAGAATGACTGACATCTCTCTCTTTTCATACAGATTACATAAACAGAGAATATTTGTTTTCGTTTTGAATTAGATAATTTAAAAGTACACACTTAAATTATTATAAAGATATATAGCTCATGCCTGGGTGAATAGTATTTGCTGAGTTTTGTTTAAGTTTAGAGACTTGCTCCAGAAAAAAAGTTCTCTATACCTTCTTGGGACTTATCTCTTGTGCTACTTCACTCAGAGACCTCCCCTTGAGTCACTGCAGGCAAACAGTTATCCTGCTTGCTTGCCTCTATCAAGAAGGTAGGGGACCTTCACGCATTTTTGGTAAACGGATCGTGCCTGGAATTCGGGCCGGCCAACTCTCACAAAATCCTGAGACCTTCAGGTGGTGAACCTGCAAGTGCTGCCCCGGAGGAGGCAGACCCAGCCTGGCTTTTCTCTGTTCCTTCCGCCTTGCGGTTATTTAAGACAAATGCAAAGCCTCAGGACCTCATCCAGCTCTTGTCTGTTTGGAAACCAGCAGAAGGGAAGGCTTTTTCCATGCAGAGGTTGGCCCATTGCATAGTGGTTGCCATCATCTTGGTGTTTTTTCCCAAGATGCAACGTGCCCACCTGGGTAGTCAGCTCCTCCAAAGAGAGACTGTAGCTCCTTCCTGGGCGTTGACACAGAGTGCCTCGCTCACAGATCTTTTAGAGCTGCGGGCTGGGCAACACCAGCACATTCGCTAGGAAAATAGCCTATGTGTAGAGCCGGTTGCTTTCCATGGGCTCCCATCACATGAAGCCAGCTTCACTGTTAGCCCGGTTTGTAGTGTCGGCTTGCTGCGCCATTCCCCTCCTATGGACTGGATACGTGCGCCATTGCTCCAGTTGAGTTCCCCTTTAGCCGAACCCTGTTGAGTTCCTCCACACCCCTTCGGCGTTTGACGTGGCGGAGCGTCCAATGCTAGGCCTACCACTCGTATGCACTGGTGGAACTTGTGCTAGGCTGGGTCCATATGTTGCGATCCCTATGGCGATCCCATATGTGTATTCTTCCACGGTACGGCTCCCTCCGGCGAGCCCGTGTCTGACCGGTTGCGTCTCCCCCTTGTTATCGGCTGGAGCCATCTCAGTGACATTCCATGTGTTGTACTGCCGGTAATTCGCTCAGTCCATATGTGTTATTCTCCACATGTTACCTCCCTACGGGCAGGATGTGGCTTCCGCAGCATTTGCCTTCCAACAAAAGGTAACGCTTTGGAACAGCTTGTGGAACAGCAGTGACTTTCCTGGCCTAAACCCTGTCCTATCGCTGGCTCAATATGCGGGAGGATCAGGAGGTTTTAATAGGGATCCCAATCAGTCGACATGTTGACTACTTCGAACGTGAGCGACTGAAAGGGAACATCTCGGTTACGTATGTAACCCTCGTTCCCTGAAGGAGGGAACGGAGACGTCGTCCTGTCGCACTATTGCTGGACCACCGCTGACCCTGGGCTCTGCTCGGCTCTCTGCGAAAAACAACTGGTGCGTGCATCCACTTCCGAATTTATACCTGCGCTGCGGGGCGGAGCATGTGATGCAATTCATGCACGCCAATGTGCATTGGCTCGTTTTAACAATACTCAAAGATGACAGGCTCCCTAAGCGTGATCCCAATCAGTCGACACTGGCCGGAATTTTTAGAAAGAATCATTTTCAGAGGCGAATTCTCCGTTTGCGTGTAAATGAAGGGCACAAACAAAGGGAAATGTTGCATTCATTGCTATGATTGATAATTTTCTTTCCAAATTATCACTGGACAGTAGAAAAGTGAAAATGTTAGCATTATACATAATGTGCTCTCCATGCTAACTTATACTTACATACTATAAAAAATGGTCATGGCATGAAGAGGTGTGTTATAAAATGTAATAAATAAATATAGTAATTAAGAATATCTATCTATCTATCTATCTATCTATCTATCTATTTTTTTAAACTGGACATTTACAGTCTAAGAATTCAGAAAAAAAAGAAAAGAAAAAAAAGTTTGAAAATACATGTCTATAAAATTCAGCCATAAAAACATTTCAGTTCGTTAAATTTCAAATGTTCAATATTCGCTTAAATCAAATTCAGAACTTTTTAAAATACCCCATAATATTCAATTTTGTTAGATTACACTTGTCAATAATTCTAATTTACACAATTCAAATTCAAATCATTTTGTCATATTATAAGCTCCAAAGTGATTGTAATTATATAATTTTATTGAATCAGTTTATTTCACCAAAAGCCACACTCTGAAGGAGTAAGAGCTGCTTATATTATTAAATGCAAATGCCAAAATTATTCTGTCCATCTGTCCATGTCTACTTGGCTCAATTGCCTACTAATGGTCTCTGACCATTCCTCTGTCACATTGAGTGGGTTTGTCCAATTAACAAATGCTGAATGAATCCACACTGTTGGATAGTCTACATAATTAAAAAAAAAAAAATGCTGCTCTGATCTCCCCCTTAATGCAAACAGCAATAGTGCTGCTCGATCTCCCCCTTAATGCAAACAGCAATAGACTAAGAATTTATTACTACACTTGATGATAATTACATTTGGAGAGAGCAATCCATTAGTGTTCACATTTATCTCAATGGCAGTTAACGAGTTCACACTTACAAATAAGTCAGATAGATTAAATGGTATGCATATTTGGCGTACTGTTCGAGGAGAGGGCTCCGAGCTCTGTATTTGGCCTGAACCCAGAGAACACCCCCATTATTCCTGGCTGTGGTAGGAACCAGCCAAGAGTGAGGAGTCAGGGTGGTGGAGGGATGCTGAAAACTGTTGAGGAACGTAGGTGAGTCTACTGTGTATATAGGCCTCCTCTCATGTTGATAGGATAGACGTGATCATTTCTGATGACATGTTTATTGGATAGATAATTTGAACATGCTCCTCCTGAACTTTGTTAATGGAACATCATTTGCTTGACTGGCACCTGACCCCTCGAAAGTACACAATTTGAAATTTGCTATGTTTGCTCATGGGCACTCAGTTCTGGGCATAGACATTTTTTGAGCCAACCAACTGAACTGTAAATGCTACATGAGTAATCACTTCAGAACCTCAGGGAATTAAATGACGTCAATAATGCTGATTGGCTGATGGCACTGTAAAAACAAACAATCTCATTCCCTTCACTAGTGGCTATCATGAAAGTAGACAGGGTAAAATATCCATTTCAGAGATTCAGACTTTTAATAACCTTACATCAACAAACTGATATAGCCTAGTGTTTAAAAAATACTAAACATTTACGATTTATGTTGCTTCCATAAAAATGTATTTAGTCTTACTCTGAATACACTTTTGAATAGTCATCATTGGATAGAATGACGTAATTACTCTAAGTTATTTCATCAATTGAAGTTTTTGGATGTCTGATATGAAAGCTTATACTACGGGGCTGTTGAATGCTTGAATCTAATTGTTTGACGAACATTATGAGGTGTGCAATTATTTTCAGGGAAACACACAGCTTAAGTAGTTCCAAGCAGGTCTTGACTGCTTATAGTTCCATATCACTTCGCCAAATGATTTCAGTTATTCAAAGGCCTTTACAGCCTACAACAGCAAAAGAACCAAGACCCACAATGACACTGACCAAGCACATACATTTAGAATAAAAAATGTTTTTTCCCCCTCAAAATTACGTTTTATTATGTATGGAAAGTACATAGCACTTGCAGGCTCACCACCTGGTCCCGTAGGAGAGGTAGGAACCTTGGGCACACGTTCAGACTGGGGTCTCAACTTGTGAGAGTTAGCCGGCCCAAATTCCAGGCAAAACTCGTTGACCGAAAGCTAGCAAGTCCCTACCCTCTAGTGGAGACCATGCGAGCAGGAGAACTGTTTCTTAAAAAACAGAATTTTTTAGTCACTGCCTGCGATGTCTCAGGGGCGGTCTCTGCAGTGCAGTAGCACCAGAGAAAAAGACCCAAGAGGGTAAGGAGGGGCGCAAGGCGGATATATCTCCTTGCTCGCCACAGGTTCCATCTCTTCCTGATTTTAGCACCATAGTGCAAGAAAGCTCACTGGGGAACACATTTCTGTGGGGCCCAGGGCCAGCTGTGGCCAGAGTCTTTGTCCACTCAGACAAAAGAAGAAACAACTGGCGTAGGACAAGTCCGGAGGGGCAACAGACGTGGCTGTGCGGCCCCGAAGTGGTCCGAAACAGCTGGCCAGCTGGGGATGGAGTCTCCACTGTATCTGGACCGGAGGCTGTCGTGAGGCTTGTGAGCGGCATGATTGAGCAGGCCAGCAAAAATAGGTGGAATGAAGCGACCTTAGAAGCTTCTGACTCCAAGGAGGAGGTGGCGGGCGAGTTGCAACATGCAAGGGGAGCGCAGCTCGACGGTTGCAATGTTGTCAGAACAGTACAAGCTCACTGAGCAGCGGTGTCTCGAAGCGAGGGACTGTAATCAACTCGAGGCAACGAATGCCAAATGCAGTCAGAGGACGCCCAGAGCTCTGTTACTGCATGCCCTTTATACGTGGCCCCTCAGCCAACATTTGGAGGACACTTGTTCCGGAGCCACTAGCCCGAGTAAACAAAGGTCTGCTTATGGGTGAGGGTTTGGCGACAAGCCAGGGTGTTTGTTTTCTTACACAGAGTGTGTCACTCGGCCACCTCGGGACTCGGTCGTCAAGCCAGTGCTGAAGCGGTCTCCATATGGAGGAAGCCGTGCGGCTGCATCTGCCATATGCCCCAGGAGCCTCTGAAAGTTTCAGTGGGACCCTTTCTCACTTCTAAATAGCACTGAGCTGGCACACCTCACTTGAGAGATGCGCTAGACTGAGACCACCTCCATGCTAGAAAAGAGATATTCTGCACTTGGGCGAGATTACTCTTTCCCAGTTGACCTGAAGACCCAACTGGCTATGGAGCACTCGAAGGGTAGGAACATGTACTGATACTTCGTATCTTCGAACGCAAGAACACAGTAAGCCTGTGGAGTGGAAGGATAGAGATCTGAAGTACACGTCTTTCAGGTCGAACGCTGCAGACCAAGCTTGGGGACGGGGCATTGAAAATGCAACTCTGTGTTTACAAGTGAACGGAGGCTTTTGAAAAAGGGCCCGTATCAGTTGGCACAGCACCAAGATGGTCGTAACCCACCACATAAAAAGGGTACAATGAAGTACGGGCTCTGAAGCCAAACTCCATACCGGCTGGAGGGAATGGCTAGCACGCGTCCTTCACCAGTAGGACTGCGGCGCACACACACAGGACAGGAGCTCTGCTCAACACCTAGGTGTGATGGATCTCACTAAAAAATCTTTTAGGAGCATTTCTGCTCAACACCTAGGTATGATGAATATCACTGAGCCTGGGCGGAAGCCGAGCGAAATGAATCGCAAGCCGGGTCTGAAGGTACCGAATGGGGCCAGGCTGGGCATCGGTTGGAAGCGTTTTGGGGCAGCGAGGTGGAGGACAGGGATCCGGCTCGAGAGGCCCGAAGGCGGGATCTGAGTGTGCGGTGCAACACTTACCTGACTCCACTAGGTGGCAGGGGATGCATGAGAAGGTGGATGACCGGGTCCTCGAACCGACCCAGCTGCCAGCTGGCGAACAAGAGGGGGCTGAGGGTGCAAGACTTTACAGGGTCACACACCACCAGACTTGCCCTCTTGGGGCCCAGGAAAAGAGGAATTTGCTCTTTCTTTGAAGTGTGGGTACTGCTTGCTCCGCCCTTTTTTGGGGAGCCAGCGGTGGAACAGACACACACGCAAACAAAGAATCCACCCGGCCCTCATCCGGGGGGAGGGAGTGGATGACCAACTCTAAAGTACCCTCCTCCATCCCAGAGCGGTAAGCTCAGGAACGCTTTCACTGTCCCTTGCCACCTGGCTTGGCAGCACCTAGAGCGGGCTGGGCATCCCTACTGCGGCCGGATCTATGCTGAGGCCTGGCTGGAGGCTGCTGCGGAGGCCCAGCAGGAGCGGCGGTAGGGGAACACCCTCTGCGACGAGCAGGCAGAGGAACTGCCACCGGCGGCGGGGTGGAAGCAGCGGGCCGCCCGGGCAGGATGTGCCGGATGCCCTCCGTCTGCGCTTGGGCGGCAGAAAACTGCTGGGCGCAGTTCTCCGCCGCATCGCCGACCAGCCCAACCTGGGAAATTGGGGAGACCAGGAATGGAACCTTGTCCGCATCCGCCATATGACCAGGCTGAGCCAACGATGGGGCTCCTGGACCACTAACGTGGACATTGCCAGACCCATCACGCACGCCACGACACTCGTGCCCTGGAGGGCGAGGTCGGATGCGGTGCGGAGCTCACCTATGAACGCACGGTCTGGACTACCCTCGTGCATGTCCATGAGTGCCCTGGCCTGATAGACCTGAAGCAGTGCCATGGCACGCAAGTGGAGGCGGCTTGCCCACAGGCTTTGTAAGCTCTGCCCGTCGGACGGGCAAGAACTCACAGTCCTTAGGAGGGAGACGAGGGGCCGCATCCAAAAAGCAGAGTCCGCCGGTTACAGGTGAACCTGTGTCGCGCCAGACCGCTCCATTGGAGGGACAGCCTCGCAACCCTTCACCGCTCCTCCGTCAAGGGTAGTGAGGGGGGAAAAATTATTCAGGCAGTTTCTGGCAGAGAAAGGTGCCTTCTCAACCTGGTAAGCTCTCCATGCACTTCGGGAAAGAAAGGCACTGGGGCGGCGAGCTGAGAACCAGCGCGGCCCGTCCCGAGATACCAATCATCCAACCGGGACTGTTCGGGACACGGTGGAAGATTCCAGTCGAGCTCGACAGCCTGTTTCTGGATCTGGCTCGGGCAACGTTACAATCCCAGAGGGAGACAACACAGCTGAGTCATCATTTCCAGAGGTCAGCTCACCCTCCGATGCTGCAATCGGCATCATGTTCCCTGGAGAGGCCCGAATGAAACGGCTGGTCGGTCCATTACAGAGGGACCAGCGTGCTCAACGGGGCTCCACTGTCTGCGATGTGATAGAGGAGTGAGGGGCCCACAGGGATTGGTAACAGGGCGGGGTAGCCTCACTATGATCCTCTGATCACCCATCCCACACGGCGCCGTAGCGGGACGTGGTAATGGGGACTCCAGCTTCACGCATGAAGGCGAGTCTCGATCTCAACACCGCGATAGTCATATCCTCGCAATGAAAACATAAACTATCCACAAAAGCTGCTTCAGCATGCTGCATATATGAATATCCATAATGGATATTCCAAGGCTTCTGGATTGAGACACCCCTCGCTCGCTGCAGACTGTAGTGCAGCGACGTCACGTGCCTTGTTTATACTTTCGTCTGATTCTGCACTGCGAGTCTCCGCGACCCAGTGATGTCCGGTTTGTGAACGAATTCTTTTGAACCGGTTATTTTTAGTGAACCGGTCGAACCAGTTCACCAAATCGGACTGAGTCGTGTAAAACAGTTTGAGTCTTGAGTCACCGCTGATCCACAGTTTTCTAAAGTTACTCACTGTCGGACATGCCTAACAGTCCCGCCGACTCAAAATTAACCAATATCCCGAAGTATATGTTACTCCAGTAACTCCAACAGTTCAATGAACTGAGACATGTTGTGTTATGTTTCTTCTTGTCAGTCATGGAGAGCACAGAAATGACCGCTAAAAGATAAACGAGGTGCGAGAGTATTTTGAATTAGAATAAAACATAAAAGTTGTATGTAAGCTGTGCCATTTCAAACTGGCATTATTCCACTAGAGCCACGTGTAACCGTATTTAGGACATGCTAATTTTCAAGAATTTTCACTTAAAAAATACATGCATCAGAATCAGAATGAGCTTTATTCACCAAGTGTGCGGCGTTTAGTGGCCATTTATTTTGGGATTTTACTTTTTGATTCATAGATTAAGTGCATAGACAAGTCTTTAGAGGGTTTCTTACTTTTAGACTAGTCGACTAGTCAGTTACAAAACTTCCATTTAAATGACTGTCAAATTAGTCTATGCGCACATCCCTACTCAGGATATGAATGTAACCATGGTTCCCTGAGAAGGGGAATGATACACTGTATCATAGGACTCAATAGGGAATGCCTTCAACGTGACCGGTGTCTGAAGCACGTTTCAAATGCGACAATGTCATTGGCAGATGACAGTCCATGACGTCAATATCAGTGTGACCGTGAGTACAAGAGGGCACCTGTAGACGTTCCCTTTTGAAAGGGAACTCAGGAATGTTGAACCAGATGCCCCAGGGGCAGCTGCACTTCAAATGTCGTAAGGGAACTGCCTGCTGTTAGGGCGAGGCAGTTTCAACCTTAATGCGTTGAAATTGGAAAACATGAAGGAGCCGCCTACTTAAAAACTCCACCTTTAGGGGGAGGCCCTGTTGATCAAGATCAGGGAGCTGCCTACTTAGGGACCCGCTATCAGGGGGAGGCAGCATCAGCCTTGATGAGTTATAAAAAATACATGAAGGAGCTGCCTGCTTAAAAACCCAACCTCTAGGGGAAGGCGGTAGCAACTTCAATAAACATAGCTAACTAATAACTTATGAAGGAGTTCTACTTTGTACCTCTCTAGTTTGGGGTTAGAGAGGAGGGAAGATGTATTTTCCCTTGGAAACACCCAATCTCTGAGGAAGGCAGCCACAACTTCAGGAATCACAAGGGAGCTGCCTACTTATGGATGAGAGAGGAGGGAAGATGCATTTTCCCTTGAAACCATGAGGCTGCTGACCGGACCACTCTGGGTCACCTCTCTCAGATCTTTTTGAGTTCTATGCCTCGAAGGAGGAGGAGCTTGAAAGGTGATGCTATTCCTAGAAATACAGGCCCGGGTCCCCCAGAGGTTTGAGGCACAGATCTGGATCGGAGTGGTATAAACAAGAGGTGCCCTCTTGTACTCACGGTTGCACTGATAGTGCCGTCATGGATTGTCATCGGCCAATGCCTATTCGTGTTTTAAACACGTGCTTCAGACACCGGTCATGATGGAATAGCGTCCCATAGCGTCCTAGGACGCAGTGCGAGGTCCCATTCGAAAGGGAACTTACAGTTTCGCTATTAGTAGAGACGCTGCTGCTAAACACTGTTGAGAGATGCACAGACTCAGGTTATACACACACTTAATCTCTCTCTCTTTCTCTCTCTCTCTCTCTCTCTCTCTCTCTCTCTCTCTCTCTCTCTAGTAACTGTAACTGCATTAGTCTGCTATCAATGGCTAAAGCCTCCATTTCTAGCTCTAAAATTATTTTGGGAGTTTTGGAATTAGCAACAGAGGCATGGGATGAGATACGGAAAAAATTTGCCCTACACACAAGAGCATTTTAAGGACAAAAAAACTATTATAAAAAATATATGATTGATGACGGGCCACATTACCACCTCAAGTGTACATTATTTTATAATAATTCAACAGCCCGACGTCAATTGTTCCTTGCATATATGTTCAGGCTATAGTAAGCAAGGCTACTATTAAAGGAATTGGAATATTATTTCAGATAGGTAAAAATAGTGATACTGTAGATGCCATTCTGAAGTTTAAATAGAAGTGATATGGGTATGGGTAAGGGTATGGATAAGGGTAAATTGCCTGAGCTATGTTGGGCGTAGCTAGCTTTGGCCAATAAAGTTGACCACTTTTATTGCACTCAGTATAAACACTGCCTTTTATGTATCTTCTGTATTATCCTCTCCTCCATTCTTTTAGCATTGGACATCATTTTTGTAGGACTATTAAACCTCTGGGTGGATGGAAATGGACAAGCCATTTCATTCTGTGATATCACGTCAGTGGATCAGCTTCATCATCACTTAGTCCAGATATTGAGACATAACGTGAGTCAGTAGCACCAAGTCTGGCTGTATATCTGTTTAAAGAGCACAGAAGTGTTTTTGCATTGATTCTATCTCATTTAAACATAGGCGTGTCATGATCTGTCAGGCTGAGTCTCGTGAGTGAGGCCCTCAGTCTGTTATGAAAAGTAAATTAATAATTAAATACTCGTTATGAAAGCTTCTGCTGGCGTCATAGCCCTGCAGTCTATGTTGTGTTGATGACTTGTTTGTTTTAACCGCGGCACGGAACATACACTGCAAACATATATGCAGTATTATCTGGGGTGTGGATGTGATCTGCTTAGATCCTGAGATAAATCTTCCGCTAGTCTACCTGTTTTTCTCTGGGTGGCAAGAGCTTTGGCGGGCCTGGCGCTGAGCTGAAGTGACGTCAGTACAGGGGTCTCTAGGGAGGAGGCTGAGTCAGAGACAGGGCTGCGGCCGCAATGCTTTGCCAGTGTCGCGCACAGACACACACACATTCCCATTCACATTCCTCCATACAGCCCAGCCCATCTGCCTGTGTGTCTTTCTATGCTACATTAGTGCTTTAATCAGCGGGCTCAATCCTCTACTTGGTTTGTGGAGAATATGAGTGTATACATCAATGATATAAGCCTTGCCTACACATATTCACACCTTGTTATTCTCCAAGACCAGTTTTTATCTGCTCAGTTCAGTTTCCCTATTTTTTTTTATGGATAATGAAATGAGTAATGCTGAATATAATATTTTCCTCTATGAATGTGTTAGGAGATTGTTTGCTCTCAAAGGACTCCACGGAGAGGCCACAAAAGCAAGCAGTGGAAATTTGCTATTCACGTCACTGTCATTAGACACATTTGCGTAAGCTGTACCTGAGGCTGTGTCAAAGTGCACATCTGATTTAACAGTTGAGTTGTTGTTTTGAGAGGTGCCGACTCTAGGGAAGGAAGAAGTGAGGAAGCAAGGCAGAGGCAGGAACTTGCCAAGTGGCCATTAGAGCTGCCATCTGGCCGAGCTCTGCTAGATTTTGTTCTCTCTTTCATTGCACATTCTCATGGGAAATCTGTATTCAGTTCCCAACACAGGGACAGAAATAGAGACAGAGGAAGTGAGAGAGAGGTGTGGAATTCTTCAAATTGGAAGGTATAACTGCTAGAATTACCTCTGAGAACTGTCGGCTGCTGATGACATATGTGTTCAGATAGCATGTATTTTTGTGCCTAGGTAATATAATGTAATCTATGTAAATTATGAAATATAATTTTTTCCATTGTTTCATTCATGAATATGGATGCAGGATTTAGTTAAGTAAATTGAATAATTATTCTGCTTCTCTTTGTCTGAAGTGTACATTTGATAAGTAATAATGAACAAAATTAGGGATGCACTGATATTGAAATTATGGCTGATACCAACAAGCCAACAAGATAATTATTTTCATGCTATGGGTGAGGCTGACACCAATGGAAATGAATAACCTCCATGAAGTTGGCACCCCATAAAACGAAATAATCCCCAAAACTATGGCATTCATTTGTGCTACATTTGTGATGATTTGTGGCACAAAAAGAGCATTTGTGCTGGTTCAGTGTTTGAGATATTAAACATAATTTATTTGCTTGTGTGGCATCATTCTCCACCCATGCTCCCATGTTGTTCAAATCGTTCCAAACCAGTGCCATTCATTTGTGCTCAGTTTGTGCCTTTAAAACAAACATTGTAATTATTTTCCTTCCACAGATATAACAAATTGAATTCAGGAGCTGTGACGTCACTCTCCACCCCATGTTGTCTAAATTGTTCCAAACCGGTGGTGTTTGTTTGTGCTTGGTTTGTGAACCCTGTATCTATTTCCCCTCTTTAGAAATAACAAATAGTATTCGGGAGCTGTGATGTCACTCTCCACCCCATGCCGTCCAAATCGCTCAAACCGGTGCCATTAATTTATGCTCGATTCGTCCAGTTTTGCCGTTAAAACAACCCTGTAACTGTCACGTGTCAGTGTATGTTTGGACTTTCAGTTTGTGTTTTGATTTGTTCCTGTTTTCCTTTGTTCTTTTCTCGCCACTCCTTCGTTTCCATGGTAACTGTCATTATCAGTTCAGTTGTATCACCTGTTTAGTCATCATCGTCATCGTATCACCTGTGTTCTGTTAATCAGTGTAATCTGTGCTTGTATTTAAGTTCCGTCTGTTCTGTCAGTCTTCGTCCGATCTCAGTTATATTTAGTGTGTGTTGCTCCCTGTTCTGCCGTCCTGTGTTTAATTACCAATAAACCTTCGTTTTGGAATTATGTCCTCATCTCCGTCTGCCTTCCTGCAACCGCCCGTGACAGAAGGCTCGGACCAGCCCATATGGACGACAGGTCTATTTTTGTCTCCATTGCTCAAGAGAGCACAGAATTTTTCACCTTCGTAGTGAACTTTGTTTGTCGAGCCATCGTTAGCCCCCTCGACGATGAAACTCTCAAGCTGCTTTTCTGGATCGGGGCCAATTTCCACCAGGCCATCGACCTCCCAAACACAGATGGACTGAACTGGAGGGAAGCCATCAGCAGGTGTTTGGTGAGCGTTGCGTCCTGATCCAGAGAACAACCACCATCACCAGCAGCTCTCGAGATCACCCTTCCAGAGTCTCGTCCTGCCGAGACTACTCTTCCAGAGTCTCATCCCGCCGAGACCACCCTTCCAGAGTCTCGTCCCGCCGAGACCACCCTTCCAGAGTCTCGATCCGCCGAGACCACCCTTCCAGAGTCTCGTCCTGTCGAGACCACCCTTATAGATCTTCTTCACGTCATGCCTGTTGAGCCCTCGGCAAAGATGGTCGCCGCCTCACTGCCTGAGTCCTCAGCCACAATGGCAACCGACGCCACACCGCCTGAGCCCTCAGCCAGGATGGCCGCCGCCAAGTCAGAGCCTGTTCCTGTCCCAAGACCTGTTCCTGTCCCTAACCTGTTCCTGCCCCATGAACTCTTCCTATTCCAGACCTGAGTCTGTCCCCAAGCCTGTATCTGTTCCCAAGCCTGAACCTGAGTCTGTTCCCGAGCATGAGTCTGTTCCCAAGCCTGAATCTGTTCCAGAACCTGAGCCTGTTCCTGAACTCCCACCCAGCCTCCCTCTCCCACCACCTCCCATCATAATCTCCTCATCCACGCCTCCGGTGCTTCCTGTCAGACCCTCAGCTTACCCTTATTCTACCTCCTGTGATGTGGGGTCGCCGCGGGTCTACCAGTCTCCAGCTCCATCATAGTCGGTGGATCCCCGGTCTCTGCCTCCGGCCTCCGTGACCAGGACTCCACCTCAGCCCGTCGGCCCATTAGCTCTACCTTGGCTCCCACCTCCTTCATCTCCACCGTGGTCCATCAGTCCAACAGCTCCACCTGGCTCTGTCCGGCGCCGCCTTGGTTGTTCGTCGCCCTGCCCTCGCCTCGGTACTACACTCCTCTGACTTCGCCTCGTCCCTTCGTCCCTCTGGCTCCGTTGGGCTCCTCACTCCCTCCATCTCCACCTTGCTCCTCTGTCGCTCCGGCTCTACCGCGGCCTTCTGGATCCCCGCCAGAGCCGTCGGCATCGCCATGTCCCTCGGGATCCTCAGCATCACCTTGGCTTGTCGGTTCTCCAGCTTCATCCGGGTATCCTCTTCCACATGGTCCCCTGGAGTCGCCTGCCCTGCCTCTACCATGGCTCCTCCCTCTGTCTGCTCCGCCCTGGCCGCCTGCACAGCCTGCTCTGCCCTTGCCGCCTGCACAGCCTGCTCCGCCCTGGCCACCTGCACCGTCTGCTTCGCCCTGGTCCCTCCTGCCTTCTGTCTGCCCTTCACCTGCTCTTCGTCCTCCTCTTATATCCTCGTCTCCGTCTGCCTTCCTGCAACCACCCGTGACAGTAACTACGAACCCTTCTTAAAAAGAAACCCTGTAACCACCCTTCTTAACAGAAAAAAACTATCTAAATCTAAATCATTCCAAAATGGTGTGTTCGTTTCTGCTTTATTTGTGTCGGTTTAACCCTTTAAAGAAACCCTGCTGTACTTAAAATAAATTCTTATTTAATGGAAAAAAATAAAAAGAGTTACGGAACTATTTAGACTCTCTTACGTAGTCTAAATCGTTACCTGTGCCGGTCCTTTTGTGATGGTGTGAAAATTGTATAATTCATCAAACTTTGTTAAATAGATAAGTTGTTTCTCAACCAGGTGGAGAGAGAATGAGCAAGGGATGATCCATGATTTCATCAAAGGGGGTTAGGATAATTAAATTTACGCAGTATGGAAATTGCAATTTAATGTAATAGTCTTGCTGCTTCTCGAACATTAGAATTGCACTACTGCCATGTAAGGCATGCGTTTGATTAGAAATATTTACTATAACCACCTTTCTTCGATCAATGGTATATTCCCTGGGTGCTTCACTCTTCAGTTCAGTCTGCGGGACTGGGAAGCTATGGTGGCCCAGCAGTGCACAACACAACGAAATTTAAAAAGCAAAAATAAGTTCACAATACAACGAAATTTAAAAAGCAAAAATAAGTTCACAACACAACGAAATGAAGCCACAACACAACGGAAATAAGTCACAACACAACGAAATGAAGCCACAACACAACAGAAAGGCTCTTGACCACTAGGTAAAGTTAGTTTTAGGTTTGATATTCGTCAGACATTTGTTTTCCCTTGCCACTGTTCTATAGAGTCAGCAGTCTTACAAAGATATCAATGCCATATATTAGCTGCATATTTATACCTGAGAATCAGTGGCGACATTTGTTGGAGGGCCCCGCAATAACCCCTGTGCCAGGTTGTGCCGATAGACATTGATAGATATTGTGTATTGACATGTGGATTAGCGCTACACCACTGTTGAGAATGCTTTGTAAAAAAATACAGGCAACAGTAATAAGCTAATAAAAAGTGAGTAAGATGTAAGAAAAAGTGCAGAAAAGAATACAAACTCAAACTCTGTTATATAACTTATACAGTTAAACGAAATTGCGTTTTTAACGCAATAATCAATAATGTTTAAGAACAATTTGACCAGTTATTTTTTTTATTTTTTTTATTCCCACCAATGAGCACTACGGCCAAAACCATCAGACTGAGTGCCACCAAGAAATACACAGTCTGAAAGCCTTTATAAACACTTAAATTTCGGAATAAATTATGTATTACAGTGAATCGATAGGATTTTACTCTCTCCGTTTAATGTGTTTATAATCACTCACTTATAAGCTCTCTCAAGCGCTATTCTGGCCTGTTCCGTTCCAGCTCTCCAGTCACCGTTTTTGCACAATCAGCACAAACGTAGCACAAACGAATGGCATAGTTTTAGATATTATTTTGTTTAATGATTTAATGAAGTTGCCAACTTCACAGAAGTATATGAATGATTAGTTGGATATTATACATGAGAGTTTGTGTTTGTGGTCTGAAAGTGTACTGTGCTTTTTTAAACTAGTTCAGTAGTTCCCAATCCTGGTCCTGGAGTACCCCCAGAACTGCACATTTTAGATGTCTCCCTAATCAAACACACTTGATTCATCCCATCAGCTCATTTGTAAAGACTCTTAAGACTATTGGTGCTTCTCAATAGACCTTATGCTCCAGAGAAATTCTGTGTTTGAACTTCCATTTTTGTGGTAGCCCTGTATATTTCTATGGCATCACTGTCGAAGAGTAATTAGCGGGTGAATTTAATTTAATTTAATATTTAAAAGTATCACATCGTTTTTACCACCATTGCATATTTCTCTATTGAACTTTTTATTTTATTTAAATCATTATTTATTTTATAAAGGTATTAATAAAGGTAAAAAAAATGCACTGGAAAAATCGATTTAAGGGGGCAAATACTGTCCCTTAATGAAAAAGGTGTGAAAAAACCCTAACCCTAATTGGAAGAGAGGGGATACGTTTCAGGACCACAGTGTTGTAGTGTAATGAAAATGACATTGCAATGTTTGAATTGGATGTCATAACATATGTCAGAGGACAAGGAAGATTTCAAAATGTGCAGTTCATTCAAAATCTTACCTTCATGCTGTGGAAATACGACCGAAAGACAAGTGAAATACTGTGAAGCTGCTTTGATACAATCTGTATTGTTAAAAGCGCTATACAAATAAACTTGACTTGACTTGACTTGACAAGGAGCGCAGCACAGCGCTGAAAAGTGGTGGGGCTATATAAGGTCCTTTTAGTACCAGATCATTATCAAAATCTTAAATATAGGCAGAAACAATAAAATCATTGGTTGTGCATCCCTAACCAAAATGGTGACTGAGGGCCCTATCTTGCACCCAGCGCAATTGACTTTGTACACCGACGCATGTATCATTCCTATTTTGCAACCGCGCAAAGCGCGCTTTTCCCTCCACAGAAGCACGTCGCTAAACTAGGGAATGAACTTGCGCTCCCTGGGCGGTTCAGCGCAAAAAAGGATGCGTGTTCCGGCGCAAACGTTCCTTCATGCTATTTTGATGGTTTAGAAAACAATTGCGCCACTAACCAGGGAAAAATTGTTTAAAGTCAGTGGCGCGTTGCGCATGTTATTCATATGCTATTTTAAGGGCGCATGCTTGGCCATAATCAATGTAGCGTGTGCACAACGCGCATACACTTTGATTCTCTCATCTACACAGAAGCAGCAGTTTTGCAAATCATACATTATTACGATAGATAGATAGACAATTTATTATAAAAGCATACATCTAGCTTACACATTTACCCAAATTATCATACACCTGTTTAACCGAAGTTAATTTGGGTGGGTTTCTCCATTTCAATGTAACTTCTCTCTTTTACGGCCGTGACGAGAGCGTTGCTCTCCTTGGCTGTGAACCGCTCCTGGCGCGCGCATGGCAAATCCGCCGTTATAATAGCAATCCGCTATGGAAAAAGCACGTCTGCTCTTAAAGGGAATGTGAGATGACGCTCTGATTGGTTTATTTCACGTTACGCCCAAACCACACCTATGAATAATGAAGTTACTTCAGACCAACCCATTTTAGATTTGCGCCTGGCGCAAGAGTCATTTATCCAGCCGGAAAATAGCAACAGCGCCGGAGATCCGCCACAAAGTTACTTGCGCTTTGCGCTTGACACTTGCGTTTCAGATCGTTAAAATAGGGCCCTATATGTGAAAATAAACAAACATGCGAATGGTGCTCCCACACCAACATTAAAAACATCAAATCGAATGCAGTGCGTTCATTGCAACCTTGAGCCACCTGCGCACTACTTTTGATCTTACTTTACCAGCAGCATCTATATAAAGCAGTCCTGCCCTTACACTTTTCATTCATTTTCAAACTAGTGGCCCCCATCAGCTCCACTTCTGGGCATTGCATTAAGGCTTAGCATTCTAAAGAGCACCATCATGTTCATCACAATTCCTTAAGACAGGCCACAGAAATGGGTCTGTTCTCTGCAGCTCTCCATTGACTCTACGGTGGCAGGAAAGCACTTATAGAAATGCACTGAGTTATGTGATAATGAGCTCGTATGGGAAGATAATAGGACATCTCTCAGCTTAGGACACCACTGTTTTTAGAGGGCAATGATGATCCATGAACAAACTTGACATTCCAGTGTGTGATATATGGCAATGGAAATGTACAGATCCAGCAGATGGTTGTTGTCCCTCATTATGCATCTGTATACATACATAAATGATTGTTACATGTGATGATTCACCAGGCATCCAGTCATAGTTTTAAAATAGTATGTTATACTTCCTTTTATACCTCCTGTACTTTGCAGGGCCTTATCCAGAAAGCGCTCTTTTCTGCTACAGTACATCTCTCTCTTGCTTCCCCCCTAATTTTTATCTCCCCACCATAGCCAACAATCTCCTGATAAAAGTGCAGCATCGTGGGACAAATTGCCCCAACAGCTCAATGATCCTGTCAGTGCAGTGCGTAGGCTCTCACCCCTGTGACAGAGGCTATTACTCACAAATAGGTGTCTCAATAAAGCCGGCCGGCCCATGAATGGCCCATTCAACCTTTTCTGCTAAACAGGAGGAGATAAAGGGGTGGGAAAAAAAAATCACACAAACAATAAAAAAGAATGTAAACAACAAGGTTGAGGATAGCACTCAAAGCATCTCTTGACTATGGGAATTGAATACTGTGAATGAGATCTTTACATCCCTTGAAATAAGCTACAGGAAAGACCACAAACACACAATGTAAGTGTTGTCCAATTTCAAGCTTTGAAAATTGGACCCCTTTGATTCTTCTCTGAGAGAGTAGTTCATTATGTGACACTTTTGGGAAGAGAACATTTGAGGAAACAGTTGAAATTCAAGTGGGAGATGGTTTAAAAGTTACTTTGCGAGCAGCTTTGGAGGAATGAGTCACATTTCATTAGTAATCAAATATTAATTCTTGACTGACCACCTGTTGTTTCACAGCTGGGGGTGTTGACTATGAATGGCAAATGAAACATTCAACCTGTTCTTATGGCGTTGTGTTCACACAGCTTGTTTTTCAGCTGTGAGCATAAAGCTGTTTACAAAGAATCCCTTAAAACCCAGTTCCTTAGGAAAGAAATACCCTTTACATTTGTTAAGTCTGTAACTCGAAGCACACTTTCTTGTAGCAACAAATGTATGATTCATGTTCGCTCGTAAAAATTATACATAATTTGTCATTAATGTGGTTTATATTGAGGCCTGAGCAGCTTATAAATCACTTGTTTCTGTCATATATAAATGCTGTCTGTGACGTTGACTTTTTCTGTCAGCTGCTGCTCATGACCCGAGTTCACAGCTGCCTCACCTGCTGACGCCTTTACCATATTCCTTTTGTCAAAGTCCTCTTTTTTTACTCCCTCTGCTTGATTTTGCATCAATGATGAGGCCCATTTTTTGTTTTATCTGTTAATTTATTCAAAAATGCATTAAAATGCAATTCCTAGATTTCCATACTTGTGTATGTATAAATGTCCTCTATGATGAGCATATTTTTAATTGTAATAATCCTTTATTTCGTAACATTTTACGAAATGTAACGGCTGCTTTGCTTATCATTTGAAAATCTTTTCCCAAATCAAAATTCAATGTGGTTGTCACAAACACAAGACGAGCAGACAGGTTTAGGTGCACATAGTGTTTTTAAAAGCAGAGTGGTGATGGAACAACGGGAACCAGATGATGATTAGAGGATGAATTCTCAGTGACTTACCGTCAACTGTATCTTAATGTGCTGCAATGGCGGCAACATACACCTTCAAGGTGGAGGGGGACAGCCTCCGCTCCAACCTCTCTTGCAGGAAAGAAAGCACAGAGCTGATCAGGCATCTCCAGGGGGGGTCTTTCTGGCAGGAAGAACACTCAACGAATAGACTCCACTTCAAAGCATAAGCGCACCTAAATGCTTGAGTGATAGTGTCCATCACCGTCAGTGGTTGGCATATAAAGTCCTGTCCAGAGACCACACGTGGAGGTTACAAAGGTCTGGGCATGGGTACCATATGGTGCCCTGGCCCTGAGAAAGCAGGTCCTTCCTCAAGGAATCCGCCAACCATCAAGACCTGCGCCTCATCCTCCCTGACCTTGCACAGTGTCTGTGCAAGTAGGCTCACTGGGGGAAACGCATATTTGTGTAAGCCCTGGGGCCAGCTGTGTGCCAACACATCCATTTCGAGGGGTGCCTCGGTCAGGGAGTAAAAGAGCTGGCAGTGAGAGGACTCAAACAGGTCTACCTGTACATTCCCAAATCAACTCCAATTCAGCTGGACAACCTGGGGATGGAGTCTCCATTCTCCCTAAAGTGTGAAGTGTTGGGAGAGTGCCGCACGATTGAGCTCTCCTCTGGAATATAAATGGCACAGAGCAATCTGAATCACTGCTGACAACAACGTGCCTGGACACTTGTTCCAAGGGCACTCCGGCCCGTAGAAAGGCAAGGTCTGACCAAGGGCTGAAAGTTTGGCGACAAATCGGTTTGATGGTCACACGGACTCAGTTGTGAAGCCAGTGCTGTAGCTGTCTCATGAGCATCATTCCGAGCAGTGTTACCGCTGCTGTGGATGCCATATGCCCAGGAGCCTCTAAAAATATTTCAGTAGAACTGCTATTTTCCCCCTGAACGTATTCAGGCATTTCACACAGACTGAGTGCACTCGTTGGTAGATGTGCTGTCATATTTACAGAGTCCAACTCCATACCAAGAAAAGAGATACTCTGCACTGGGGTCAGCTTTCTTTTTTCCCAGTTGACTTTTCCCAGTGGATCTTGAGAGTGAGCTAGCTGTAAAGGTCACCAGCTGGAGTGCCCTTGAGAGCCACCAGAGGGCACTCTACACCAGACTATTATCACTCCCTCACAAACTACATTTCCCATAACTCATTGCCCGGACTCATCATGACTGATTGCATTCACCTGTGTCTCATCACCCTGTTAGTCTCAGCCTATTTATACCATGTTCACTCATTCACTCACTGCAAAGTTTTGTATGTTGTTGCACTGCATTTCCGAGCGTTTTCCCTGGTTTCATATCTCATGTTTTTTTTTTTTTGTTTTTTTTTTTTGCCTGTTCTCTGGATTACTCTTTTGTTTTCTGGAGGCCCACCTACAATCAGCCTGTTCTCTGGATTACTCTTTTGCCTCTGACCCCTGCCTGTTTTGTTTGTTTGTTTGGACGGCCTACCTGTGTTTTGACCTATTGCCTGTATATTGGATTACGTGTCTGGATTGCCCCTTAATTAAAGCTGCATTTGGATCTTAACCTTCGTGTCTCGGAGCAGTTCGTAACACTAGCATGAACAAGTCGTAGAGATATTTTTTAAATACGAATGACCACTTCACTTAGCGGGGAAAGGGCAGCCCCCACGACTTTGGACCCTGTACTGGTACATCCGACCCGCGAAGGCAAACAGAAGAAATGGTCTGTGTCGAGATAGAATCGAGACGTGAAAATACGTGCCCTTCAGGTCGATTGCTGCGAACCAATCTTGGGGATGAACACACGTGAGAATGCTAGCTGCGTTAGCATCTTGAACAGGAGCTTATAAAGGGCCCGGTTTAAGACTCACAGATCAAAGATTGGCCGTAACCCACCGCCTTCCTTTTGTACGATGAAGTAAGGGCTGTAAAACCCCGACTTAATCTTGGCTGGAGGAACAGGGTCTATTGCATCCTTCGCCAGCAGGACAGCAATCTCTACGCGCAGGACAGGGTGTCTTTGCCTGCTACCAAGGTAAGGACGCCGAGGACGCCGCTGAACCTGAGGGGACGCCTGGTGAACTGAATCGCATAGCCGAGTCTGATTGTCCATGTGAGCCAGCGGGATAGGCAAGTGGCTCCAAGGGTGTACAACCCATGTACCCGTGTAGGAGCAGCAAAGGGGGACACTGGGGCCCAACCCAGGAAAACGTTGTGTCCCGAAGTAGGCTGTGAGTGTTGTGTGACACTTACTTTGCTCCCAGGGTCCCGTGAGGGGGTGGCCAGAGATGCGTGAGGAAGCACCGTGTCCTTAAACTGCAACCTTTTGGCTCGCGGCGAATGTGGAAAGCGGGGCTGGGAGTGAGGAAACATAGCACTGCTCACTGCCAGACTGCACCTGATTTGGCCCAGAGAATGAGAAAATTGCTCTTTTATTGAGAATGTGGGTACCTGCCAGACCACGCCTGATTTGGCCCAGGGAACGAGGAAATTGCTCTTTTATTGAAAATGTGGGTACCACATCCACATTCTCAATAAAAGAGCAATTTCTCAGAAGCAATTTCTCATTTCTCGGTGACAAGCAGACTCTGGAGCAGCCATCAGCGGCCTGGTTGCAGAGGTCTCACGCTGGGGCAGGATATGCTTGATGGCCTTGGTCTGCTTTCAGTCTGCGAGAACTGCTGGGCAAAGTCCTCAACAGTGTCGCTAAAGAGGCCATCTTGCGAGATAGGGGCGTCAAGAAAGCGAACTTTGTCAACTTCCCGTATTTCTGCAAGGTTTAGCCAGAGATGGCATTCCTGGACTACCAAGGTGGACATCATCTGGCAGAGGGCCTGCGCCGTGACTTTTGTCACCCGGAGGGAGAGGTCAGTCACTGTGTGCAGTTCCTACATCAACCCCAGCTCAGAACTACCCTCTTACAGCTCATTGAGAGCTTTTACCTGATGGACCTGCAGGATGACAATGGCATACAGGGCGGAGGCCGCCTGTCCAGTGGCATGGTAAGCCTTAGCAGCCAGAGCTGCTGTCATCTCACTGCCTTAGTTGGGAGACGCAGAGATTCTGCCAGGTGGCAGCACTTTGTGGGCACAAGTGCCTCCACCTATGGAATGTCTACGTACCCCCTTGTGGTCCCACCATCGAGGGTAGTGAGAGTGGAGGAGGCTGGGAAGTGGCTTCGGACGGGGCTTTTTCCTTTTCTTTATTGTGGACACGTGCCTTATATGTCATTGACCCTTATATAAGTTTAAACCGCTGGAAAGAAGGCTCTTATAAAGTGGTTGTACCTTTGTCTGAAAGGGAATGACATTCTTGGATAAGTAGTCATGTTGGCCGATTTGTCCTAAAACTACAGTTGAACTTTGTGATGGTTATATTAATCCTGTCTGAAGACCAAGGCAAGAGCCATTAGAGTGCCCTCAGGCCTGTGATCTAACACAGGCCCACGTAAAAACTGCTTCAGCAATGGATTGTGAGCCACTGATTTTCTCATGTGGGGTGTCTGAATTAACTTGATCTGTCTCCTCCATCTCTGCCAAATATAATGTGGATAAAGCTGTTTAGGTAAAAATTAAGCCATGGTTTGACCAGAAAGCTGTTTGGCAGAGACACTCAGCTCATTAAGCCTTGCTTTTGATTAGGGGCTGGATTGGGGAGTATGGGGTAACCATGACTCACCCATCATTAACATTTTAAACTTGTTTCAAAGAGAAGACACATAAACCTCAACTCATCGCCCCTTCCGTTCTAATGCGCATGCTCACATTCACACTCACACTCGGTTCCCAGACAATGACCTCCCAGCTAGCCATTGATTATCAATAATGAATGTGAAATGGGGGGGGAGGAGCAAGAAGGCCTGAAGAAGGATTAGACACAGTTTTGCTTCCAATGCTCGTTGCTGATTTGTCCTTCAAGGCGGCTTTGTGAATGGATTGCTTTCATGAATGCCTCTGTCCTTCTGTTCTCTCATTCCCACATTCAGCTACTCATCTGTCTGTCTTTTGATTGAGATGTCTTGTCCTCTTTCAGGGTGAGAGAATGGCGAGGAGGGATAATAGCATCTTTGTAACCTTATCCGGATTCCTCTGCTAAACAGAGTGATCATTAGCTTAACAGAGATTAACATAACTTTTAAAACTTGTACCAATTTCTTGTGAGCATGTGGTCGGTTGATCCTTGGTTGACGCATTAAAAAAATGTAGTATTAGTAGCATGTTATAATGACCATTAAAGGACATTCACCACATAATGATAATTCTGTCATCATTTAATCTCCCTCATGTTGTTCCAAACCAGTATGACTTTCTTTCTTTCACTGAACTTTGGTAAGCAGTCTAGTGTCACTGCAGCTTTATAATATATTCAAGGTACAATTTTACCAGTACTATGTTTTTTTTTTTTTTTTTTTTAGTAGGGATATTTTTGATTTTTAAATTAATTTTTAATGGCATGTTTCAGTTTTATAATTAATGTTAGAAACGTCCACTGTAATTTCACACATCTGCAGCACATTCTTCCAAAAGCTGCTGGAAGCATCTGGGTGGCTTTTGGCCAACAAGACAACTGGCAATGCTCATGGTGATGACGAAGATAATTCCCTAACATCGTCTTTTCACATCAGTCTTGTTCAGTGTTTTTCATAGTTAAACTCATGAACACCTCGCATTTGAAGTCTTACATGCTTCACTATTGGAGTGATTGACAAAAAATTTACAAAATTGATCAATTTCTCTTGATTAGAGAAAGGTCATTAACATCAAACACTCTGAGGTCCACAGAAATCTCTTGTGATGTGAAAAACTCTCAAGTTTGTGTTTATTTTTTAAAGGAAACGCACCTGCAAACTCACTGAATTACCTTGACTCAAAATAGAGCTGATTACCTTCAAAAACTTTTTCAACAAAGGCAGTGCACAATGGATCCATGTGGCCTTTTAAGTTTATTTTTCTCTGCCTTGTATATTTAGTCTCTTCAGACAGCAGATAAGAGTTTATGTAAAATTAGAAAAAGACTTCAAATGGGGTGGCAATACTCTCTCCTCATTTTGTGGGCTGCTCTCATTAATCTAACATTGTTGTAAAAGCATGTAATACTGAAAAAGCTCTTTATTGTGTTCCATCTATTTGACGGATTAAACATGGCTGATGGACTGTGTCTAAGATGTCTCCATCTCCTTGTTTTCTCAGAACCACTGGTACAAATTAAACTGTTTATGAGAGCCCAGCAGACAAATTTGCTTCACTAAATCGGTAACCTACGGGGTATTTCCTGTGTAGTCTGTGTTAAATTGCATATGATTAGCAGGGAGAGTTTTCCTCCGCCACCATTAATGTCAGATGGTGAGTCCATGGCTGGAAGGAGAGTGCAATGGAGTAATGCTATAGTACATGATCACATATAAATAATGTAGCTATAATCATAATAGCACTGATAATGATGAATTTAATTTATTGTGATTTGAGGTGTTATGAATAGTACTGCTACACTGGCTCAAAGTTGATAATAAAATATGTAAAAAAGTCTTGCCATGTAAATGCAGCTTTATAGATATTCCACTGTTTTATAATTTATGTTATTAATAATCAGGAATATTGACCGAAAAATTTGAAAATCTATATTATATATTTATAAAAATTAATAAAAAAAATATGGTCCCAATTTATATTAGGTGTCTTTAACTAATATGTACTAACATTTAAATTAATCAGTTCATACAATGCACTTACATTTCGCAGGTACATACATTTTTACATTGTACTTATATTAAAAAAAATACCTGCATGTTATTACAGCTGTAATTCATTTCTGTAATTACATCTATAATGACACTGTTGAGCTATGCTTCCCACTGAGTTTTTTTTGTGTCTGACCGATGCCCAACATGGCCCAACATTCTTTATGATCCTCACTATAACTAATTTATGTATTCCAGCTGTTGGGTCATGTATGCAGTGACACCAAACTTTCACTTGAATATCTGAAATATTTGAAGCATGTTTTTCCAGATATGCCTGCAAATCCAAACCTAGAATGCAAGGATAAATAAATAATGAAGTGTTCCACAGACCAGTTTTTCTGCAAGTGTTGTTGAATGATTGTTAGATTTGTTGTTGTATTCAATTACAGTAGCTAGTTTCCATCCAAAGTTGCAATTTTGTCTTTTGTGCTGATTTTGAATATCGCATAAAACATTGGCGAATAAAGTAGCGTTTCCATGTGTTCAAGAGAACAAAATTGTCACTTTCTGGGACATTTTTGCAAAATATCTGTAATAAAAATATAAGCGGCTGCAACCGGAGAAGTCACTGTGGCTTTTTTCCAACATCATAAATTACTTGCATCTCAGAGCGCGCAGATGAAACACAATAAACATGCGTTATTTTGCATTTGGATGCCTGGCGTTTGGGAATGCAATCATGTGAGACACTTCTGGGAGGTCATTATATCAAATCATTCTGATGAGATGAGACCAAATCATTCAGACTTTAGAAGACATTTCAGAATGATCAAACCAACATTTGAGATGCTGTACAATGAAATTGGTCCGTTGCTTTGTCCAGTTATCCAATCACATCCACTGTTGTGGCATGTGAGTCATGCGAGTTTTGTTGTGCATCAAGGGAATTATTCAATAAAAGTGTTTTAACAGTAGTTTATGCACATCTTTATATCAGATAAAAAAAAATGATGCTCTGATTTGAGCTAATTTAATGCACATTTCTAGAATTTGAGCATTTGGGCGTTTCCATTCATAGTTTTTTTATGCAATTTCCCAAAATGTGAATCAAAATTGGTGGATGGAATAGTGACTTGTAACATGAGAAGTCAGGTTTCAAATATTAAAACAAAAATTTCCCATGAGCGTCATAGGAACTTGTAGTTTAAGCTGTTGTTTGCTTAAGGACTGTGAAGAGTAAGTTATATCTTTCTGTATCTCACTCTGATCCTTTCTTTCTCTCTCTTCCTCTCTTAGTCTACCTAAAGAATTTGCAAGGAGAGCTGATCGTGCAACATTGCGTCCTAATGTTTCACATATTTAATTATTCAGGAGTACCCCCAATGGCCGTATGTCACTGGCTCTGCCACGCTGACAGACCTAGTATCCGTCACCTTTTCAATCTGTCTCTTTAAGACACAGCACTCTGTTTAGCATTTCCCCCCTCTTCCCATGATATATCAGCGTTGTGGTCAGTAGCTCAGGTACAGTATTTGTCTGTGACTGCTTGGTGGGAATTAAATGACCTAGGCATCCAAAGTCTGTGTGTTACATTTCTCACATGACATCTGGCAGCCCAGTGCCTAATGTGGGTGAAAATGGCAATTTTCCATCTGTTATCTATATGTAAGTACATATTTGGGCAAGGTTTTGTTTGGTCAAACTTTGCTTAAATTACATATTTCTTTTAAAAATTCTAATTAATTTTACTTCAAAATTATGTTCAATTCCAATTCTGAATTCCTTTCAAATTCAAATCAATTTTAAAAACTAAATACGATTTTAAAAGGCATTTTCAGTTCAGAATGACACACAACCCGTAATTTATTATAATTCACACTTCTGCAGTACTAAGGTTGCAGGCATGATTCAGGTTAGATTATGATTAAGAGTCTTCTCTGGAAACATAGTTAACAGGAGGATGAGATGAGCAGGAATAACACACGTTCATTCATCTTTTTAGTGGGAGGATGAAAAGACAGTATAGAGCAAAGCTGTGTTGGATTCTCTCATTGGCAGGAAGAGGATCTGACACATCTTCTCCCTGCAGCACTGAAAAAAGGAAAGTCAAAAAAAGGAAAAGATGGAGAGTGTGTCTGCACCAAGCGAAGTTGAAAATGAACCTACGCAATACACACTCTATTTTTGAAGAATCTATTTTCACCCAGGTGGATATAAATTTGGTGGTGACTCAGATCCAGGAATAGTTTGATGGTGTGTATTTCAAGCAGATGAGAGGGAGTAGGGAATAGCTGGCATCGGTATTTTTGCTTTTAGTTTTAAATGAGTGAGTTTGGAAAAATGCATGACTGTGAATCATACACCTCCCTTCCCTGTTTGCTGACCTGATGTTACTAACATCTAATAGCTAAATCCAAACTCAATTATAATTTTTTGACCACAGAATAATCTGGGAATATTTCAGTTTATCCCCATTCAAGCTGTCAATTATTGAGTCTCATGGGCATACGATGTATTTCAGTGCACAAATGTGTGCACATATTTGTGTGTACCTTTCATAAAAAAAATTTTTTTAAAAAGGAAAGGAAATAGAACATATTTCTTGGTTTAATGTGTGATATCACTTCACATATTTTTTATAGCGTTCTGCAGCAGCATTTTTCCCTCATTAAAAATATAAAATGACTCTATTCATCTCCCTGCATGTGTATAAATGTTTGTCAGGCTGCTATCAAAGTTGTTGTGTGGCTGTATTAGAGGATGGAGCAGACAGAATGCAGAACAGCTCTCTACTCCTTTTGCTTTTATTTGAGCTGCTGACTTTGTGAATGGACTTATGCTCCTCCCATTTTTTCAGGTGCTGTGCTTCTATTGGCTGAGATATCTCCGCAAGCAATCTGCAACATCACAGCACTCCAAGTTCCATTCTCTCTCTCTCTCTCTCTCTCTCTCTCTCTCTCTCTCTCTCTCTGTCCCTCCCTCTCTCTCTCTCTTTCGCTCCATTCCTCATCTCTCCATCTGCTTCTCTCTGTCTTTCCAATTCTCTTTTATTCTCAGTATGGCTTTTGTTGTCCATTTGTAATTGTCATTTTTACTTCGTTTTCTCCCACCCCAACTCTCCATCACTCTGTTACCATGTCACAGGGTGGGAGAAAAAAAGGAGGGATGGGAAAGGGAAGAACCATCCTCGAGAAAGAGGTCTGCACCACATACAACATTCAAATGGATTGCTGACATCAGCATATCAATAATTACAAGGTTTTATTCATAGCCTTGAAGAAAAAAGAAAAAAGAAAAAAAAATCAATTGACAAATCACATATCCACTTTGAGTTACTTCAAACATCATGACAATTAGAATGGTAGAAACAGAAAATGCTGTTTGCAATATGAGTGTGTCTATGTAAACAAGCAAAATACAAAAATGTGTGTCTTTGTGGCAAAAACATGTTGTATGTAACTCTATTTTCTAAATATAGTCACACAGTAGTTTTGCACATGGGAACTGGACTGCCACCCGTGTTTAAATCAATGATGAAGGAGGAATAGCAGACATAACACATAGAAACAGTGAGTCACACACCCTTTTATAACTTAAGTATTTAGTGAATATGAACCACATTTTTCTCCTGGACTTCATTTACTGAATGCTGATGAATAATCTCTCGCCACATTTGTGTGGCCACTGTTCAGATCTCTCATAGGGAGAAAGGGATGAACTGAGAGATGATGGACTGAAAATGATGACAAAGATTTGTTTCTATTCCAGGCTGTGTGTCTGTCAACTACTGTATGTTGTGCATGATACCAGTGATTACTCTACTAATAGTTCTAGCTCTATGAAAGCTCGGCTTTCAGGTAAACTAGGACAAAACACCCTACCACCTGTAGGGTCTGGCGCTGATGTTGTGACAGAACCCCCCATCCATGGGCAGTTCCTGATGACAGAAGTTGCCGACGACGGGGACAGTGTCTCCCTCTGGGTGCTGGATGATTTGGATGACTGGTGTGGAAGTCTGTAAGTAATGAGGGATCTAAGATGCCATCTCGTGTTACCCAAGGTCTTTTGTCTGGACCGTATCCCTCCCAGTCGACAAGATATTCGAGACAACCGCCCCGTCGCTGGGAGTCCAAGATGTCACAGACAGTGTAGATGAGCCCCTCGTCTGATTCCACTGGAGGAGGAGGTACGTCAGCTGCACCAGACCCTATTGTAGAAGAGACAGGTGAGTCAATGTGAGGTTTAAGAAAAAGGAGACATGGAAGGTGGTTGCAATTTTGTAAATTGGGAGGTAAATTCATCAGGTAAGTGACTGTTTATCTGTCTCTGAATGGTGAATGGTCCGATGTAGTGGGGACTCAGCTTGCAACAGGGCAGTCAGAGGTGGATGCCCCTGGTGGAGAGCCAGACCTTCTGCCCAGGGCGGTAAACGGAGAAGCAGATCTTCTGGCTTCGGCCTGGCTCTTGTGCCTCCTTACTGCCTCCTGAAGATGGATGGGAGCTAAGACCCTGACCCTCTTGCTCTCCTGGAACCAGTGGTTCAAGCTGGAACTTCCGAGGCTCACTTGACCAGGGAAACGGGCTGTTGGAAACTGAGTATGCATTGTATAGATGTTAATCCTGTAGAGTTCTGACGAAGGGAATTATGAGCATACTCTGCCCATGGAAGATAACGGTGTTGGTGGATGTGGCAGTATGATCGCAGGTAATGTCCAATCTCTTGGATTTTCCATTCTGTCTGCCCATTGGACTGTTGATGGTAGCCTGATGATAAGCTCACGGAAACTCCCAGTAGTTGAAATACTTCTATACTCAGGAAATAACCTGGGACCCTCAGTCGGAGACAAATTCCTCAGGTTGCAAAACACATGCTGGAATAAGACCTCTGCAATAACACCAAGGGCAAACCCTTGAGAGGGATCAAATGACAAGCTTTTGAAAATCGATCAACTGCTAAGAGAATGCAGATAAAGGAATCTGATGGTGGGAGGTTGATGACTAAATCCACCCCGAGATGAGACCAGGGTTGTTACGGTATGGGTAAGGGCAGAAGTTTCCCCTGAGTTACAATAGGTGTAGTGGTGATTTTGAGATATAGAAATCATATGGAACATGGGACATATGTGAGTCCCTCAGGACCTCCCGGCAGAGTGGGCTCAGTTTGGGTGGCTTCTGCAATTTGATCATCCAAAAACCATTGGATGGGACTTAAGATGATAACTGGAGTGAGTATGGGGTCAGAAAGATTCAAAGATGTCTCTGTGAAATGAATACGAGAGAGAGCGTCAGCCCATTGGTTTTTATATTACCAGGTTGGTAGTTGACTGTGCAATTTAATCGAGTGAAGAAGAGGGCCCAGCGTGCTTGACAGAGATTGAGTCGGCGAGCTTCCCGAAGATACTCGAGATTGCAATGGTCTGTTATTACCTCGAAAGTATGTTTAGCTCCCTCCAGCCAGTGTCTCCATTCTTCCAAAGAGTTCATGATTACCAATATTGTAGTTCCGCTCTGCCAGGGACAGTTTCTTGGAAAAGAAGGTACATGGAGGGAGTCTCGGGGGCTCTCCTGCCACTGTTACACACCGCTCCTACTCCATTGGTGTAAGCGTCTACTTCCACAGTAAATGGGAGGTGAGGGTTCGGATGGGCAAGGATAGGAGCAGTACAGAAGGCTTCTTTCAGCTGGTGGAAAGCTTCTGTGGCAGATGGATCCCAGGACAAAGACTTGGGCTGGGTGAGCAGGGAGAAGTCAATAAAGGGAGAACTTCAATAGAAGTTGGCAAAGCCAAGCAAGCGTTGGAGCTCCTTAATCAATGAAGACTGAGGCCAATCCTTTACTGCTTGGACCTTCTGGTCCGTCTGGATGCCAAATTCATCAAATATGTAGCCTAGTAAGTGAATAGAGGGAGCTGAAACTCACACTTCTCCAACTTCAAATATAGCTGATGTTCTCTGAGCTTTTGCAGGACCTCAAGCCTCCTTCCTTCTTTGCCACGAAGAAAAAACTGGAAGTGGCAGGGGAGGTAGATGGACAAATGGTAGCCAGTTGTTTGCTGAACACATCCTGGAATGCCTGGAACTCACTAGGAATCTCAATAGGTGTTGGAGTTCGGCAAATGGATCGGGTGTTGATTATAAGTAAGCGTCTGATTCCATCTTGTATAATCGGTGGTCTGGTAGATCCTCGGTATAATCGTTGGTCAGGTGTAGATGCTCAGTTTCAAAATTAATAATAAATTCTGAAGCGCATGCACATAAAAGTGTGATGTTTGCAGCGAAACAGCCAATCACTTGAAACATGGAGCGAAGCAGAGTTTCTGTAACGACGAGGCTGAGCTGGCGTTAGAATCAATTTGCGGATATTTATTAGCAGCAGGTTTTAGAGACAGAAACGTTAAGCCTGGCAATAGGTCAGAACCCCAATAGCAGTCTAATCTAGCGACATACACGAGGGTAATCCAAAAGGCAGAGGTGAGCAAACAAGCAAGAGGTCCAAATACAGTCTACCAAAGTAGAGGGGAAAACCAATAGATGTAAATGAGAAAATCAGGCAGAATCATTCACAAGATAATCAGGCAGAAAACAATGAAACGCTCGGTAAGCAGATGAACTGGCAAACACAATTGCTGAGTCCCAATTCGCATACTATCCGTCCTAAATAGTATGCGAAACTAGAATTAGTACGTCCCAAATCATAGTATGTTGAAATGAGTATTCCAAAGACACCCGGATGGTCTACTATTTCCGGTTAGAATTCGAAGTGCAGATCAATGCACACTCTAACGGCTAATATTGCCCACAACCCATTGCGTGCGGGAGGGAGGAGCTTTGCGGTGATGGTGGTGATGTAGAAATGGCAGCCAGATGCAGCAGCGGAGATGCGCCCTCAGTTTTTAAGTTTAAGAATTCAAATGTTTAACCCTAATTAAAGTTATATTTTATTGTCTCGTAATATTAATGGGTTTATGTTGTGCCAAAAAAGTACCGTGTTTATCTTGTAGAGTCCGATGAAGATACTGAGCGCCTCATTGCAGGCTACAAAACAATAAATAAAAAGGCTCTAGTACAGAGTCATGCAAGTGTCTTTTTTATGTATTTATTTTGATGTTTCTGTCTGACTTATTTGTAGTAATACTGTGGCTGTACAAATGTTAACTTTATCAGTCCAACCAAAGAAACATGGTTACTACACTTTTACTATAGTAAAAGCATGGTTCATTTTCATCTGGGTATTTTTAAGTATTATAACTGTTACATAAGTATAAGATTAAGTATAAAATACGTTAAACAATAGTTACACTATAAACTTTAAATATTTTAACTCAGAAAATAAGTAGCTTTCGTTACACACATTTGCACATGAACGTCAGAACCAGCCACCTAAACGACCTGCGTTTGGTTGATCTACGACGACGCCCTGCTTCACTCCTTAATTTGGTAAAACACATTGTAAATGTATTGTGGAAAAAAAGATGGGAATAGTAAGTAAAATGATATTGGATATATAAGAATGAATGAAATGTAAAAAGTTTTGTTAACAGTCGCGGTGTGCGTAACTAGGCAACCACGTTCTCGTTTACGTTGCATGACGTCATCGAAGTATGTCCCAGAGGTGCATACTCTTTGCTACACACTCAAAAGTATGTACTTTTTCATCACAAAAAAAGTACATACTTTTAGGTCGTAGTATAAGTAGGCGAATTGGGACTCAGCCAATCTCTTCTTAAATACTGTTCAAACAGGAAATGCAAGTAGAAGCAGAGGGAGCAGTACACAGTCAATACTCAGGCGAGGGCTCCCTCTGCTGGTGTGGCGTTACAGTTATTTACGTTCAGCTGAAGTACAAGAGAGTGATCATCCTGAAAAATAGAGTGGTTACACTTTATTTCAATAGTCCACTTTAGACATTCTACTAACTATAAGTAACTAGCCAACGGATTGCACAGAGAAGCCCTATAACCTGGTTTCACAGGATCATGCCTTAGTTCAATTAGGAAATTTAAGTAGCTTTATAAACGTGCCTTAGAAAAAAACATTACTGGTGTGCATCTTGAGATAAAACAATGGCACTGACATTTAATCTTTTTTAAGATATGTCAGTGCAAATTGCTTTCAGTTAAAACAGCTCAAACTTGCATTTTATTCTGGGACTAGGCTTAAGCCTTGTCTGTGAAACCGGGGGTTCTCACAAATCTATGCACAAATAATATAATCAGTGGGGAACCGCCAGTATATTAGCTTGGTAAACACTAGCCACGGGATAGTACAGAGAAGCACAAAGTGTTACCTACAGATCCAAAATATATATCCAATAAAAGCAAAAAAAAAAAAAAAACCTCCCCAAATATTACCAATCCAATCCAAACTCCTTATCACCAAATATTGACAATCCAATCCAAACTCCTTAAGAGTGCGCTGTCAGAGCTTGTGAGGATGATAATTCGCTGCTTTAGTAAGCTACACTTGTCAGCGTGGAAATTGATTGAAGAACGGCCTATCTCAGTCAAGCGAGAAAGCGAAAGTCACCATCAAGCTTAGTCACAATCAAGCACTCTATTTCCCATCATCCCTCCGTCTGCTCACCTGCACACTTTCAGTAATCACCCAGTCACACCAATCACCATAGCCTGATTTCTAATCATCACCAGCTTTCACCGATCATGTCATCCGCCAGAACCATTATAAGGACACACAGATTGTCTGGTCAGATTGTTACTTACCTGAAGTGTACTTATCTCCTTGATCTTCTCTTTGTCCCTGTTTCCAGTCTCTAGTTCCTCGTCATCCTTCAGTCTCCTTGTGAGCATCCTACAAGAGAAAAGGAAAGTTGTATATTATCTCAGTGACTGTTCAAAGTGTGTGTGGCTACTCACCATTGTGCTGCTTACCATTTCACTCAGTGTCCTGTTTCCTCATTTATGAAAATAAGTGTTTTGGATTTTGAATACTTACCGGTCAGTCCAGTGTGTGTTTCCTGGCAGAAGACCAGACCGAGACAGTTTACAGTACTGCCCTACAAAGGCAAAAGACCTTAACTCGCTAGAGTGTGGAACTAAGAAAAATTACTTTAAAGGTTTTTAGTTGTCCCGCCAAATTATTTATAGGTAGGACACTGGAAATTGGCCAATTATATGTTTTAGTAATGGAAATGATCTACATAAAAAAATCTTGAGCTCAAACTTGACTTTTGACCACTATTTTAAAGTTACTGTACTCTGCTTTTGTATTGTCAGCAAAAAGTGAGAAGTCATGCCAAGGCAAAAGGCAGTAACTTCCACATTATCAATATTGGGTTGCTGATCACCATTGACAAAATCATTATAGTAACACCTGTATAAAATCTAGTGATCATGGCATTTATTTTGTATGATTTACAATTACTTATAGCCATCTACTTGTTGCTATCATGTGTTTTGGTTTCATTCTGATGGCATTATTAATACATTAGACATGACGAAATACCTCCGTAGCGATAAAGAGTATCTTCAATTGGTACCGAGTGGCTTAAGACTTGCTAAGCGCGTGTTAAGAATGATCACGATAAAACAGATCCTTGCGCACATTCGACCTGGGATTGGTTTAATGCGGTGGATCTGAAAGACGCATATACTTCACATTCAGATAGCCCCTCATCACAGGCACTTCCCGAGATTCGTGTTCGAAGGTGTCGCGCTCCTCGTAACAAAAAGTTGAACGCAGTCTTTCCCCTTTAAGACTCAGTGGGGAGCACATTCTGGACTACCTAGACGACTAATGCATTTATAGCACAACCTTCTGTGTTCTGCGACTTTTCAATGTGTGCCGCACTATGTGGGGGTTTCTGTCCGCCCTATTATTGTGCTTGTGCACTTCGCTCGTCTCGCGGATTTATTCCGGACGCTGTGATTGTCTGTATAACCTGCTTGTAACAACTGGTCTGATGTTGTTACATCTCAAGGGGCTATACTTTGAATAAATTCAAATGTAAAATTCAAATGTTAGAGAAGATCCCATTTCCACAGTCGCTTCCACTCCAGCCATCCTGGCACCAGAGGGTGTTTCCATTGAGCCAACAAACACCGCCGAACTTCTCTCAAGTCCTTCGCCATCTTCATTCCTCATGCAAGCACTGGAGTGTCCAGCCGTCATGTCAGCCAAACTAGATTCTCCAGTCTTCCCTCAAGCCCGGAAGATGGTATCAAACGGCGCCGAACTGAGAGCGAAAATGTCAGATCCTGTGGTTATTTACATCTGGAAGGCCTTGAAGAAATCTTCCCCTCTCAGGTTCCTACATCCACAATCTGCTTCCAAGTCTGTTCCAGTAATTGAAATCCCAAAGCCTGTCCCAGTGAGAGAAATCATCGAATCCATTCCAGTCTGTGAAATTCCTGAACCCACTCCAGTCTGTTAAATTCCTGAACCCGCTCCAGTGAGAGAAATTCCCCAATCTGTTCCAGTGAAGAAAACTCCAGAGCCCAGTCCAGTAAAGGCTCCTGAGGGGGGCTTTTTTTTTGAGGCGGGGCTACAGTCACAGAGGCCATCCCAGAGCCACCCGCTCACCCTGATACGGCCACGGAGGCCATCCCCAAGCCACCCACTCACCCTGACAAGGCCATGGAGGCCGATCCTTATTGGCTCCCTGAACTGCTGGTGCCTCCCTGGCTCCCTGAACTGCAGGCGAGTCCCTGGCTCCCCGAGCTGCTGGCACCTCCCTGGCTCTCTGAGCTTCCGGCCCTCCCTGGACTCCGAGCTACCTGCACCTCCCTGGCCCTCTGAGTTACCTGCACGTCCTTGGCTCCCTGAGCTGCTGACACCTCCCTGCACTGTCGGAACCTCCTTGGCCCCCTGAGCTGTCTGCGCCTCCTTGGCTCCCTGCACTGCCAGTACCGCCCTGGAGGCTTCCTATTCTGCCAGCACCACCCTATTCACCTGTCTGTCACCTGACACAGCTCGAGGATGCCCACCCACACTTCCGGGAGGGGGAAGTACTGTCACGGTCACCATCAAGCACTACATTTTCCATCATCCTATGGGAATCGGCTTGTGTGAGATACTCACATTAAGCTTTCGCTTTGAAGCCAAGCGGACATTGTTTCACCCAGTTCCAGTGTTGGCGTGACGGCGTGTTCCAGCTGAGGTCACGATTGCTGAGCTGTGCAAGCAGCTTATCCTGTCCGCTTCAACATAAAATATCTTGTTTCCCTTAAAGAGGAAATCACGGGTGTGTGACGTTTACAGCCACACTCTCTGCCTCACTTGTCTGGGCCAGAAGCACGCTGTGGTATGGACACTCTGCATCCTTCTGCTAAAGCTCTTGTCAGCAGAGCTCCGGTTGTTGTCCACAGTGCTGTAAGCACCAATTACAAGGCTAAAGGCGGCCCTGTTACTGTGTTCAATGGAATTCCTCTCTGTAATAACTTCATTGAATCTGTCTGCACGTTTTCTAAATGCAAATTTTCATGTTTTTATTTATTATTATTATTGTTATTATTATTATCATAATAGTTGATATGTTAAACAGACAATCAGTTACGTAGGCATTCCTCTTTCAACAGAGAAAAAATTAGGCCCATCAACTTCTCCGGAGCTTCTTGGCATTTCACTAGATTTCTATTTCACTAAAAAACAAGAAAAGTTTTATCTGCTGAAGCTCGTAAGGCCAGACGTGAATCGAATCAACTTCGGACGAAAACACGGATCAACCGATCAAACCGAGCATGGAGCATTAGTTCAACGTCAAGCTGATAAAAGTAGCTATTATTGAACTTTGCAGTCACAGTGGGAGTTTACCTGAGTTTCCAGCATGTTGTGGGATGCTTTCTCCGGTGTGTTACGTCAGTCTACCCAGAGCACACGAGCCCTCCCTTGAAAAATTATTGGTTGCAATCTGAAACATCACCACTAGAGGCTGCTGAAAACTCCATATAGCCCCTTTAAGCCAGTTCTGCATAATTAAGGGCGTGGCCACGTAAGTGACAAGTGATTGCTTCACTACTAGTGTTTAGGTGTGTTGGACATCGGCTGCGGCTGGATGAAACCGATCGCTTCACACACCACGCACACGCTCATTGGACTGTTGTGTTTACGTTTATTTTTATTTTATTTATTTTTTCTTGTTTTCTTCTTCGCTTGGAAAAACGTACAATAACTGTAAAGTTAATTTTTGTTTATGATCTTTATTGTTGTCATTTTCCATTTCTAAAATGGCCGAAGGGGGATGGAATGAAGACCTGGTAACACCACATATTGGCAGGGGTCGAGGATTTTTTGGGGTAGGCGTTCCTAAAGTCGGTAAACCACGTGTGTTGGCCTATGATTCTGTGACTGTTCCAACTGCGCTTCCCAATAACAAGCCGTGTAAACCAGAGTCTTCCACTCCTGCGAATACTGGTTGTGACAATGTTACACAGCAACTACGTGACCTTATTGGTGAGCTTGGAAGCCAGATAGGTGACTCCATTGTCACACTGTTGCTAACAAACCAGACTTCAGCATTACCTGGTTCCGCTCCGTCGTCTGAGCAGCAGCCCTCTAGGACAATGCCTCTGTCCCCAAATCTTGATCTGTCCAAATTAAATCTCATAGTCAAAGCTGACATTAAGGAACCACAAGTGTTCAGAGGGGATGGTAGCGATAAGTTCACCATCCTGGAGTGGATTGAGCAGATGGAGGTATATTTGTCCAAAAAGGGTTGCGACAAAGACGGCAGTGTGGAAGAGATATTGAATCATCTCTGCGGTCGGGCAAAGAGCATTGTTAAGGTCAAGCTGAAAAGCACCCGGCCCAGTACTCTGTCCTGAGGTTGTCTATGAGGTACTACGGCGTTACTTTAGCGAAAGCCCTGGCTCTTGCCAGCCGTTAGCCGATTTTTATGCGACACAGCCGAAGCCTAACGAGCACCCTGTTGATTATTGGGTCAGGTTGAATGAGGCAGCCGAGCTAGCAGATGCTCACCTGCAAAGATGTGGTGGAAAGATGGAAAATATGAGCTCAGAGATTGCAATGATGTTTATCAGGAACTGTCCCAATCCTGACCTTTCCAGTGTTTTTAGGTGCAAGCCCATAAGCAAATGGTCAACTGAAGAGGTCCAAGAGGCTATCGACGAGCATGAGAGAGACTTTAAATCTCGGAGGCCGGTTCCGTCTGCACCTAAAGTTGCTGTGAATCAGGCTGTTGTTGCTGAAAAACCTGCCAGCACTCAGATAGCAGTAGGAAGCGGAAGTATAGGCATAACCTCTGCATCGTGTACTGCAGTCCCGCACCCTAAAACAAGTGAAGCCGCAGAATTGGGTAGTTTAGAGCGTGTGCTGAAAATGTTAGAAAGGGTGTTGGAGCGCACGACCCTACCTGCTTCAGAACCACGTCCTCGAACATCACAGTGGTATCGATCCCCTTCATGTGAAGTCTGTGGAGACCGATCTCACTCGACTCGCTCCCATTGTATGAGAGAAAAAAGATGTCTCGCTTGCCTAGAGATTGGGCATCAACGTAGGGAGTGTCGCAAGGTTGCTGGCCGAGCTGTGGCCCAGACTGGTGACGATCAGGGAAACTAGATCACTCACATTGGGGAGGGGGCAATGTGAGTGTTGAAAGTCAGCCTCTCATCAGTGAAGAAGATCCAATGGTCATCTATAGTAACCATTGTCAGGTTGAGTCAAGTGACAGTACAATTTTGTTTCAGGACATTGCGAAGCTGGAAAAAGCTGACAGTTTGTTTTACACCGATGTGTTGGTGAATGATACAGTCACTTGCCAAGGCCTGTTAGACACTGGTTCTATGGCATGCACTATTAATGAGAAACTGGCACAAGTTGTTGGATGCATTCGGGGCCCTTGAGCCTGTTCAGCCTCCCACTGATGTCTTGCTTGTCGGTTGTGGTGGTGTTCGGGTCAAGCCCAAGTGCATCCATCAGCTAAAGTTGCATGTGTATGGACATTCGGTTATTGTGCCTACCTTGGTCGTACCAGGGCAAAAAGATCAGTTAATTATTGGTACTAATGTGATCAAGTACGTTCTCAGTCAACTTAAGCGGTCTCAAAGCTATTGGCGTGTCATGAATCAGCCAAATTCTACAGGGGAACCAGAGATTCAGCGGTTTTTGAGTATGCTGTCTGGGCATAACAGATGGGAGGGTGGTAGTATCCCAAAGGTTGTCGGTACTGTTAAGCTCACTCAGGCCATTACACTTTTGCCTCAGCACGAACACCTTGTGTGGGGCAGACTCCCAGCGAGTTCCACTATTTCTGCGGGCAGTACTGTGTTAGTTGAGCCGTCTAAGGCACAAACTCATCAGAAAGATGTTTTAGTTGGGCGTGTTATTGCCACATTACCTGGTGACAGATAGGTCGCGGTTAAGGTGATCAACCCATCTAGTAAGCCGGTCACTTTGAGGCGGAATGCTAAAATAGCCGATGTATCTCCTGTTTTAGCGGTCGAAGACCTGGACGTGCAACCTGGGTATTGTAATGGAGAGAGGGTTAGTGTTCAGAGCCAGTCTGTCTCTTCTGGTGCAGATACGGGTAGTTCTCCCTTTGATTTTCACAGTGCGATGCGGAAGCTTGGTCTTAGTGACCTTGATATCGAGTCTTGCGAAGTAACTCCATACTGGAAAGAGCAGCTTTTGGAGTTGATTCAGGGATATCAAGATGTGTTTTCTAAACACAAGCTAGATTGTGGTAAAGCAAAAGAGTTTGTCCATAGGATTCACCTATCAGATAACCGCCCGTTCAGACTTCCATACTGAAGTCTGAACGGCTCAATATCAGGAACTGAGAAAAGTGCTCTCTGTGATGGAAGAGCAAGAGATTATCCGGAAGTCAGTAGTAGTGGGCGTCTCCGCTGGTCCTGGTATGGAAGAAAAGCGGTGATCTTCGTGTTTGTGTCGATTACCGCTGGCTTAATGCCCGGACCATCAAGGACGCTCACCCCTTACCACACCAAGCAGACTGGGTGGAAACGTGATCTTTAGCGCGATGGATCTCACTTCCGGTTTTTATAATATCGCAATGGCGGAGGAAGACAAAAATCTTACGGCCTTCACAACACCGATGGGTCTTTACGAGTTTAATCGCTTACCGCAAGGGTTGTGCAATAGCCCCGCTAGCTTCATGCGCCTGATGACAAATATCTTTGGCGATCAAAATTTCTTGACATTGCTCTGCTATCTGGATGACCTACTTGTATACGCGCCAGATGAGGGTGAGGCAATAAAGAGACTCGGTATGGTGTTCGGTAGGCTCAGAGAGCACGGGTTAAAGCTAGCCCCTAAAAAATGCCATTTCCTCCGGCGGTGTGTGCGATTCTTGGGGCACATTATTGACGGTTCAGGAGTAGCGACCGACCCAGACAAGGTTAGTGCTATAAGAGCAGTGACGGAGGCTGATTTGATGATGGAGGATGGGGTAACACCATCCCAAAGGAAGATTAAATCATTCCTTGGAATGGTGTTGTATTACCAGAGGTTCATCCAAAATTGCTCTACCATCGCGAAACCCCTGTTTTCTTTGACAGCCGCGCCGAGGGGCAAGAAGCCTCCTGAGAAGGGTGCTGCTGTGTTCAGGAAGTTGAGTTCTAGTGACTGGAAAGAGGAGCACAGTAGGGCCTTCCAGCAGCTAAAAGCCGCTCTGATAAATTCTGTGGTTCTGACACATCCTGATTTTAGTCGCCCATTTATTTTGTCCACATTTATTTTGTCGCCCATTTATTTTGTCCACATCCATATTTTGAATGGACCAGTTCTCCTCGCCAGACATTAGTCAAAGATTGCAAATGGATGTTTACAGGGCAATATTGTCCATGGATGGGGTGGGCGCTGTGTTATCGCAGATCGCAGAGGGTGAGATAGACTTAGAACAAGCGCGCCTGCTCTTAAAGGGAATGTGAGATGACTCTCTGATTGGTTTATTTCACGTTAGGGCCAAACCACACCTATGAATAATGAAGCTGCTTCAGACCAACCCCTTTTAGATTTGCGCTGGGCGCAAGAGGCATTTATCCCGCCGGGAAAATAGCAACAGCGCCCAAGACCCGCCCACAAAGTTACTTGCGCTTTGCGCTTGACACTTGCGTTTCAGATTGTTAAAATAGGGCCCAAAGTGTTACCGTGTTTTTCTCCTGATTTTATATATATATATATATATAATCTTAATTATTCATTAATTATTCTCTATTATTTTGAATGGACCAGTTCTCCTCGCCAGACATTAGTCAAAGATTGCAAATGGATGTTTACAGGGCAATAAAATATTTGATTAGCATCTTATCAGCCTTCTCTAAAAAAACTCCCCAGACATGATCTTACAATAGACTTCGTAAAACACATAATTTTAGAGATATCATCCTCAGATTTGAAATGAAGCATGACCACACTTGTGGCTTCACTTTTGTGGTTATAATACATTCACATCATATTTGTATGTATTTAATAAATACATTCTTAATATATTTTGTTTTTGTTTTTATGTTTAAGCTTATATATCTCAATATTAATAGCAGTCTGATTAATTCTGAGTCTTGAACTGTAAACTCTCAAGGGTTGGCTTTCAAAATATATGTTGTTTATGTGTCTATTCAGAATTACTTATGAGCAGCAACCTTTTTATTTTGGGCATGTTATGTATGCCCCACTTGCCAAAATGGGGGCTGTCTGGCAAAGGGTAAACTAAACTCAAATGTAGCTAATCAACAGTTAACAGGCCTCTGGTCACTCTACCTCGGACACTCTCTTGATCAGTTTCAATTAAACAAATGAACCTGCTTTTAGACAGATCACAAGTAATGAAATAATTCAACAGCTGGAAGTAAATAAAATATGTTGACATGAAGGGGCTATGGATATATCTGGGCAGGAGAGAGATGATCCTACAAGTGTTTTCAGCACGGTGGCGGGGGAGTGTTGATTTATCACTGGCAAACAGAGTGGAGCTTGACTGCTTGGCGAGGAGCGGTGATGAAAACATACATCCAAATGAATGAGTGTCAGGGATTAATCAAGCCCTGTCCTCAGGTCTGGAGACCTGATCATAACTCATTCCATAAAGTTTGTGAGGAAATGATAATCTCAGAGAGTCAATTAGGCTGAGTGCTAATGTGTCTGAACCGCTGCTTATGCTGCTAAGAGGAGGGGCCAGGCCAGTGTGGCTGAGAGAGCTGTGATGTGTAGAGAATTGCCCCTATCACCATCAATCATTGCTAAAAGGTAGGTGTGACCGGGTAGTACATCACTCTGTCTTTCGTCATGCTAACTAGAGGTTTAAATCTGTGGTCACTGCACTGTTACCTGCCACTTAGCAGACACTTTTTATCCAATTAACTTATGGCAAACTCATTGAACGTATAGTTCCCTGAGGCAACAAGAGGTTAAACACTTTACTCAGTTAAACTGTAGTGATAGAGCTGGATTGTGATCTCAGTAACTCCGTTGTTCAAGATAGCCCTACTTGGGACTGAACTGCCGTTCTGACGATTTGTGCTACCCGCTCAGAACACAATTTGACAGCAAAAAATGCTACCTATTGTGCTACCAGCATCATATTCATGTGGTTTGAGGCTTTATTAACGTCCATACCTACCCCTATCCTAAACCTACCCTTAAAACAATGCAAATATTATTATTTCTTTAAGTAAAGCAATATTGATGTGCACATGCGCAGTAAGCCCTGGTAGGACAATCTGACGGGTTGGATGAGTTGTTCAGTAATGGTACTTTTGAATGAATCTTTTTTGTCCACTTTCATTCACTGATTCATATTTCTTGTTAACTGATGTCTCTCTTAAAGACACTGAGCTCTAGTTTTAAGTGTGAGACTGCTTTGAAGGATTTTCTCAATCGTATTTTAGATGTGACTGAAGACAAATGAAAATTCATCAACGGTCTAAATGCATATAGAATGTAATTGTAATTCATCTGTGCTTATATATTATTTTAAATTAATTAGCCTTTTTTTGTCCTTGTAACGTTCAATCAAAATATCATAACTCGATCTTCCAGTGAAACGACTTCTCTCTGGTGACATATGCAGGACTTCTCCAATCATTTAATCCACTTTAACCAAACCCCGGGAAGCTCACGTTCATCTGCCTCCACTTTTGAAAGCCACACTCACATCTCAAAATCCAATAAAAAACTGCTGGATAGAATCAAGTCCACAATTTTTCGCTACTTTTCATCGCACCTTTTAACAGGCTACTGAAGTCATTCAGTAGATTTTTACGCAAACATTTTTAAAAAGCATAATAAGGCTTGTTCCGGTTGTGAACAATTTGGTACTTTTTATTCAGTGATTCAGTGACTGATAACATATTCATAACATAACAGATGCTCAATTACTGGAACTTAATGGCATAACTATATAATACAAAACAAATAAAAAATTGTCACAAGCCAATAATTGAATTAATCTTTTTGGTTAATTGATTTAAAAGACTCGAGTTACTGGGATAAATCAAAATTCTCACCACTTCTCTTCAGGCCACTTGGTAGGTGATTCATTTGGTGATCAACAGTATTTGTGATATTACAATCTGTATTTAATCCTCTTGTACTTGTATATTTATGTCTTGTATACTTGGAGAAACAAATGAAGACTGTAACTCGATTAAACTAAAACCCACTGCAGCCGAATCATAACCACCTGGACTTAGTAACAGTTCAGACTTGAACTTGCATCATGCTGCATGTGAGCTTTCACTGTGCCACAGATCATAATATGGCTTTATATCTAGAGGCTTACTATCTCTGTTCAGTTCCACACTTTATTGCCACTACACAGGAGAAAAGTTTAATTCCTGGGCCTAGGGATAGAGCACACTTTCAGGAAACGATTCGCTAAGTCCTCAGTTAAAGTGGGAGATATTAGCAAGACTGACGCACTGATGACATGCGAGTATAGCACCATGCAGTTAATGGAATGGGATCTGTAGAGACGAGGAACACTCAAGCTCTCTACAGCACACTACAGTGATGCTCAGTCATCAAACAAAAACATCAAGACATCATCAAGAGTGTGCGTGGTGTGTGTGTGCGCAGGTGTGCTGCGGTCTTCTTGAGTGCCACTGAGAGGGGCTATGAATGTATCTGTCAGTCTTTTTGGAGGAACTTTGAGATTATGTTTTCATACTATTTCATGTCTTTATGAATGTAATTCTCTCGGTGTGTGTGTGTGTGTGTGTGTGTGAGAGAGAGAGAGAGAGAGATGCTCAACAGTTTGTCCTGCGCAAATCTTGTCAAAAAAAGAAAAATGAGGGAGAGAAGAGAACTGTGAGGGGAAGATATGCGTAATCCTCATTTTTTATTGATGAAAGAAGGCGGGGATGGAGGGAGAGAAAGAAAGAGAGATATGGGGGGAAAAGAAAAGAGATATAAATGTTTTTAGCACGTTTCCTTCCACATTGAAGCTATGTGGATCACCAGTAGTGCCACTATTGGCAATATACTGAACTCTACCCTGTAACATGAACCGCTTAAAACACTCCCGCACACATGTAGATGTGCACATTCACCGTGTGAGAGAGAGAACAGGGTGTTTCTGAATGTAAGGTGAATTGTTTTCACCCCCTACTGACTAAAAGCAATCTGCTTCTTCGCTCAAATTTGAATAACACACACTCGTGGCCACACACACACGTGCGGCATGCCTCAGCGGTCAAGTAAAGAGAAAAAGAAGGTTCAGAGAACACTCACTTACACCGTCGTCGCCTCAATCCATCAGACTGGGCCTGCACAACTACCGGCGTCTCCGATGTCAGTTGGGCTCAGGTTTCCACCTTGGCCCCTCCCTCCATCAGTTCCGCCGTGGGTCACTCTTCTCCTGGCTGTCTCCGGGGTCGCTCTGGGCTCTCGATGCCCGTACGCTCTTCCATGGGTCCTGCCACCGTCCACTCCTCCATGGATCCTTCCACTGTCCACACATCCTTGGTTCCACCCACCGCACTCCATCCTGGATTCTCCGTCTAGCATCCCTGCCTGTTTCCAACTTTTTGCCAGCTCCTCATCCACCACCAGAGCCCCCACCCGAGCCCCCACCCTACCTCTCTCAGGGGCGGTATTGTTGTGTTCTACACACTGTTTTGTATGTTTCTTGCCATCTGATTACCTGAGTTTACTTTGTTTTACTTTATTTAAATTAAGGAATAATAATTGATCTTCTTGGCCTCTGCTCATCATCATAATCTAACACAATACGTTACAGATCTGCTGTTCCATTATGTGTTCTCATGTGTCTGTGGACTAGTATAGTTACCTTTCTTTCCATGTTTCTGTAGAACTTCCAGTTCAGTGGCAGTCACCTCTCTTTGATCCTCTACTCGTTGCACTCTGAACTACTACCAGCAGATACTAAGCACAAGTAGTCCCAGTCATGGTAATGATTCACCACGGAAAGAATAAAAACACTAAAGGGAGCACGTCCTTTTTAGTAGGACATTTTTGTATGTGTCCGCAGGGATCTATGGGCTTTTTCTGCAGGCCCAGTTACATCAGTAGTTTTTATATTTATTTCCTGAAAACTTTATTTATATATTGATTTTGTGTGTGCATGCTGAACATCCCAATAAATTAGACATCTTACCTTTGGGGGTTTAAAGTAAGTTGTAGGATATCCTAACTTAAAGAAGTTATTTATGAGGATTTTTAAGAACATTCTTATCAGTAATTGAAATTATCTTTGGAACAAATTTAGGAAAAATTTTTTGGGGGGGAATTCAAAATATGATTAACTTAGTTCTTAAGTTGGGGGGAAAAGGAATTTTATTCTTAAGAATGTTTCATAAATCTGGCCTCTGCTGGCTCTTTATTCAGCAATTCTCATTGTTGATTTTAGTTTCATCATGTACAAAGATAAGACTGGTTTAACAGTTTTGCAGATTTTATACCATTTGTAAAACTTTCCAATAAAATGTGATGACAGGAGAACGGCCGAAACCAACAAGAGATGCCGGAGGAGATCGTAAGGGGAAAACGTCTCAGTTACTTACGTAACCTCGGTTCCCTGAGATGAGGGAACGAGTATTGCATAAGTAGCTTAAGGTAAGGGAAAACTCCTTTTCTCGAGAAAAGCGTCAGAGCCCGCCAGAATGGGCGTGGCCTACGGCTAAAAATTAAGTCCATTGTCCGCCTGGGACTTCAGATTTAATCTCCTTCAGCGAATCACCACTTCGCTGATCTCCGGATAAGAAGCCTTCTCACCGCCGTCGAAAAGCCTGCAGCGGAACAAGCCACCTGCCTTGCAGTTCTGAGGACGTCGGCATTCCTGGTTTTTCAACTGGACGCCGCCTTAAGCCGCTGTTCTGCTGTGCCACCCACTGTAAAGTATGCACCTCTACACATAAAAACTGTTCCTACATCAGTTTTCCCTCTAGCTCACGCTGGAGACTTGATAACGAGTGTGCCCTCTGTAGGCGCGCAGCCCCGCTCATGACCACTGTTCACATTCACTGTTCGCACGACCGGGTCCCTATCTCACAGCGGCCCGTCTCCAGCTTTTATTCAACCCCTAGCTATACGGGCCAAGGCCTGGGAGGCTATCCCCGGTATATCAGAATGGGTGTTGAACATAATAAAA
>FLSR01004870.1:14952019-14962530 GCA_900092035.1 Leuciscus waleckii | reverse complement strand
GGGAACGCGATCGGGATTGCGATCGCGATCGGGATTGAACCGAGCCAAGCGGGATCGGAGCGTACGCAATGGAAGCGCGTCGCAATGCACACAGGCACTACCCTCGAGAGCTGACTGGGCATTCTCCTCACCCAAACAAACAACACAAAGAGTGTGAGTATCACCTCCCGTTAAATAACGCGGGCAGGGATGGACACACACTCTAAACTGCTGCTTGCTCGCCATACTGAATATATATATATATGTGATATAGACAGACAACACCAAATATACAGACAGATTTCACACAGAGCGCAACTGAAGACTCAGAAAGCTTTCGTTTTCTGTTTTGGGCCGGCTTTTATAGCTTCCTGGTACGTGACGTCACCCGCCTCTGACGTTCCGCCACACCATTGGACTGATTTTACATGTGCTTCAAGACGTCATCACGCAAAGCGTTCCCCATAGCGTCAGTTTCGACGCAACGCGAGTTCCCTTGAAAGGGAACTTATTGAAGCCAAAATTTTTAAAAACACAGTGCAGCTGCACAGCATACACAGATGAACGGCGAGAGCGGTCATTGGCTGTGCTGTGGCAACTGCACGAACCTATGGCGGGGCGGCTCAGACGTGTGAACCAATTAGGGCACTTTGCACCCTGACGCGTCAGAGCCCACCAGAATGGGCGTGGCCTACGGCTATAAATTAAGCCCATTGTCCGCCTGGGACTTCAGGTTAAATCGACTGATGCGATCCCTTGATCAGAACACAAGCACGCCGAGTTACGCAATACTCGTTCCCTCATCTCAGGGAACCGAGGTTACGTTAGTAACCGAGACGTTCCCTTTCGAGAGGTCTCTCCTATTGCGTAAGTAGCTTACGCTATGGGAACTCCCTTCAAAACGCTGTGCGTGCTTAACTTCGCTCTAATATTAGCCCGAGGCAAGATGCCTGAGGCTCTAAAGAGTAAAGTATGAACCCAATAAGCCGGTCAGTGACGGGCTTCATAAGGGAAAAAAACAAGAAGTGGGCCTAATGAGGGCCAAACCCTAATAAATGACATATATAAAATGTATGTATATGGGAACCATAGTTCCTGTTAAAAACATAACCGGATATGTATCGGGCCGAAGTTTTATGGGGGGGTTTGTACTTACACATTTCATATTGAAAGTACCCTTGAATGCAAAGCTTTTCAAGGGTACTTTGAAAAGCTTTGCAAAAGCATGCTTTGCATGCAAAAGCGGTTATAAAACCTGATAAATGTGGACCGTGAGGCCCAACTGGCCGCCGCACAGATATCTTCAATGGGTATTCCACTTGATCAAGCCCAAGACGAGGCCATGCCTCTCGTGGAAAGTGAAAGTGACGGCCAAGTATGGTAACCCATACCTGGAATTTGACCTCTGCATTTAACCCATCCAAGTTAATGCACACACATTAGGAGCAGAGTAGTGAGTAGTTAACACACACTGCAAACGTGGACACACACCCAGAGCAGCGGGCAGCCTTTGTGTGGCGCCCGGGGAGCGATTAGGGGAGCGATTCATGGGCACCTCAGTCATTTCCCACCGGTTCTGGAATCGAACCAGCAACCTTTGGGTTACCAGATCAACTCCCTAACCACTAGGCCATGACTGCCCCTGGAATGAGCTCTGATAATGAAGGCCCTTAGATTCATAAGCCAGCGCTATAGCATCAACTATCCAGCGCGATAATCTCTGCTTTGAGACGGCGAGCCCCTTGGTGCGGCCGCCAAAGCACACAAAAAGCTGTTCTGACTGTCTGAATGAGGCAGAACACTCTAGATAAAACTCTGAGAGCCCAAACGGGACAGAGTAAACCCGCATCTCTTTCGTCTTTTGGTGAGGAAAGAGCTGCTAAGGAAATAACCTGTGCTCTGAATGGAGTCGAGAGCACTTTAGGAATATAACCATGCCTTGGCTTAAGGACGGCTCTGGCGTCGTTAGGCCCAAACTCATTTATTAAACTTCCAGCGTGAGCTGGGGAAAAATTCGAGACTGTGGAAACAGTGTTTGTGTGCAGGGGTGCATACATCACAGTTGGCACATGCGCTGCGGTTATTAAACTTTCAGTGTGAGCTGGGGTAAAGTTTGAGACTGTGGAAACTGTTTGTGTGTAGGGGTGCATACATCACAGTAGGCACACGAGCTACGTTTATTAAACTTCCAGCCTGAGCCGGGGGAAAGATTGAAACTGTGGGAACAGTGCTTGTGTGTAGGGGTGCATACATCACAGTAGGCACATGCGCTACGTTTATTGAACTTCCAGCGTGAGCTGGGGAAAAGTTTTAAACTGTGGGATCAGTGCTTGTGTGTAGGGGTGCGTACTTTGTAGTGGGCACGTAACCTACATATGACACAGACAGAAAAGAGCTCTTTTTGTGCTTTATTTGCGTCGCCGTATAACCGGCGTTTGTTTGCAGGTGAGCGTGTTTTGTAACAGGCCCATTGACTGTACGTAAGAAAGCTGGCCGCGAGCTCAAAAGAGAGCAGCATAATTTTTATCTGCCACCAGAGTCGGGATTCGAACACGGGTCTCTGGCGCGAAAGCCTAAGATTTCACCACTGAGCCACAGGGGGAAATGACATAAGCTTCCAGTTAGTGTGAGCAGAGAAGAGAGCATCATGTTTTGTGTCGGCGTTTGTTTGCAGGTGTGCATGTTTTATAACAGGCTCATTTGCTGCAATATTGACATTTCCAGCTGTCCGAACTAAAGAGGGGACTGGGAAATGTGTGAGAAATGGAGGTTGGTCCGGCCTCGGCGGGACTAAAACAGTCTCTTTCCTCCTTTTGCCAGTGAGTGATGCAGATTGAAAACTCACTCAGTGTCCATCTAGGTCATGCAGAGAGCTTGAGAAGGCTCTGCGTGATGCGCGAACGGGGCGCGAGGGCGGGGTAGCTTTCTTGAGCGTAAAGAGTGCTAGCCGCGGGCGCTGAACATTGCTCGTGACCGTCCGCTCTGACAACCTTTGTGCGCAGCGTATTTTTGCACGGCTCAAGCAAAGGGAGAGAGAGCGGGAAGCGGGGTCGTCATCGGCGAAGTCAGCCAGTCGAGCCCACAGGGTGGGGAGATCCATCTCGTCGCACTCAGGGTAGCCGCCCTTAGCGAGTGCAGCTTCCGCGTGGTAACGGCCCAGACAGGAAGTGCAGAGGATGTGACGGTCTCCGCCTATTCGAGGTATTTGCAACGACGACTCAAATTTACTATTTTAGAAAAAGTGTGACGCAACGGCGAACACACTAATGCGTTAAGAGGATATATTGCTTGCCGGATGGCACAGCAGAACAGCTGCTGAAGGCGGCGTCCAGTTGAAAAACCAGGAATGCCGGCGTCCTCAGAACTGCAAGGCAGGTGGCTTGTTCCGCTGACGACTTTTCGACGGCGGCGAGAAGGCTTCTTATCCGGAGATCAGCGAAGTGGTGATTCGCTGAAGGAGATTAAATCTGAAGTCCCAGGCGGACAATGGACTTAATTTTTAGCCGTAGGCCACGCCCATTCTGGGGCTCTGACGCTTTTCTCGAGAAAAGGAGTTTTCCCTTACCTTAAGCTACTTATGCAATACTCGTTCCCTCATCTCAGGGAACCGAGGTTACGTAAGTAACTGAGACGTTTTCACCTTACGATCTCCTCCGGCATCTCTTGTTGGTTTCGGCCGTTCTCCTGTCATCACATTTTATTGGAAAGTTTTACAAATGGTATAAAATCTGCAAAACTGTTAAACCAGTCTTAATTGCAGCGTTTATACGCCCACGTATAAATCTAATTAATTATTATTCATAACGAATTATGATCAATAATTAATAATTCAATTATTTTTAATTATCTTCAGAATTTACCGTAGCAGAATCAATAGTATGATCATTTTATCAGTTCATCCAATGAACAGAAAGCATAAACAAGTATTAACTCTAGGAAATATAATATCTTCCTGGCCAAGAAAGAATTAATCCCCAGCTAACAATAAATTAAGAAATAATCACGGGTAAAAGCATCGGTAACTTAGATCGAAGTTCAAGACAATAAGATGTATAAGGAGGTGGTGTTCTTTTCTGTTCTGATCGTAAATTATCTTATCTGGGGGGTTTTCTGTTTCGCTCTTAAGCAGAGAGAACAGAGGCCCCAGTTTAGACATGATTTCTAATTAAAAGAAGATCAAAACATATTACACAGATTTCATTCCAGCCAACTTACTAGTGGTGTTCGTAAGATAGCATTGATATGAAACCGTACACACTTTCAGTCACACACCTATAATAATTATAACAATTACATGAATTATATGGGATCAAGGCATATTAAATGGACACATATATCGTAGAAACACATAGAATGATGTATGATGTTTATAAGTCCATTGTAAATTGTTACTGAATGAGTTTTATGTATACTGTAGGAAAAATCTCAGTTTTCTGGTTTAGAGGGAAAAGGACTCTGTTTGTTCGTTCAGAGGTCCCAACGGGGAAGGGGTCAGGAATGTTGTGGGGGAAAACAACATCTGCTGGTATCGATCCGTCTTGCAAACTATCGAAGTTGACCAATAAAAGTCGTTGGTCCGCAGACTTCCTGGAGACTGTGAATGATTCATGGCTTTCGGTTTTCTAAGTTGAATCTGGAATGTGAGGACTCTTGTGTGATGCCTTGGTCTCTGTCTTTCTCTTAACCAATAGTATTTGGCAACAAAGCTAGCCTTGACCAGTTATGTGTTAGTGCTGGGGGCTCTTGTAATTAGTCCGACTGGTTGGCGCCTGGACCCCATGACAAGATTGATGAGGATACGAAGTCCTGACCAAATCTTCCTCTTTGTTCACAGAGAGTTTGAATTAATCTTCTGGAAGAAGATTAGTCGGCGTTTGGTTCATACCCATTGTCGCTACATAATCTTTGTACATGATGAAACTAAAATCAACAATGAGAATGGCTGAATAAAGAGCCAGCAGAGGCCAGATTTATGAAACATTCTTAAGAATAAAAGTCCTTTTCCCCCCAACTTAAGAATTAAGTTAATCATATTTTGAATTCCCAAAAAATTTTTTATGTATGTATTATGATGTAAACAAACAGCTCATGGCGAATACACTACAGACTCAAACACGCTCGCTATTAAATATCCACGGTTCTCCAGAAAGACGGATTGGGAGGCATTCAATGCACAGTTTGAACTGTTAGCTGATGCTGCAGACTGGTCTGAAAATCATAAAGCTTTTCAGTTAGCACTGTGCCTCACTAACGATGCGACTGCCTGCCTGTTGTTGTTGAGTCCTGCAGAAAGGAATGGTTATGATGCATTGGTAGAGGCTTTTCATAGACGGTTTGGACAATGTAGCCAGCCTTTCCTTTTAAAGACAGAATTTCATAACAGACGCAGACAACAAGGTGAGCCCCTCCGCATTTTAACCAATGACATTGAATATTTATGTAAATGCACCTATGCCGCTCAGCCCAAGAGAGCTCTGTGTGCAAATGCTGCTGGCTCACCCAACCACACTGAGTGAAGCGCTGGAACTGGCTATTGAAAGGGAGATGCTGGGGACTGAAATGGATGCAGTCGAAGTTACTCCAATAGTGAGAGCTGCAGAAATGACTGAATTGTGCCCAGGTGCACCCGCATGGATGGAAAATTATACAAATGCTGCGACACTGCACCCGGGCCGCTCTGCCTCAGAGCCCCGCCCATGCTGCCGACCTTAGATTCTGGCCAGGCCATCTGATCAGACAGTGCCCAAGGATCAGTCGGATGAAGGGAAATGCCCAGGAGCCCGTGTAGACGGGGGGACACGGATCAAATTTAACCCTGGTCCGTCCTGACCTTGTTCCAGTGGGGACAGCTTTGGAACCGACGTCTGCTTGTCTAAAAACTGTGACTGGTGAGTTTGCGCCAATAAAAGGGACTTTTAGGGACATTCTGGGACTAGATTTCTTGAGGGCTGTTGGCTATGTGCTGGACCTGTATAGAGACTCACTTTCCCTCCTTGATGGACGTTCGGTGCAACTGACCCATCCTACTCCAAACTTGACCCAGGTTTCCCTATCTGTGTATTCAGCAGACACATCCAGGCATGCCCTTGGTGCAGAAAACCCAGCCTTTGGGCCACCACCTCACTCTGTGAAATCACCTCCCACCACACCATGGCCCCGATTATAATGCTGCATAACATAATTATTAACACAGGAGATGCCCACCCAATAAGAATAAGGCCTAGTCGTCTTCCCCTGGCCCGACAGGAAGCTGCGGATAAGGAGTTGGAGGAAATGCTGCAGGCAGGTATAGTTGAGCCCTCAGAGAGCCCATGGGCTTCAGCAGTCGTCATGGTGCCGCGGAAAAATAGTTCCAGATGGCGGTTCTGCATAGACTACAGGCAGCTCAACAAAGTAAAAAAAAAAAAAAAAAAAATAAAGACCCCCCCCCAGATTGGGACGGCCTGATTAAGATCCCCTGCCTAGATTGGACGAGCCTTGACTTGAGGAGCGACTACTTGCAAGTGCCATTGTCTCCTGAGTCCGCTCCCAAAACCGCATTCTGCACAAATAGGGGCCTCTGGCAGTTCAAGGTCTTTCCGTTCGGGCTCTGCAACGCTCCTGCCATGTTTGAATTGCTCATGGACAAAGCGTTGGATGAAGTATCTCACTGTCAATGTCTTGTATATCTGGATGATCTCCTAGTCCATGGTAAGTCATTTGATGAAGCACTCAATTCCCTCTGTTGGGTGTTGGTAAGAGTGGCAGCAGCAGGTCTGAAACTGCTCCAGAAAATGGCACTTTATGAGGCGGGAGGTGAGAAGGTGGTAGCGGACTTTAGCAGGGTCTTTAACAAGTGTGAGAAACGCTATTGTGTAACCAGACGTGAGCTCCTTGCGGTGGTAATAGCAGTGAGGCACTTCAAATTCTACCTGTGTGGCGCACCATTCACAATAAGTACAGACCATGCTGAGCTCCAATGGCTGATCTACATCAAGGAGCCTGAAGGTCAAGTGGCCAGATGGCTGGAAGAACTCCAGTCATATGAATTCACAGTAGTTCATAGACCCCGGTCTAGCCACACCAACACCAATGCTTTGTAACCAGTTCGTTCTCACTGCTATGGACTATTTCACAAAGTGGCCCGAGGCCTAAACAGGAAGCAGAGATGGTTCGGTATGGGAGAGGTCGTTAATTGTGACCAGTGGAGTAATTTTGAATCCAAGCTGTTTGCAGCCCTTTGTGAACGTCTTGGCATGGAAAAAACGCACAACGCCCCAGCACCCCCAAAGCTGATGGGGAGGAGCAGGATGGCCTGGTTGAAAGATTTAATAGGACCTTGGCCCAGCAGCTAGCCATGCTTACACCTGATCATCACTGGGACACTGGTAAGTTTGGGTGTATAGCCTGAAAAATAGGGGGGAGAAGGGGGCAGTGGAATCCAGGAAGATGACGAGGAACAAGAAGAATCCAGAACAAGGAAGCCAGGAGACAAGCACGGAACAGGGAACACACACCGGGGAAGCCACAACGATCTGACAACATGAGACACCAGTTACTGAACATATAAAGGGACAAACAAGTGGTAACAGCTGGCGCTGCTAATCAGTGGTGATCAGCGGCCACGCCCACACACAAACACTCACGAGACGAGAGAGAGACAGTGAATTCATGAACCGTGACACTTGATTCTTTGTCTTTTGCACTTTCTCCATCACAGTCTCTATCGTATAGGACCAAAAGCGATTACGATATGATACAATAGTCAAGTCAAGTCACCTTTATTTATATAGTGCTTTTTACAATAAGATTGTTCAAAGCAGCTTCACATTGATAACATGAAAATAATACAACAAAGTTTGTTTCTAGAAGAAAATTGTATCATCGTCCACCCATAATAAGGCAGATCAATAATATTGTTGAATATTAAATGTCCCCAACTAAGCAAGCCAAAAGCCAAGGCAACAGTGGCAAGGAACCAAAACTCCATCAGGTGACAGAATGGAGAAAAAAACATTGGGAGAACCCAGGCTCAGTCGGGGGCCAGTTCTCCTCTGGCCAACGAGCGAACAGTGTATGATTATGATCCAGGCAGCGTTACAGGTCAGAAGTCAGATTGGTCGTGTCGATGAGGCCTTCACAGGGCTGATGAGGCTGGCATGAGACCGGGGTCCACCTCACTTCAGGAAACGGAGAGTCTTGTTGACACTTCAGGACTGCATTGTCGTCGCGTCCAGGCGCTGGTCCTTCTTCAGATCTGGATACGGCCTGGATCCGATGGACTGCGGTAAACCTCGGTATAAACAGAGAAACTAATATTAGCGTAGACGCCATTCTTCTTATGATGTAACGAGTACATCAGGATTTATGGGAAGTGTTCCCGGTTCCGGCTGGCCTAATCTATGCAGCCTAATATGGAATTATAGAAGTCTATAATGTGTTATGTGTATGCTAGGTCAAAAAGATGTGTTTTTAGTCTAGCTTTGAACTGACAGAGTGTGTCTGCTTCCCGGACAATGTTAGGAAGATTGTTCCAAAGTTTTGGTGCTAAATAGGAAAAGGATCTACCGCCAGCAGTCGATTTTGATATTCTAGATATTATCAACTGGCCGGAATTTTGAGATCGCAACAGACGTGAAGGACTATAATGCATTAAGAGCTCGCTCAAGCACTCAACTACTTTCGTAGAGGCTAGAAATAGAAAGCTAGCTTTAAAAATATAAAAGGGGAACACTTCCCGCCCTCCCTGTGGAGCTTTCTCTATAGCCACACCTCCTCCAAATCACTTGAACACACACAGCCAGAGCAGGCAAAACATCACAGCTTTCTCGTAACGAAAAAAATAAATAATACACCAGAGTTGCTGTTAGCATTGACAAAGATGAATAATGATATAAGAAGAGGATCTGTGACCTCTGGGAGCATCTCTTTCAGTAGCTTAGTCGGTATAGGGTCTAACATACATGTTGTCGATTTAGTTGATTTAACGAGTTTAGTAAATTCTTCCTCTCCTATAGCAACGAATGAATCAAAATTGTCTTCAAGGAGACTACAATGCACTGCCTGATGCGATACTGTAGTAGACGGTTGCATAGTTATAATTTTCTCCCTGATATTATCAATCTTGTTAGTAAAGAAGTTCATAAAGTCATTACTGCTGTGTTGTTTAGAAACGTCTGGGTTTGAGTATTTATTTTTTGTTAGTTTAGCCACTATTTCAAATAAACACCTAGGGTTTTGTTTATTTTCTCCTAATAGGTTTGAAAAATAAGCAGATCTAGGAGATTTTAAAGCCTCTCTATATGCAATCGAGCTCTCTTTCCATGAAATGCGAAATACCTCTAGTTTTGTTTTCTTCCAGTTGCGCTCCATTTTTCTGGCTGCTCTCTTAAGGGCCTGAGTGTGCTCGTTGTACCACGGCGTTGGACTATTTTCTTTAATCTTCTTTAAGCGCAAAGGAGCAACTGTTTCTAAAGTGCTGGAAAAGAGAGTTAATAGTTTCTGTCGCAATATCGAGTTCTTCTAAGCTATCTGGTATGCTGAGATGATGAAACTGATCAGTAATATTATTAATAAAGCAATCTTTAGTGGCAGAAGTGATAGGTCTAACATATTTGTAACACGGAGTCAACTTTGCAGCCTTGGCTAAATGAAGTTTACACGAGACTAAATAATGATCTGAGATGTCATTGCTTTGCTGCAGAATTTCAACGGCATCAACATCTATTCCATATGATAATATTAGATCTAGAGTGTGATTACGACAATGAGTAGGTCCTGACACGTGTTGTCTAACTCCAATAGAGTTCAGAATGTCTTTAAATGCCAATCCCGATGCATCTTTTTCGTTATCTACATGTATATTTAAATCACCAACAATTAGTACTTTATCTGCAGCCAGTACTAATCTGATAGAAATCAGCAAATTCTTTGATAAAATCTTTATGGTGCCCTGGTGGCCTGTATACAGTAGCCAGCACAAATGTTAAATGTGATTTATCATTTACACTAGATAGTGTTACATTTAGCAACAACACTTCAAAAGAATTATATTTAAAACAAGACTTCTCAGTAATTCTGAAGATATTACTATAAATTACAGCAACACCTCCCCCTTTGCCTTTCAGACGAGGTTCATGTTTATAACAGTAATCTTGCGGGGTGGACTCATTTAAAGTAATGTAATCGTTTGGTTTTAGCCAGGTTTCTGTCAAACACAGCACATCTAGGTTATTATCTGAAATCATATCATTAACAATGAGTGCTTTTGAAGTAAGCGATCGAATATTCAGCAACCCAAGCTTTAGCATTTGCTCATCTGTATTATAGCTGTGTTTTATTTGTTGAACATCAATTAAATTTTTAACCTTAGATGGGTTAAAACGTTTTTTGGATCTCCAAATTCGGGGAACAGACACAGTCTCTATATGATGATAGCTAGGTGAAAGAGCCTCTATGTGATGTGATTTATCTGCCCGGGGTGACGCGAGGCCGCTAGCAGCCGGTCGTTTTAGCCAGTCTGTCTGCTTCCTGACCTGAGCCCCAGATTGTCA
>FLSR01004870.1:14933891-14951959 GCA_900092035.1 Leuciscus waleckii | reverse complement strand
TGTGTGTGTGTGTGTGTGTGTGTGTGTGTGTGTGTGTGTGTGTGTATGTATTTTTGTGAAGTGTTTGTACTTTGAATCTGACATGAAAAGGCACTTCCGTGCCCAAATATTACCTTTCTATAAATAAGAGGATGACGTCAAACCACATTTATCTCAGTTGGTCAGTTTATTATGACCCCTCCCTCCCTTCAGGAGTATACACAACAGTATACACACAACAGAGACAGGATTGTTTTTGGGATGAGATGATATGAAGGCCCTGTTCTTCTGACCCTCAGACCATCAGTGAGTCAGTCTTTTATTCTCGGAGGTCCTTTGGATGTAAATATTACTACCATTCATCTCGTCTCGTCCCTCATTCAACTGCTTCTACAACAGGAGCAGCAGTAATAAGGTTCTATGATAAAGTGAAGGTGTGTGAATGCTGAAGGTCATGGTAATTAAATAGCAGTCAACGGCTTACGTCAGGATAATGTGGATGTATTATAGGATTGTGAACACAGGGCTGATTCCTTAGCAGTGACATTTTGCACACTGGCTCCCAGAGTCAGACTGATTCCAGGAAGGTCTTTGTTGTATTGTTTGCTTCATTTGGGTACGGATTGAAATTGGGATTAAAAACAGATTACCACACTTAATGCAATCTGGACATGGCTCTCTGTAATGACTTTACGTGGCATTAACCCCAGAAAAGGACTCGTTCAATACTTAAATAAATTAGAAAAACTAATGTGAGCACTAACTAATTGAACAAATCAAGACTTTACAGGAAGACTACAATGAAAAACCCATTTCACTGACTTTCTAGCTTCAGGCCTTTAAACAGAGACAAACAGATCAACTAACTGAACTACATACATAATACTCCATGTTTCTGGTCAGAAAAAGTACAAAAGGATGCTTTTTTGATGAATTTGTGCATTAACCAGTGTTTTGAAATGTTCCTTGCTGTGGAATACTTGGAATTTCTCCCTAATCACAAGAATTCTGTAAAAAAGAGAGTTCCAGAATTAGAATGACAGAGAGGAAAAAAACTATGGAGCAGTAGGCTTTTACATTGCTTGAGACATCTTTGAAATCATGATATTTAGACTGAAGTGATGTAATATAAACATCTTGAACTAAAATAGAAAGTCTGTGATTCTAACCATAGCTCGATCATCCCCTGCTGTGTGAGGAAACATTCCAAGAATTCCTCATAGGTATCCAATGTGTCTTTTATAATGCTGTGTTACACAATATTTGATTAATATTCATAAATATAACTGTAACTACAGTACATTAGTCAGGGCCGTGATCTCTCTCCTTATATAGGATGCTCTTATTATTAGCTAAAGTGAAAATGATTTTAACTAAAATGAAAATATTTTTTTTTTTTTTTTTTTTTTTTTTTTTTTTGGAATTGCAATCTGGGCTGACAATAATAACATTGACTCTATACATAGCATTTATTTCATAACATTTGAGCCAGAACTACCTGTTTGTCTTACCAGTAGCTTGACAGGGGAAGTGTTTGAAGAAAACTTTCTCACACCCAACTTCTCACATATTGACGCTTGATAAGGACCCCTCGGCTTCACATTTTAACGCACAGGATACCCCTTTAGCGTAATTTTTCGATGCGCAGGGATCCCATTGCTTTTAATTGCTTGTCTTATGCGTCATATCAAGACTCATAATACTTTGCATTTGTAAAAGTAGACATGATTTTATAAATATTTATAGGCTACTCTTTTATATTTTGGAACAACTTACCCCACTCCTATACCTACCAACTTCTACAATGTAAAACTGTGTATTACGCCAAAGGTTTCACATTGAAATCAATGGGGGTACACTGTCGCATCCAAAAATTACGATTATGAAAATTAAACCGAGCTTTGGCTATCTTTCTCTGCCTTTGAAAAAATTAAATCTCAGACGGGCTGATCTTGAATTTTCCCCTTATGTCGTCATAAGGGAAAAGGTTTCCTCCCCTTTCTCTGCTTTGCCCGCCCAGAGAATCTGTCCGTAAGTACGAAGCGATTTGAGTTTTTCCTCGACAGACATCATGGCTTCTGAACGAGCGAAGCACAGCAGTTGCTCAATAATTGGATGTACAAATGAACAAAGAAATCTTTTTTTTTAGTTCCTTCATCCAATCCCCAGAAGAATCAGTGGATTAATTTCATTTTCTCTGGAAATTCACCGACACAACTTCCCAAAGTTTTGTATGTCTGCGCCCAACATTTCACTGAGGACTGTTTCCTCAACTTGGGTCAATACAGAGCTGGGCTTGCTGAACGTTTGAAAATAAAGTCTGGATCAGTACCAACTCTCTTTGGCTCAGCTACAAACCTCGGACAAGTAAGTCAACTAATGTTGTGTTGCTTTACTGTTTATGGTTACCTAGCTTGTTACACGTAGAATGTGGCTGTCACATTAGCTATGCAGCTAACAGCCGAGTTACTGTCGCTATTGTAAAGGTATATAGCATCAAGTATGTGTGTGAATACACACACTGTAACGCGAGTGCTGTACACTTCTTTGTTATTTGGATAACCGTTCTCCTGTTGGTGATATGGCGCGCGCGATATAAGCATTTCAAGATCGCAGAGCTCGATGTAATTGTAATAAGATAAATTACAGACGTTACAGATCTCTGCGTACTGATATATATATATATCATTTCACATTATGCAGGTGTTGAGTAGCGTTAACTCTTGAGGAGTAAATCATTGGTTATGTGTAAAATGACTTTAGTATACGAGGACATGGATAACTTTGTAAAATGACTTCAGTATACGAGGACATGGAGAACTTTGTTGAGTAGAGTTAACTCTTGAGGGTTAAATCATTGGTTATGTGTAAAATGACTTCAGTATACGAGGACATGGAGAACTTTGTCATTAAAAAATAAGCCACATTACAGTCTTCTCTAAACTACAAATATTACTGATATAGATGCTAATACAGCTTTAAAACGATAGCAAATCAGAGCAACATGAAAAGACAACAGTATTTTAGCAACAGTAAGTTAGCTACATGATAATAACTGTAACAGCATACGTAAACCATCCGAATATAGTACAGTATCCAGACATAATATTTTACCTATAAATATATTTACCTATAACTAACTATTCGGAGACGTCCTGCTGGAGCCGCTGAGTTGCAACTTCTTCATCCGTTGCTTCTCCATCCGGATCAGATTCTGGGTCAAACTGAAATGCTCGAACGACTGCATGTCTGCGTGCCATTGCAATATATCCAAGGTAAACATGCATGGTACCGTTGCCGCAAGCTGGTCAAGGCCACACCCACCCTCCACCTTGCCCCGCCTTTCTCCACCTCATTAGCATTTAAAGCTACAGACACCGAAACGGCACGTCTGAAGAAAAGCTCATTGTGGGACTGGCTTGTAGTGGCTATAATTCTGCACCAAGGCTGAATTTTGGGAAAGGGATTTCAGATACAGTACTAGGGACCACTAAGGCCTATATCAAAGCCTACAAAAAGAAGCATGTTATGGGACCTTTAAGTAAGTGACAAACATCAGATGGACCCAATAAAATTGTAAGTCCCACCCAAGCTCATGAACAGAACCAATCAGAGTTGAGGCGGCAGTGCCTGAAGTTAACGATTTGGTGGAAGAGCAGGAAACGAACTGACTGAAAAATAAATGTCGGGGAAAGAAAACATAAATCGGGTACAAGAAACGCCATGAACAGAAGGAGAAGGAGGCCAGTAGAGTTGTTGTATCCTAGTCGATAAAGACGTTCTTAAAGACAGGTTGTATTGTTATTTCGCTGGGAATAAGAAAACTACCGTCCACAGCCTGCCGGGTACAGTCACTCTTCATTATCGGTGCGCACCACAATCGACCGAATGATTACATGGTCAAAATTTCAGTCTTTTTACACTATTGTAAATATAGTTAAAAAAATGACATGAGTCACGACGCATTGCATTATGCACCTGATCTGCCGGCTGATGATGTATTTAATACATCAAGAAAACACGAATAGCCTACAAAACACTGAACTTGGATGAATAAATGTATTAGCTTTAATAATATTAACAGTTCCATATTATCTTTATTAAAAAATAAGACAGAAAATTATTACATTTTTTTAATTTGACTGCATTCTTGTCAATTTCTGTTTACTTCAGTGTTTACTTTTTGATTTATGAATTATAACAGACTAATGGGGGGGGAAAAAACATTATTTTGCTGTTACTTTTTTTAAATTGGTTTTTATTATTATTTAACAATTTCTTGCTTTTTGTTAGTTTTTATTAGTTGTAATTTTTATATAAACATTTAACTTTTAAAATAAAGGTTTTACAACAACATCATCTTCTTTTATATGTGGGCCTCCATGCTCATCTATTGTACAGTAGGCTATATGATATTGGTGGAGGGTGGTGGGGGCCCACATCAATATTTTTTTCAGGGGGCCCCAAATCCTCTTGCTACGGCCCTGAATACACTGTTGGGCCAGGGCCGGGCGTGCTAGTGCGTGCCAGGGCCTGTCGCGTTTCCACTGTCACTTCCGGGGCTTGATCGGGGCCAACGGCCAGGATTTTCTGGCCCGTCGAATACTTTGGGCCAAAGCGGGCCAGCTCGGGTTAGAGGAGTGGTTACGAACAGAGGCGGAGTTACCTGAGTCTGAAGACGGCAGTGCTGGATTCTGTCAGCATTAAAGACTTCAAAATAATTTATTTTTGAATATACATGTTTGAATGCATTCTGTTTGTGATTTGTTTTTGATCACCGAATAAAGTAGAAATATTTATCCGACATGGTAATATTTATCAAGTCTATGCACACTAACTATTACCATTGTAAACATAGTAAATACGCTTGAAGATACTCATAGTAAAAAAAAAAAAAAATAGTGAACGCTTGAAGAAATCAGATAAATCATAATGGCTATCACAATCATGTTTTTATTTTATCTGTCAGTAGCCTAACGTTACGTCTTGTTTCTTTATCATAAAATAAAGCAACTTTTTTTTTCCGGGAGCTTCCTCTGTTTCTCTGACTGAAAATATAACTGTAGCCTACTGGGAGAGAGTGCTAAAGCTCATCAGGTAGTATTTTTGGTGGGATATAATTTTGTAGAAATTATCATTCTTTCTAAATGTGATGAAAATATGTCCTGTAACTACCAAATAAACAGAAACAGATGCGACTGAATAAGTAAGTCTGTCCTCTTTCTTTTGTGAAATAGACCTAACGGTAATTTATTTCTGTGTGACTATTCATTATGGTCAATGTATCACTTTTTATTGTAAACCTGTGGTAAAACATCGATGCTTGGATTTTAAATATTCAAGTAAACAACAAAAATGCAACAAAACAAAAATGTTTGTTTTGCAATCACGCTGTTTCCAGTGATTTCTTTCTGATTGGTTTTCTGATCAAACTTCCTTTTGTTGGTGAAATGATGGGTTAGTGTGACGTTGTCCCAGAGAGGTGTGTTACGGGCGTGTTTTAGTGAAGAACTGTGGAGCTTCTGGCCCGAGAGTGGAAACGCAGCAAATTTTGGGCCCGGTGCTACTGGCCCGAGGCTATTAGCCCAACACGGCCCGTTTAAAGCCCTGGCTCACACTGGCCCGACAGTGGAAACGCGGCTAATAACCATGCTGTTGGCCCATGTTTGACGAGTGAGCAGCTCTGAAGGAAAGACTCTTTACTTTTAAACATGATATTCAATGAATATCATGACTTGGCAGGTTTACAAATAGCCTGGTACTTAATTAGAATTAAAGGGGTCATGAAGTGCATTTTGCAAGTTATTTTATAATGTTTCACTTATAATGTTAGTATGATTTTTACATCAAAAATGGTCATAATTTAGAAATAAAAGGCATTTTTCTGACCCGGATTTTAGACCCTTGATTTGAATGCTCTGTTTGAAGGGGCATGTCTGCTGTTCTGTAAATGCCCACTGCTGTGATTGGCCAACATCTTTGCATATGAAATAGCTAAGTATTACATGTGGAATTCTCTTGAAAACTTTTTGCACATTTTTACAATTACAGTTCTCAAGGTTTACTAATCATGAAAAGTGTTGATTATAGCATAATATTTAGATCAATTGCATCATATTTAGATCGTGGCATGAAAGGTTGCAGTGGATGAGCATTGTAACCGATCACAGACATGTTGAGCGCATGAATGCAGTGATCTTGTCATTGTAACTTGATTTCTGCACACTAACGAATGCTTTCATCATAACTAACAGAGCAAACACAATGTAAATAAGAGATTTGTTGATTCTAATGGGAGCTTTGGCAAGAGTCCAGAGTTTGATTGACAGTTCCAGCGATTGTAAAGGGAGCGTTCTTTGATTGCTTTCTATATATAATTTGCATCTCAGTTTAAATAACAGATTATTTTCATCCTAAGAGAAAAATTTTGAAGTTTACCGCTTAGTCACTGGTTTGATTTACTGAAAATATCCGATTTTGATACAAGAACATCTGACTGTAGGCCTGCATGAATAATTACATATTAGAAATCACTGGTCACTGGTGATTATGGTTAGACATGTACACATAATCCGTACATACCATACAATCTGTAATGAATCAATAGTGACACAGTAAAAACTCACACAAGTGTGTTGCGCAGCGCCTGTCAGATCCAATATAGAAGGCAGAGCGTTGTTTTTTTTGTTGTTTTTTTTTAGGCTCTCTGCAAATCCAATGCAGCTACTGTGTTTTTCCACAACCTGGCACTGCACATATCTTGCACTCTTCAAGGCATGTTTATCGCTTACTTGCTCAATCCAGTGTTAGCGTTATATATGCTATTTACCTACTAGCTAGGCTTTATTTTTTCCCCCCAAACCAGTTAAGCGGAATTCCTGCCCTGCAGTTAACTCTAAAGATTTTATTGGTCATGTCAATCACTGTACTTATTGCCCACACCAAACACTGGTCCCTAAACCTAATTTTCACTGTAACCTTACCCAATGAAATTAGCTGCAGGGCAGGATTTCCGCTGAACTGGTTTAAAAATAATAATAATTAAAAAAAATAAACGCACTTGTCGTACTCAAATCAGTGGGCGGGACTACTGAACTTTAGGTTTTGTGATGTCCCTACCAGCCGTTTGTTGTAGTCCTTAAAAATCTATTTCTGTAAAAGAAAATATCTCCCTTTGCACTGAACTTTGAGCTTTGTAACTTTGCAGATGTTGTTTATGCTCAAACAGCAACATTTCACACTAACTAAAGTAAAAAAAAGTGAAATCATAACCAAGGACCCCTTTAAAGTGAGAATAGTCTACGTATTATATTTAAATTCAAATCCTGAAATTCAATGGAATTTGAATTGAGGTAGCAAACAGCAATTGCCATGCTATTATGATCTCCCTCAGGTGTGTAAATATTCAGAATGCTTACTGTATGCTGATGATACTGTGATTTTTTTCTCCGACTCAAATCCTGACGTCATAAATTCTAAATTATCATTTGATCTTCAGTTCTTACATGACTGGTTGAAAAAGAACCACTTGACCATCAATATAAAAAAAAACTGAATGTATGTATTTTCACTCACCTAGAAAAAGTCTCTCTTATACTGATTCTATTACATTTGCAAATCAAGATCTTGTCAATACAAAGACTTATAAATATCTTGGTGTGTTACTTACTTGACACACACCTTACCTACCGGGATCACATTTCTAATTTAACCAAAAAGCTGAATCAGAAACTTTATGTGTATAACAAGATTAGATCATATCTTTTATTTTTTGTTTGAAACTTATCTACATGCATTGTGTTTTCAACAATGTCCTACTGTCTTCCAATCTGTTCTCTTACAACTAAGGAAATTACTGAACCAAATAGCACGATTATACAATCGAGCTCTCAAGATCCACAGTAATCTTCCAAAGTGGTCCCACCATTGCATTGCACTCACACGCTCAAACTTTCCAGAATTATATAAACAGTCACGCTATTATATTATATTTTATTTTCAGATTCAAAATAGCACTTCACCAACACTTGCTGCACTTCTTCCGATACACAATATGAGACCAGTACGCCTCACTAGGTCAGTTTCACAGACACTTATTCCAGTCCCTCCAAACAAAAACAACTATGGTCAGAAATCCTTTTTTCATACATACACCAAAATTTGGAATGATATTCCACATCACATCAGAACAATACCATCCATCACATATTTCAAAAAGGCATACAAACTGTTTCTTCTAAACAGTTACACTTGTACTCACTGATTGTTTATTTATTGTCAGAGTCCTGCTTGCACTTTGTATTGTTGTTTTTAGTCGTTTGTATCTTTCTAGCCCATGCTAATGTCTCGTATAAGTGTTTCTGATTTCATGTGCTGTAAATTGTGTTTTATGTTTTATGTTCTGCAGAACAGGAACCTGCTGGAAACCAGTTTTTAAGTCAGGCCCATTTTAATTGTAACTTAATGTTACTTTTAACCTTTCCTGTATAATAAATAAAAAGAAATGAAATTACTAGGATGTGTATTTAAAATGAGTTGAAATTTAACGACATTTTTATAACCTTACATTTAAATGAGCAAAACAAAGATTTTCAAGACAAACTTTAAACGTTGACTTGACAGACATGTTTGGAGTAAATTTGGAGAAAGTTTGCAATTTATAAAGCCCTGAAGTTTCAAAGTGATGGATGGATGGATGGAGGGGTGTGTCCAATTCAATTATAATTTCAGTGCATGCACTGAAAAGGAGCTCAATTCTTTATTTATAAATTTTGCACAACTCAGAACTGTAGATTTTATTTATGTTAGCATTGCAATCAGATTACGTACTGTACAGAAGTTCACATGAAGCTCAAGGAGAGATGAACACAACAGAGGCCATAACCATCAGGGTGTGCAAAAAATGATGAGACATCAGTTGGGATCCTGACGGTCTTGGAAACCGCCCCATTAATTTATGTGCTTACATGCGATAATCTTTTGTTATTTACAGACTTTTTTTTTACACTTTCAGTGTGGCGCTATTTGGTGTTTTGGCTGACTTCTATGATCCTGCTCTCTACACTCTGGCTCATTGAGTTTAGAGATGCGGCCGCAGAGTGAGGTGTGCTTGGCTAGTTTAAGCTTAAGTTCTCCATCTCTTCCTCTCATTCCATCTCTTTCTTTCTCACTCTGTGCTTCTGCTGTTTGTTACATGCTGAGTTGGCAGTGTGTTTTGGCACTACCCTTGGCCCCCTTCTGCATAGGCTGCCATTTATTTTGCCAGCTTCACTTTTCAATTTCAAACTGCACTGCGTGTGTGTGCAGTGTAAGCTGTTGCAAGTTTTCCAGAGTAACACATTCTGAAACACATTCACACCAACACACTCACAATGGTCCATAACAAACACACAAATGCCCACTCACCTCATTGGCAGGCATTCAGACAATGAATCACTATAATTATCATTCTATGAATACCTGGAACTCCCAGAATTGTCGCAAACTCTCTATTACAAATTAAATAACCTGGATCTGGGGATCTGTGCTACGCACTACAGAGCAAATGCTGTATAGTTATTTAATCAAGTGGAAAATACCGTATAAAAGGGTATAATTTCACTATTACAAAATCATTCCAATAACATACAGCAGAGAAGTTTTTAAGAGAAAATGTAAATCACCCTCAAGTAAAGAATTTTGGGCTTTTCACACTTTTCGGACAATCTTATTGCGTGTTTTAAACTGAGCATACTTTATGCTGGGTTGATTAGTAATCTTGGGTAGTCAAATTTTGAGATTTCAAAGTGTACATTCCCAAACTTTGGATTAACATTCTTTTTGCATAATTATAAAGTTAATAATTACACTAACAGCATGCGACTATCACATGGCCTGTTGATCATATTTACAATATGTTTATGCATTTACATTTATATTTCTCTACTGGAAATCATAAATTGTAGTCAAGACTCAAATACTGCCCTCGAGATCACGTCTTACTGTATTTAGATTCAAAGATCTGATATTTACAACATGGATGACAATTTGTTTACAAAGCCCCTTGAAAGAAGCAGGAAACATGATTTTTCATGTTTTTGACTCACTGAAGAAATGAAGGGAGAAAAATTGAGATTTATACTATCAGAAGAAGAAGAAACATCACTTCCTCACATGGCCTCCTGTTCTCTAGTGAAAACTGTAACTTCATCAGTTTTGACATGACTGGTCAACAGTTCAAAGGCTCTGTGCCGCCGTGATGGCAGTGATAAGAACAGATGCCATTGATGTGATACAAACATTTTGTAATGGCTCTACAACAAGACATGCCAAATCATTTGGAATTGTGTTTAAACAAACTGCACAGTCACATCCATATGGATAAGCATGTGATTCATTCATTTGATTTATAAGATAATCAAGCTAAACATTATTTTGTTTAGTCATTTTTGAGAATTTCGGCAATTTTAGAATACATTAATACATACAGTATGTGCAGGTTTGTTTTTCATGCTTGCATTACAATCAAAGATAACTATTTCTGTACGTATGCATTTGGTTTCCTTTCTTCTGGAACAAAACATACCATTGCAGAAGTTTACCATATTAGACAGTGTTGCTTGAGTGTCTTTGACTACCTTTGAGCGATTGCTATTTACTATAAAAGCCACTGCAGAGACTCCCAGAATATATAAAACCCCCAAAGACCAAAAACAGAGCTTCCGGTATTTTCTGTCTGTCATTAGAGGAAATGCTTTTAATTCCTGACGTGTCACTTTTATGACATCATGGTGTTCTCCTTAACTCTGAATTATTATTAACAGTCTGGAAAGAATTGTATCCATTTACTAAAAGGAGGCCGCTTTTCACTGCATCTGCCAGGCTTGTGTTGAGTCTGCAGCATTTTCTTTCCTGTGACAGAGGTGCAGCATGTAAATATTATGACGGTTGGCTGTCAGGGTATGCCATGGATGTGTTGGCACAGCATGGTGTGAATTATACTGGGAGTGTGTGACGAGGTCAGCCTGATAATGGAGGGGTGGGGGGTTACATTCCAGCTGTCTTTGCTGCATCTTTCTCCATGTGTTAGCCATAAACTTTCTTGGTGTTCAAGACCTGAACAATTAAAGGAATATAACAGGTTCAATGCAAGTTACATTTAATCAACAGCATTTGTGACATCAAATTGATGTCACAAATAGTTGTATGAATGAAGCACACAACAGAAATAATCAAGGGAAACAAGGTCAAAAAAAGAAAAAAAAGAAAAAAACTCTCAATAATTACTCACCCTAATGTCGTTCCAAACGTGCAAGACTTTTGTTCATCTGTAGAACGCAAGTTATTTTTTATGAAATCAGAGCTTTCTGCCCCTCCATAGACAGCTACTCAACTACCACATTTGACACTTCAAAAAGTTCATAAAGTGATCATAAAACTATATGAATTGAGATTTTTCTAAAATTTCTAAAGAGACACTTTATAAGATGAACAGATTGAATTTAGACTTTTATTCACATATAAATATTCATCAACTCACACATCAGTTGTGGTAAATGAACAAGCTCAAGCATGTTCGCTTGACGTGCGAGAACCAATGAGGTTCATTCTTGTGTTATGCACATTTGAGCTTCTGCAAGAGGTTTGTTCTCCCGCGTCAAGCAAGTTCGGTTGAGCTTCTGTTTATATTTGCGGATTAATGTTTACATGTGAATAAAAAAACTACATTAAATATGTTCATTGTATAAAGCAACTGTGTCTTTTCAGAATATTTCAGAGGTGTATGGAATGATATTCCGGACATTATTCAAAAGGAATTGCAAATTGTATTTGCAATTTGTGGACGCATAAAATGTGACATAATCCAAACGCAAATGCAAATGCGCATTACCGTTTGCATTTTCGTTAAGCGAGCGCACAGTGACGGCCAAATTTAAAATGGAAATGCAAAGTCTGTTTGCAACTGTGTTTCCCATATCTTACGAGTCTTGACCCTGTCATATTTAAATAGCAATTTCAATTACCGCGTCTGCTTTTTCACTTTCTCAGCGTCGCGTATGTAGCCAGCCAAAACTCAAATGGAATCGCAATTCCCTTAGTATTTCCATTTCCGATGCCTTACATGGAAACCTGTCAATCAGTGTCAAGGGTGGGATTATGCTATGGGGCGTGTTCGTGTTGGGACGTGACGTCACTCACAGTTGACCGTCAAGAGGTGATGCCCTGAACAGACAGACGCCGATTTATTGTAAACTATGGAGGTAGTTAGTGAAATTGTGGAGGACCTTATGATGCTCGTGCAGCAAGTTGATGACAGTACATCCTCTACAGATGTCCTCTTATGTTTTGCTCCGCCCTAATCTCCAGTGTTGGCTTGTGCATCGCGGCAGGCTCTGGTGTTTGCGCCGTGCAGCAGGATGTTGGCTGGCTGTAAATAAAACTCCTTTGTGCTTGAGCATCCAGCCCAAATACTCCAACAACAGCTGTTGTTCTGGGCGGAGGAGGAGGTTCATGTTCATGTAAGTCCATGTTTTAGATTTTAAATATACTCAATTTGAGGGTCCTGTGTTCTGTCACGGGTAGTTGTACGAATGAATATGAAATAATAAAAGGAAACAGTCTTTAATTTCAAAAACACACAGGGAAATGGAATTCAACAACACCTTAACATTGACTATACAGGACAAAGAACTGAACAGAACGAAGTGTTTAAATAGACAGGTCATAAATAATGTAACTTAGGAACAAATGCAAACTCAAATAATTATCATGGAAACGAACTAGGATAGGGAACACAAGCAAAACAGGAACAGAACACAGAGAAAACGGAACGAAAACAGATGTAAAAGTTGATTACCACAAAAAATTCATTCAGCTTATCATTTGCTTTCTTTACAAAAAGTGACAAAAGGTAACAGCGAGGCACTATAATGGAAGTAAGTGAAGCCAAGTTTTTGAGCATTTAAAAGCAGAAATGTGCTTGTAATTTTATAAAAGCACTTGCGTATTATTTGAGCTGTACAGTTTTTTTTTAAATAAATTGTACAGTTGTTTTAGGGTTTATCCGTTATGTTGTCATGGTAGTAATATTGTTATTTATTGGGTAAATTGGACATAACATTACACAGAGAACGTTAGTTTTTTACAATAAAATCATGTTAATCGTTTAAGGCTTGTTGCTATACTTTTGAAATTGAGTATCTCGATTTTTCCAATTCAATTACATTGTAGATTTTTTTTTTTAAAAGAAGAAAAAAAAGTGGAATATACATTATGCCACATGTTGATGATTCAGTTTAACTTGTACTGAACCTGCAATTGCAATCAATGGCAAATTCACAATTTAAAGGTACACTTTTTTACAGAAGTTTAAATCATGAGTAAATACATTGTCAATAATTCTTCCAAAACGTGTTTTGTCTTACCCTGATTCACTACGGTAAGCCTATTATAAGTGTTTATATTTTAGACCTAGTAGGATGGTTTTTGAAGGAGATTGAGTACATATCTCATCATATCCATAAACAGAGAAAAGTTATTCCGGCTCCTTTGACACATGTATGATGTGGGAGTGGCATAGGTTAGTTGGCACAACGAGCGAGAAAGGTTGAAAAGGAGCATGATATATCTTAAATCTCCGGTGAATCCCATTTAAAAAATGTCCAAACAGAAGAGAGCCTGCTCCAAAAAGAGAACGAAACAGAGCTTGTTATAAAATGAGAATCAACATTGGCTTGGCTTTTCAGAGATGGGCTAGAACTGAGGGATTTGAACTGTTGTGCAAGCAACGGTGAGATGCCGTTTTTATTACGGACAGGTGAGTTTTATTTAACGGATAAATTGTCATAAGTAGCTCTCTAACAGAGTTAAAGTCTTATCTATTGTGAAGTGTCGTTTCATTATGGTTTTGTAGCGCTGTACTGGATTTATTTTCAAGGAAGTACCATGCAATTAATGGGTCAGTAACCTCTTTAGCTAGTCAGCTTGAGATCCTTTCCACCTAAATCTCTCTTAAGCCTAGTAGTGAATGTTTTATGAGCAGTAGGAATACCATATTCATCCGCACAGCCAAAAGTTACATAGTGTACCTTTAAGTAGTAAAAATATTATTAAACAAATTGTATTGTTATAGCCCCTCTCACACATAAGCTGGGTCCCAATTCAGAGGCTACATCCTTCGAAGGACACTGACTTCAAAGGCCACGCCTTCAAAGTCTGCGAAGGTCGAACTGAGCATTCTTAAATGGGATGGTCTTGCTCTTGTTACCTAGCAACTGTGATAGCTGCCATTGATGAGAAACGAGGAGTGAGGAGGCTTCCAGAGGAGCTATGAGCGAGGATTCATAAGTGTATCCCATGCGTAAGTCTTACTTGGCAAAAATCCTGATGCACATATGAATTCTCCTTCCCCTTCACTGTCAAAATTATTTTAATTCATGTTTTACTTTTGCAGTTTAAATAAACCATACATATCACATATTTCAACAGGACATCTTGCTTTATTATTATTTATTATACATTTCTTAAATAACCAAACTTCAACAACATAAGGGCAGATCCATTGAGCACAACTGATGACGCTTTGAAGTGATGCTCGAGAGATCAAGAATATTCCAATATACAAATAACATTTCCTTTGATTCATCTGTCCACATTTTCATTCCTTGCATCCTTCCCTCGCATCCTACAGGGGGTGGAGCTGAGACGCAAGGAAAGGAAGTGAGGAAAGGAAATGAGAATGCACAAATAAGAAATGAGAAGCACCCCGCATTCGGAGGAGCCTTCGAAGGATGTAATTCTGAATTGGGACAAACATAAAGCTCTGTCGGATTGAGCGATTGAGTCTGCAGGAGCGGAAGTACGGGCAGGACCTTGATACCGTAATCGGCAACGACCGTTTTGGGGATATTTTGGCCTAATTTTTCTTTTCCATTCATCAGTGCTGAGTTCTCCATTTATTATTGCATACGGAGAAGCAACTGCAGTATATGGTAACTGTTATGCATCTCGTGTTTTTAAGAGAAAAAACATGTTCTGTGGGACCATCCCCTTATGTCTGTCTGTAAAAAAAATAATATGCAATCACAAAGAGGAATTTGAAACATACAAATGATACAAGATGAAGGCATAAGGCTTGTTCAGCACTGTCCAATCACAGGCTGGGTGTCACCGTTATGTTCAGTTATATTCAATTTATGGACTTTTAGTTTGTGTTCATTCTTCACATGTGTTTATTTGTCTGTTTCCCACCACCGATCAGTCACCATGGACACTAATCACATTCATCCCAGCTGTTCGTCATTTGTGTTAATCGTCTGAGTATTTAAGTTCTTGCTTTTCATCAGTTCAGTGTCCGGTATTGTTTTTGTCAAGTGCACACTGCCTCGCATGTTGGCTTGTTATCACGTTTGGAATAAATACTCTTATTATTGAATCTTCATCATCGTCTTCATTTGGCAACTTAGCGTTACACTGGGGAGGTGGTGTAATCTGAGCATGAGCAACAGACTTGAAGATTGTCAACAAATACTCAAAAAAATTCAGCATTCCTAGGCCCGGAGTGCTAATACTCAAATCAAGGTCTCAGTTTTTTTCTTTATAGATCTGGTGATAATGTAAACTGACATTTGGAGGCTCAGCTCAGGGCATTAATACGCCTAGGATCATGGGCATGTGGTGTGATCCATCTGATTCTGAGACACTTCAGCACCGGGGAGAGAGGGAGATGGATGTGAGTTATATTTTTAGTGTTTCATTCATAAAATGCTGTGGGTATTTTTAGATTTTCATTCAGATTATAAATTGAGAAAGCAGCAGCCATGTCTGCCTGTGGGGAGCAAGCAGGGTGTCATCCTGGAACTAACAAGGCAAGAAAATTGAATATGCAGCATTCAATGTTTTCTCAATTTGTTTTCTACTTTCCTGTTAGTTTGCAAATGAATGCACCACTATAGCAGCTCATTAGTGAAAATATCAGGAGCCATATAACAGTTTTAATCTGGCAATTGATTTATTTACACTGAGCTTTTTTAACGATTTTTTAAATCACAATTTTGTGACATAATTATTCACATATTCATTGCTCACATGATAATAGAAAAAAAAAAGTGTTGACCTGGCACATACATAGACATGCCTTAGATGGATGCCTGCATGAATTTTTCAGGTGTCTCACAGGTGTGTGGCATGTTTTTAAGACCTCATGCCAGGTTAAACGGTTGACTAAGAAAAAAAAAAAAGGACCTGATCAGTTATTTCCATTTTCCATCTTTAGGATGTTTGGAAACAAATATAATAAAGCATTTTTGATTGATATTCATTCATCAAAAATGAATAGGCTATTGCGGCAATTCATAATATTCCTTTAATAACATTGCAGGTATGATAAACTTTGCAGCTTCTTCTCAGAGACTGATTTAATATGATGTCATAATCACAGGGATCAGACTGGGCTAATGCTGTTACATTGGAATAAATGTCAGGGGAAAGATTGCATTAGAAGTTAATTTTGACTTTTTAATCTCCTGATACAGATGATGTAGTGTCCGCACTCACATGTGAACTGCTCTTGCTCAGTGTCTCAAGGTGGAAGGTTTGGAATCCATCTGTTCACTCACTCAGCTGCTTGTGATTGAACTTGTTTTGGTAAACACATAGCTGGTTTCGCTCCAGGCCTCGCACAATGTAAAGCTATTAAAATTTGTGCGAAATCTGTATACCTCATTAATGTTTATTTTAAGAAGTATATGTTGCAGTGCTATAAATGTATGTAATTCTTTTATTTGATTTACTTTGTGAAGACCTGATTGTTATCCTACTTAACTGATATGTGGGTGGTCTGTTCCACCTTGCCTCTCAGTTTAACTGACCGGTGAATCATCTCAGCCTTTAATCATATTTCAAGCATGGATTAAATTTTATCACTGCGATTAGGTTGGGAATTTCCTGTGATTCTAAATTTGTCTAATGGTAGCCGTGTTACACACTCCATTAATCCGTGCATTAAACACTCAGAAATGTGTGTGGTGAAAATCATGACTGAATGGATGGGTGAAAAGATTATCCATTACAAAACAGGACAGAAATAGGATGTTAAAACACACAGATGGGATGTCAGCACGAACACCAGCTACACCTTTGTTTACCTTAGGAAACAATGCAAGTTATGTTCGGTAAACTGAAAACTTCCAAACTGATTTGATCATAAAACATAACGCATATATGTATGGTACGAAGATATTTCCTCCACACTTGTTTTGACACCACCTCTTCCCTCTTTTCTTGCACTCATACCTACATATCACTTTAGAACACAGGCTATGTGCCAAACCGTGCCACATTTTTTTTTTAAATAGTGAGATTTATGAAAAACTGACCCTCAGGCCATGAGTTTTGCTAAGAGCGCAGTGAGTGCGTTAAATAATAAGATAATTTTTGGAGTGGTATTCTTGCCTTCATATTCTGTGTATTGCTTCTGGAGTTCCTGAAATACTTCATACACCTTTAGGGAGGAGTGGTGATCTGAAAGAGAGCATCTTGTTTCTATCTCATTGTGTCTAATGTGAGAACACACTTAATGGTATGTCTATTTCTGTCGTTTAGGGGCTGCACTTGACTTCAACACATCACGCCTAGCTTTAGAATCATGTCGAGGCTTGTTCTCATTATAATGATTACGATACATCTTAATTAACAAGCCCAAATCAAACCTGTTCAGTGGGTCAGAGAAGCAAATTTCCTGCACTGTGTTTGGCTAAATGCTGACAGCAATGACATGTAAAAGTGTTGCAAGTACAAATGAAAATGTGTTGTGAAATAATGATTTTGCATTTTTTTTCTCCTTATTCTTATATATTTGATTGGAATAATTATCATGTTTAAAAATAAATATAACATTAAGAGTGTTCAATACAAATTGGTGCCACAATGTAACAAACTGAAATAAAAAAGAATCACTTAGAATAATTTATATGAACCCAGTCGGTAGACACAATCAATAACACTATAATAATAATCTAAACGTACTCGGTTACTAACTAACCTCGGTTCTCTCTAGAAGAGGGAACGAGTACTGCGTAAGATATCTTACGCTAGGGGAAAATCCTTTTCCG
>FLSR01004870.1:14899451-14920618 GCA_900092035.1 Leuciscus waleckii | reverse complement strand
AAACACATGGGATTATGTTATGTAATTATCTTTAAAAGGTGAATTTAATAAGATATGTAAAATCGAAGAAAAAGTGAAAAAATGCCCTTAGACCTCAGAGGGTTAAAGGATGCTGCTGCAATTTTTACTCTTGCCTTGACATCAGAGTCTCTTTCCCATGTAGCTAACCTGTCCAAGTTGTTTTGCAGGGTTCTACTGGACCATGTTAATTCTAAGTAAGGCAATGCATTTTTATGTTCTGACAAAAGACAATCAAACCATGCTCGAACTAGGGGACCATTATCATCTAACACCTTCTCTGAAGTGTCAGCAATTCCGCTGTAAGCTGCAGCGGTCTGGCAAAATCTTTCTGTGTAATCGCACCCTTCTTCTGTACACAACTAGTGAGCTTCGACCAGTCCACGTTCGGTCCAACAATGTTCTTTAACACTCTCAGAACTCCCTCTCTCAATTCATCTTTTCTGGCATTTTGAAACTCAGAATTGTTTACAGCACTTTCAAAATCATTGAATTCTGACTCAGTCAAAATCTGTGATACCAGCTGGGTGACTTCAGCTAGAGACATATCGTAGAGCCGCATCTTTTTGGACAATTCTCTCCTAAACTCAGAAAAATGTCTTTGCACTGATGGCAAACTTTCAACAAGTCTCTCAATATCTTTAGGACCTAAAGATGTTTTGATTGCTTGTATGGGGGTTGCAGATGGAACTGGATCAACCCCTTTTCCCCTGTTATGAGCCTTTTGTCTTGCTCCACACACGTCAACTGCATTTACATCTTTCGTCAATCCAGCATTGACATTGTCCTCTATTCTATCAAAAGACTGTAAATCAGGATAGCTTTCATCTGACTGTTGGTTTTCTGAGTCACATTTGGATGAGGCCTTATGGCCCACCTTTTTCTTGAGAGAGGACACTTGAGTGTGCAATTGCTTGTTCTGTTCTTTTAACTTAGCAATACACTGAGCTTGTTCTTGTGCAATGGATAAGCTAAATTCTCTGTGACAACAGATAATGGCTTTCACATTGTTCTTGCGAATACTTGCTCCTAATATCTTTTTACAATCTTCAATTGACCATACTTTGTCTGGATGAATGCTACATTTCTTTGTTAAATTCAATCTGACTGACTCAGTCACTATAGAGTCCATGTGCTGTCCTAACAATGACTTGAACTCACTGTCTGTCCATAAAGGAGTCACAAGACCACCCTTTTCAGTTGTGGTGATTAATCTAGCATTCCTTCTAACCATTTTGAGAGTTTCTTTGTTACCACACAAACAAACAAAAAACTCATCTGATAAACAGAAAGTACACTTGTAAACTTTCCAATTTACCAACACTTCACACTTAACTTCCCTGCCGACAAGAACAGAGGATAAACAGAAAAAACTAGCACGTAAAGCTAATCCTTCTCTGCCTAAAGCAAGGGATACAAAATATTAGCACATGATGCTAAACCGTCCCTGATAAAGCAGAGGATAAATCTTCACTAACTTTACAGAGGATAAAACTTTTCTAGCAAGAGGATAAAACAATATTAACATGTAATGCTAATCTTCCCTGCCTGGCAGAGGACATCTTTCATCTCTAAAAGCAAACTTTTAGAGGATAACTTAGTTAACAAAACCCTGCAGCTGTCTGTTAACTCTTCTCTGACGGCACAGAGGATGACAAAATGTTACTGGTCTTTAAAGGTTCTTTTGAATAGAGTGAAACTCACCGAATCGTTGGTTGTACAGAAAACATTTCATCTGGAACTCAGTCAGAAAAGTTCTCATTTTGTTGAGATCTTTGAGCTTGAAGTTTCAAGATTCAGTCTGGAACTCAGTCAGAAAATTTCATTCTTTGAGATCTTTTTGGAGCTTGAAGTTTTCAATCTGGATTCAGGTTATTAAGTCTGGAACTTAGTCAGATCTTTGTTGATTCAGATCTTTGAGCTTGAAGTTCTTTGTTGAGTTTCCTTTTTCTCCATCCGGGTCACGGCACCAAATTGTTGAAAACTTTATTCCTTCATCGAAGCAAGACCAGGAGACGTTGGGATCTTTATTGTTATTCTTTATTGAGGACTTCGCTGAACGTTGCTGCAGTTCTTCCAACAGTCTAACTAACGTAACTTTACATGGTTTCTTATAGGCATTTCAGTGGGCTGTCCTTAAAGGTGCTGACCTTACACACAGCCTTAGGGATGATCACTAAATCTAATCATCTAAAGACAATAGAGGCAATTACCCCCAACTGAGATAATGGTACCCCCCAAATTGTATAAACAACACATGGTCACGAGAACTAAGACTATGTAACATTCACACATAGTTCAACTCTTAGTAGGAAGATTAAAGACTTACCCAAATGGTATAAACCACAAATGGTCACGAGAACTAAGACTATGTAACATTCACACACAGTTCAACTCTTAGTTTTCTTATGTGATGTTATGTAAGGGAGTAGGATCAGCAGATCTAAAACATATTCTTAAATTTGTAATCCTACACCCCCATAGTCACGAGATCTCAACCCAATAGAGCATCTTTGGGATGTGGTGGAACGGGAGCTTTGTGCCCTGGATGTGCATCCCACAAATCTCCATCAACTGCACGATGCTATCCTATCAATATGTGCCAACATTTCTAAAGAATGCTTTCAGCACCTTGTTGAATCAATGCCACGTAGACTTAAGGCAGTTCTGAAGGCGAAAGGTGGTCAAACACAGTATTACTATGGTGTTCCTTATAATCCTTTAGGTGAGTGTATGTGCCTTAAAATGTTCAATTGCAGCTGTAACTTCAGCATTTGACCAGCACACTTTTTGTCCTTTCCACAAGGTTTTCTATTCCTGCCTCACGTTCATTCTCTGTACAGAAGAATACATGCTTTAGTAAACTCTAACTATTTGAGAGCTCATGTACTTACAATGGTGGTCATATTCTGATTTAAACCTCAGGTACCTTGAGGAACTTCAGTGGTTTCTCGATGGGCATCTTCTTGACACCTGTAGGAAATCAGTTATAGACAGATCAGAAACTCAGATGTAACTCAAACCTGCATCTAGGACTTAAAACTGGTTATACATCTGATATCTAAAAATTACATTTCAAATGACATTCAAAACATTATTCTGGAGATGGAATGTTGTGTTAAACATCTCCTTTTTAAAGTTTTTGACCAACATGAACATGAACATGATAAACTTATTGGTTTGGTACTGATTCCATTCATTTTGTTCTAGAAAAATTGTTATTTATAATAATATCTGATTATTGATAACTGATTTTTACAATTAATGGCAAACGGAATGTTTAGAAATGTAATCTGATATTATCTACTGACACACTATAGCAGGGTTCACCAATCTCGGTCCTGGAGGGCCGCTGTCCTGCAGAGTTTAGCTTCAACCAGCTCCAACACACCTGGTTGACAGTTTCTAGTATGCCTAGTGAGACCTTGATTATCTGGTTCAGGTGTGTTTAATTGGGGTTGGAGCTAAACACTGCAGGACAGCGGCCCTCCAGGACTGAGATTGGTGAACGCTGCACTATAGTATGATATATATATATACATACACTATGAACAAAATTCTAAACGCTTTTGTTTTTGCCCCCATTTTTCATGAGCTGAACTAAAAGTTAAGACTTTTTCTGGAAACAAGTCATTATCTGGTGTGACCATCATTTGCCTCACGCAGTACAACACATCTCCTTCGCATAGAGTTGATCAGGTTGTTGATTGTGGCCTGTGGAATGTTGGTCCACTCCTCTTCAATGGCTGTGTGCAGTTGCTGGATATTGGCAGGACCTGGGACACGCTGTCGTATACGCCGATTCAGAGCATCCCAAACATGCTCAATGGGTGACATGTCCGGTGAGTATGGTGGCCATGCTAGAACTGGGATGTTTTCAGCTTCCAGGCATTGTGTACAGATCTTTGCAGAATGGGGCCGTGCATTATCATGCTGCAACATGAGGTGATGGTCGTGGATGAATGGCACAACAATGGGCCTTAGGATCTCATCAAGGTATCTCTGTGCATTCAAAGTGCCATCAATAAAATGCACCTGCGTTCGTTGTCCATAACATACGCCTGCACATACCATAACCCCACCATGGGCCACTCGATCCACAATGTTGACATCAGCAAACCTGTCTGCCATCTGCCGTGTACAGTGAAAACCGGGATTCATCCGTGAAGAGAACACCTCTCCAAAGTGCCAGACGCCATCGAATGTGAGCATTTGCCCACGCAGGACGTTTACAACGACCATCTGCAGGTCGAGACCCCGATGAGGACGATGAGCATGCAGATGAGCTACCCAGCGACGGTTTTTGACAGTTTGTGCAGAAATTCTTTGGTTATGCAAACCGATTGTTGCAGCAGCTGTCCGGGTGGCTGGCCTCAGACGGTGTTGGAGGTGAAGATGCTGGATGTGGAAGTCCTGGGCTGGTGTGGTTACACGTGGTCTGCAGTTGTGAGGCCTGTTGGATGTACTGCCCAATTCTCTGAAAAGCCTTTGGAGACGGCTTATGGTAGAGAAATGAACATTCCATTCACGGGCAACAGCAGGTGGACATTCCTGCTGTCAGCATGCCAATTGCAGGCTCCCTCAAAACTTGCGACATCTGTGTCATTGTGCTGTGTGATAAAACTGCACATTTTAGAGTGGCCTTTTATTGTGTCCAGCCTAAGGCACACCTGTGCAATAATCATGCTGTCTAATCAGTATCTTGATATGCCACACCTGTGAGGTGGATGGATTATCTCGGCAGAGGAGAAGTGCTCACTAACACAGATTTAGACAGATTTGTGAACAATATTTGAGAGAAATAGGCCTTTTGTGTACATAGAAAAAGTCTTAGATCTTTAAGTTCAGCTCATGAAAAATGGGGGCAAAAACAAAGTGTTGGTTTATAATTTTGTTCAGTGTATATTAAAATCATCAACAATTAGGGACTTTATCTGCACTCAGCCAGTACTAACTCCGATAAAAAATCAGCAAATTCTTTGATAAAGTCTGTATGGTGCCCTGGTGGCCTGTATACAGTAGCCAGCACAAATCTCAAACGTGATTTATCATTTACACTAGGTAGTGTTACATTAAGCACCAACACTTCAAAAGAATTATATTTGAAACTAGACTTCTCAGTCATTTTGAAGATATTACTATAGATTACAGCAACACCACCCCCTTTTCCTTTCAGATGTGGCTCGTTTTTATAACAGTAATCTTGGGGGGTGGACTCATTTAAAGTAATGTAATCATCTGGTTTTAGCCATGTTTCTGTCAAACACAACATGTCTAGGTTATAATCGGTAATCATATCATTAACAATAAGTGCTTTTGAAGTAAGGGATCGAATATTCAGCAACCCCAGCTTTACTTTTTGTTCATCTGTATTATATCTATTTTTTATTTGTTGAACATCAATTACATTTTTACCCTTAAATGGGTTTGGGAGTTCTTTGTATTTCCTAATTTGGGGAGCAGACACAGTCTCTATAAATGATGATATCTAGGTTAAAGAGTCTCTATGTGATGGGATTTATCTGACCTCAGTGATGTGAGACAGCTATCCCATGGTCGGTTTAGCCAGTCTGTCTGCTTCCTGACCTGAGCCCCAAATCGTCATGTTTGAGCTCTAAGACTATGTTCCATATTACCAGAGAGAAGAGCAGCACCATCTCAGGCAGGATGAATACCATAAACAATATGATGGTATAGTACATATATAATATCAGTACAGAAGACAGTGGGAATAATTATTCATAGCATTCTAAATTAAATATACTGGTGTCTGTAATTAAAAATCTTTATATTTTAATATAATGGGAAAAAAAAATACACATCATTTGTCACTAGAAGTGTCCACATGCACTGCTATTAACTTTTACTCAGCCTAATGTGTTATGTAATGGGAACATTTTATTCAATAATATACAGATATATCCAATTAGTATTCAGTTTCTCTTGGCATTTTCCTTTTCTTCAGAGATAATGAACTTTCCTGTGGCCAGTCTTCTAAGTCTTAAATATGGCGAGACGTCAGATAAGAGGAGCAGCAGCCCCGGCTCACGGAAGCGTCAGTGATATTAATGAGTTCCGGGTGAGAGCGGGTCAGTGTAACGTCTGCTCTTCCCTTCCTTAATGAGCAGAAGAGGTTCTGTTTGTCTTGAGTCTCTGCTAATGGTAGACTCTAAACAAAAGAATTTCACACCATCTCGCGGAGCAGTTTAAGATCAGAATGGATTCTGAAGCCAGCAAGAAGAGAGAGAAAACTTTAGCCTAATGCAGAGATGTTAAAATAAGAGCAGTGTGACATAACTGTATTGTAGCTATATCTTATTGTAAACAAGATTTGTTCCAAACCCTTGTGAACTACAAAAAAATACAGAATTTGAAGGCTTCCTATCTGCATACTGAAGGAAGAAACATTAATCTGTCAACATTAATAGAATATAATGATGATAAGCAAATCAAATACAAAATTATTTTAGCCTAAATCTAAGCAGCATCCTGTACAGAGGCATAAATCTGTGTAATATATCAAAACACATTTTTTTTTTTAAATGAATCACCACCCTGGGTCACATAAAATTACTTCCTTGAAGTGACCATCGAATGTAACCGACTTGTGGAAGGGTCCTTCGTGAAGGGATTCAGGTGTTAACTTTCATTTGGAACAACCCTCCAAATGTCATCCCCTTCCCAGAGTGCCCTTCAAGGAAGCAAAAACGCAGTTTGGAATTCACACTTTAGTAGGATTGAAAATAATCCAAGATATTTTAAACTAACATAGCTTTCAAACATTTGCTTTCCTGTTTTTCTACCCCCTCTTTCTACCACAAGGACCATTTGTATGGAAGGCATTTTCTGCCAAATTTAAATAAATAAATTAAATGATTAAAATTAAAAAATTCCTTCCACTGGAGAAAGAAAAATAGTCCCTGACCATAAAGCAACAGAAGAAGTTACATTATTTCTCCATTAGATGGAGACAAAGACTGTCTTAATGAGTGAGTCAGTCAGTCAGTAGAGAAGACTTTTGAAATGACTCAAACTTGTGATCACGGAGAAGAAAGTCGCAACTGACATGACTATAGGCACGGACAACCCCTATTAACTGTTAAAAGTACAAGATATCACACCGGACATTCAAACGGATTTTTTATTATGAATATAGCACTGACCTGAAGGAAAATGCTATATCTAGCCTAAATGCAGGTAGACTCGCTTTCTCGATCTCATCCAGAAGTTGTTACTGGAAATGAAAATCGCATGTGATTCTTTTTGTACACAAACTTAAAATAACCAAAAGACACGTAACAGTTAAACAGCGGACAGATACAGGCTAGTGCTGTATCTGAATAAGTCACGGCTGAAGAGCGTTGTTAGGACGCGAATATGAAACATTGGCCGAGGTCCTCGGTTAAAGCTAGCGGGTATTAAAGGGCACCTATTATGCCCCTTTTTACAAGATGTAATATTGGTCTTGGGTATCCCCAGAATGTTTTTGGAAGTTTCAGCACAAAATACCCCACAGTTAATTTATTATAACCATTTGAAAATGTCATTTTTGGGGCCTGTTTTAAAAAGAGCTGTTTAATCCCCGCCCTGCTTGACCTGGCCCTGCTGGATGAAAAGACTCCGGCAGAATAAACATGAATGAGAATGGACCAGGGCGTCTCGGAATGTTTTTTTTTAATACATTTGTACTTATAGAGTTTTAATCGCGTCCCCTTTGCAATTATGGATGTGCAACAAACACACACACACACACACACACAAACAAATTGTGATAACTTTCGCGCAATTTTTTGAAACTACACACACGCTTATGTGGCAAATGTGAGAAGATGGCTAACGTTACAGAACCATAAAACAAATGCTGCAGGGAGATAGACGTTTATATACTGTCTATGGAGATAGAGGTATTCATTTATTTACATTTGTTATTGCTTCAAAAAATAATACGTGACATAAAACTGTCTGACGTTGTTTGTTGAGACATCCTATGACGACGACAATAAATAGCTTTAGATGCATTTGTTGTTACTGCTGACATCGATTGAAATGACTATTTGCTCATAAATCATAAAATACACTTACTTCTTCTGGAGGTGACGTTGGATCGCGAACAGTAGGCAACGATCCACACTTGATTAACTTTGACCCTCGTTCACTAAACAGTCAGTCAGAAAATGATTCTTGTATTTAGGAAGTTTAAGTGGTGCCTTTTCTTCATAAATAAAATCCATCCGCTGCGTTTTCAGTGGCTCTGATTGAAAACAATGCCGTGAAACAATGGAGGATGGTGTACAGATCACCGAGGGCGGGGTCTATGGCAAAACCAGATTGTCAATCATCACGTCGGTGGGGCTTAGCGCAATTCTACGTCACAGTGAGGGCAATCTTAGAACAGGGCGTTCTGAGACAGTGCTTGTGATTTATTGAGATAGTAAAAAAACTACTAGGTGGATTTTTATCATTCTAGGGTGGTTTTGCTCACACACTGCCAACACACATTTATGTTCAAACACCATGTAAAAGTGAATTTTGCATAACAGCCTAATACATGAATGAACCTCATTGTCGATTATGGTCTAGTCTGAGTCTAACATCATAACTAACATGGTCAGGCTGGTTGTTTTCATGTTCTAATGCTGCGGCAGCTTCCCGCAAAAGCTCACTAACAGATTTTGCCATATCTCGTCGTCTCGATTACAATATAATCACATTTAAATAATTTCGTTTCACACATTCAACTCATGCACACGGGACGTCGACGACTTCGCTTTACAGAAGGCGTGTCTCAGCGCCGTTACTAGTATAAGCCACACCCACTCATTAACATATAATTTGCATGCAGGTTGTCTTTGAAAATGAAAACGAAAATGAAAACTGTGAAATATAAGAGGAATTAAAATGAAAACGAAAATTTACATTTGTATTTGAATTGTGTCACTATTATTGCGTGAGCGTTACTAAAGAGCATTGTAAAAACTGTATTTGTAGTTTCTTTTTCACGTTTGGCTTTTCATTTTAATATTGGCAGTCTTGCCTCGAGACTGTAGTGATAATGAAATGTGTAATCACTAATTGTATTTTATTTTTCAATTTGACAGGGATAATGCTGTGAAAATGAAATCATTTAATTTCATTCTCAATTTTGTCACATATTTTGCGTACTGTTTTCTGTAATGAAATCGTTAATCTGGTTTTAATTTTAATTTTAATCATTTAATTTATTTATTTAAATTTGGCAGAAAATGCCTTCCATACATCTGGAGGTCCCAAAGACACAGATAGTGATCAAAGCCTGTAGGCCAAGATGTTTGTACTTTGGGGGTCTATGAATTGTCACACCTTTAATGTGGTGGGGGAAGCTGTAATTATCTGATTGGTCAGTTTGAATGTCTCACATTTGAGTTTTAGTCACATGGTCTGGGAAAGGATAAAACAAGATTGTAACTGATGCTCTGCCTCTTTTTGGTGCTCTGGCTCTCTTATTCTCTGGTTCCCTTTCTTGGGTCTCTCTATCTAACTCTCTCTCTCTCTCTCTCTCTCTCTCTCTCTCTCTGTGGTAACATTTTACATGCTGGGTAAGATTATTGGTATTGATATATATTGGTAAGTTATCATCATCTCATTCATCTATTTTGTGACTATTTTAAGAGTAACCATAACCATATTTTGTCATTAAACTTTGCAATTACAAATAATGTGCTAACTAGTTTTGATTTGGTATTGACTTTGAAGTGCTACCTATTGCAATACAATATTGTCACTCTATATAGCAACGCTCTCCCACATATTTAGCTATTGTAACTGTGCTTATTTCCGTTGTTGGTATAAGTGGCAGTGGGTGGTATAGACAAGAAATGTCCAGTTTTCTACCATCTTGTTAAGAACATTTCTTTAGTCATTCGGCAGTCTTGCAGACTGAACAGCTGCAGGAAATTCACCCTTACACTTTATCCACACTATCTCTAAAATCACATTCAGGAACTTGCATGCCCCGATTTTTGCTACATGTCTAGAAAAACTTTCCAGTGTAAGTTAAATTAATTAGATATTCCATATAACCTGGTAGTGAAATGTAAAGTGGTGGAAATTTTATTGGTACAGAGATATGTGTATTTAAAAAAAAAAAAAGAAATGCAACTGCTTTTTATCGCTTAATTATAAGCACCACAATTAATCTTTTAACCTTTTGAAATTGTGTGTGTTACACAGGGAATCTAAATGTTATTTTAAAGAGTATTGCAAATCAAAATGTTTAATTTAAATAAATCTCGCTTTTTTACAATACTATGTTAGAAGCATGTCTTATTGGGTAATCAAAGTTATATGCACACTTGTGGTCTTTGCGCCCACTTGAACTCTTGGGCCAAATACAGGAAATACATCATGTAACTAGACAAGTGGTGAAATGCAAATACCACAAGTGAGGGTTTTAGGACAGGCCCCTTGGTATTAGTCATACACTTTTCTCTTGTTTCCTCATTTTTAGGAGACTTAACTAATAACATGAAACATAACATGTCTACCCTGTTGTGTCAATGTATACTGGACATGAACATTTTCCTTTATTTTTTAAATAGATTTTATCATAATCTATTAAAATTCTCTGGTCTTCTCTGACACCTTTGCCATTAACCCTCTGGGGTCTAGGGTGTTTTGGGGGTCCTTGAGATGTTCTGACATGCCCTGACATTTGTGCTTTTTCCAGTTTCTTATAAACATATCAATGGCAAAGGTGTAATTACACTCTATTTAGCACTAACAGGGCTACCATAATATGTGAGCAACATGTATGTACATGTTTGTATTTTTGAGAGAATAATGTTTATGCATGGTTATTGAAAAAAATAAACTAAAAATTAAAGTTTCTGAAATATGGCCACAAAACACATACTAAATATGTGTCCACAAGACTTTTGACTAATGGATGTTGTTGCCTAGAGTTTTTGCTTCAAAATGATCTGAAAGTCATCCTGCCTAATCATTCACATAAAACAATACATTGATTTAAACTTTGTAAGACACATTTTGTTTGGAAAGGCAATATGTATGGGGACGTGAATGATCATGAATAATGATGTGGTTCACAGCTGAGAAGACAATAACCCACATAATGAGCTGCATAATGAGCCTTTCATTCAGGTGTGTGACAGTAGTCTTTTTTTACAGTAAAATCGGTAACACTTTATAATAACTGCACGCTATTAACCCTCTGAGGTCGAGAAACGCGCCGACGCGTTTTGCTGGATTTTTTTCACATAGCAGCAACATAAACTTAAATTACTCCGTCATTTATGGTTATACAGAAAAAAGAAATATAAAAAAAGAATCTGTGATATTTCTACTTTTGTATGTGTCCACTTACAATCAAATCAAAACATTGTGCTTTTGTAAAAAACACAAAGTATTTTGCAATAAATTGTAATATCCAACAAAAACGTATGTTTAAAAAAATGGGGTCCCACTTTAAATTAAGTGTCTTTAACTACGATGTACTAACCTTTTAATTAATCATTTGCACTTTGACACCTAATATAAAGTTTAGGGGTGTAACGGTACATGTATGGGTACCGAACCTTCAGGAAACAACAGGAAAAAGAGCAGGAGAAGAAGAGACGATCTATGAACCAACACAACAGAGTTCAGATGGCACGCTAGAGCTTGCTAGAAGCCTATACGCTGAGTTTCGATTCATTTTTGTGACGCGATCCACAAACTTCACGGAAAGAAAACCGGGATGGCAGAAAGCGCATCCTGTTTGTTTTCTTTATTTTACAAAAGCACAATGTTTTGTTTTTATGTGAGTGTACAAAAATAAAAAATACTCTTTACAGTTTCGAATAATGTCTTACTCTTATCTGACCATAATTTATTCCATTAGTAGTTCCAGAATATTTTAAGTTGTTTCTGCTGTTATAATGAGTCAAAATCATTTGGCATTGTGCCGATTAGTGTCGTGGAAGTCCAGTGATGAAATATGTGTGTCTACTGAACAAGTGTTTTTATGCATGTTTGGCCTGAGTTTTTGTTGCATTTACACTGTTTTGACCAGCAGGCTTCATTTTTTTAATACTTTGAAACAGTGAATCAATTTGCAAATCCATTGGTTCAATTGATCAAAGCTTTGTTTCTCCCATCACTAAGGACAACAGGCAGAAGATCAAAACCAAGACACGGGAAACAAGGATACATCGGGTCAGAAATACAGTACAGACACAAGACTTTGCAAAGAATACTGCTTAGTGCTAATATATTAAAGGAGGCTGTGCTGTAAGAACTAGGGGACATTACTGTCTGTTCAAATTAAATGAAAAGAAACCTAGTATTGGGGATTTGTTGCTTTTTCCTGTTGTACGGAACTTGTATTGAACTGTGACCCCAAACCCGAGGTCTGTACCGAACCATGACTTCTGTGTACCATTACACCCCTAATAAAGTGGGACCAGAAATGGTTTTGTTAAGCAAGTTAAGTCCAATTTTGGGGTTGATGGTCTGTGTGGGAAAGCATGGAACAGATCACCTGGATTTTGGGAAAGGTTGACAGTATTGTAGGGTATAACTCCTGCAGCATCAGAGAGGCTTCCAGAAGATGAACGTCAGCGCGGCTCAACTGGTTTCCCACCAGGAAATGAGAGTTTGCAAGACCCTAAAAAAGTCATATAAGAAACGGCATGATTTCATGTATCCAATGTGGATAATAAATGCTTCAAAATGGGAGGAATGAATAGTCAGAGCTATCAGTACCTTTTCATACACAGGAAGGAAGCGCTCTTTTGCCTTTTGCTCTATATTCCTAAGACTTTTCTGCTTGTTTTCAGGTGGTGTGAGAAAAGACATTGTGATAAGCTCCATTAGATCGATGGTGCCCTCTGAATACATGTCAATCCTTCAAGACAAAAATACAGTGATAATTGCTTAGGTGTGGTGGAAAAACAAGGGTAATTTTTACCCAAAACTATGTATTATTTTTCATTTATAAAAAAATTGAGTGTTCATCAGAGGGGTTAAAGGCCCCAGGACTTTTATCGCACTTTAACCACGAATACACACAAACACATTTTTTAAGGATTCGAGGAATTTTGTGGTTGAAATAAAAAAAGTAACAAATCCTTCCCTGGCAGGTCAATTTGACCCCCTTAGGAATGAATGGAATGCGAGGAATGCTTCAGTAAACATAGAAAAACCTAAAAATGATCAAATTCAAACTGAAAATGCTAAAACTTTATCAAAAAATATAAAAAATATACATATTTTATATGTCTACATGTTATCTGAATGCATACTGAAGAAAAACTGACTTTAGGACCCAGCAGAACTTCTCGGTTACGTATGTAACGTCTCGGTTACGTATGTAACCCTCATTCCCTAAGTAGGGAACGGAGACGTTACGTCAGAGAATGACGAAATGGGGGTTTCACTTAGAAGCCTATCACCTTCGAGTTCTAGAAAACGAGCCAATGGCAATGGAAATGCCATGGGTCTGCGGAATTTGCATAGCATAACTCCACCCGATCACGTGGGCATAAAAGGAGGACGCCGGCAATCTCACTGAGGAGCCAAGACTGAACTCCAGGCCATTCCAGCGGTACAGCGGTTGTGGCATAGGAACGAAAGGGAACGTCTCGGTTACGTATGTAACCCTCGTTCCCTGAGGAGGGAACGGAGACGTTCCCTTTCGTTCAGTCACTACGAGTTACATCAGTGTATGACGAAATGGGGGTCCCAATTTAATCACGCCACAGCGGCTGTCTTCCAGTGCCCTGCGCTAGACTGAGCTCCCTGTCTTGAGGCTAGCACGGACAAAGGGCAAGGCTTAATACAAGAATACTAAGGTACACTGGGTGGCATATCCCAGGTGGAATATGTAACACAGCGCCTACCCGAAGGGAGGACTTAGAATACACATATGACCCGGGATGCATACGGAAAACTCAGAGGCATCCAGCCCGCAGGGTGGAATATTTCAACCTTGAGATGGCAAGAGAGTTCTTGCCCAGGGAAAACACGTGGTTGGAGGAGGCTTACCGTGGAATACACATGTGGGGGTCGCCCAACGGGGGAACCATGCACATGGAGCACCTAGCCAATCAAGAGGGCTGACCCAACCAGGCATGCACTCTGGTGACGGCATCAACAGTGCAGGAGGAACTGAGTTAATAGCGCATGTATCCAGTCCGTGGAGTGGAATGGCGCAGCAAGCGATGACACCGAGCAGGTCCTGCTTACCGGCTAGTGGAAGCGAGTACATGAGAGGACACTGGCTCTACGCAGAGATTGTGAATCTCACGAAGTGTTGGGTGTCACTCAGCATGCAGCTCTACAAATGTCTGTGAGCGAGGCGCCATGCGCTAAAGCCCAGGAGGAAGCTGCACTATGGGTGAGCCCTCACCCCAAGGGTCATGGTTGGCCTTGCGATTGGTAAGCCAAGACAATGGCGTCCACTATCCAGTGAGACAACCTTTGTTTGGAGAGAGTCTTTCCCTTCAGCTTCCCACCATAACAGAAAAAGAGCTGGTCTGAGGTCCTGAAACACTGCGTTCTGTCTACGTAAGCACGGAGCATGTACTGGACAGAGCAGTGACAAGGCTGGGTCTGCCTCCTCCAAGGGCAGCGCTTGCAGGTTCACCACCTGATCCCTGAAAGGAATGGTGGGAAACTTGGGCATGTATCCAGGCCGTATCCATGCTGTCCCATCGTTTTTGACTCCACAAGGTCATGGTGTGCAGAGATGGCAGCCACGTAAACCTTGAGGGTGGAAGGAGACAGCCTTCGTTCCAACCCTTCTTGGAGGAAGGAGAACACGGACCCGATCGGGCATTTTCTGGGGTCTTCTCAGTGAGAAGAACATCAAGTGACGAAGAGGTTCCACTTCAACGCATAGGCGTATCTCGTAGACAGGGCCCTAGCGGAAGTGATGGTAGCCACCACCTGAGGTGGTAGGGGACTCAAACCTGCCGCATCCCATCAAGGACCCATACATGGAGGTTCCATATATTGGGACGTGGGTGCCAGAGGGTGCCCTGTCTCTGAGAAAGGAGGTCCTTCCTCAGAGGAATTGGCCAGGGAGGGGCTGTCGTGAGGAGCACCAGTTCGGAGAACCAAGTCCGGTTGGGCCAATGAGGCCCAACCAAAAGGACCTGCTCCTCGTCCTCCCTGATAGAAGGCTCACTGGGGGAAACGCATACTTGCGGAGGCCCCACGGCCAGCTGTGCATTAGTGCATCTGTGCCGAGGGTCCCCTCAGTCAGGGAATAAAACAAGCGGCAATGGGAAGAGTCTAGGGAGGCAAACAGATCTACCTTGCATCGCCTACTGTTCCCAAATCAGCTGAACCATCTGGGGATGGAGTCTCCATTTCCCAGGAAGTGGCTGAAACTGTGAGAGCTTGTTGGCTGCACGGTTCAGCTCTCCCGGGATGTGAATGGCCTGAAGCATTTACATTTACATTTAGCTGACGCTTTTATCCAAAGCGACTTACAATTGCTATATATGTCAGAGGTCACGCCTCTGGAGCAACTAGGGGTTAAGTGTCTTGCTCAGGGACACATTGGTGTCTCACAGTGGATTCGAACCCGGGTCTCTCACACCAAAGGCATGTGTCTTATCCATTGCGCCACCACCACCACCTATATCTATCTATCTATCTATCTATCTATCTATCTATCTATCTATCTATCTATCTATCTATCTGTCTGTCTGTCTGTATATCTATCTGTGGACTCGATCGCAAAGTCAGTGGTGTGGCTGCCACTGCGGATGCCATATGCCCCAGGAGCCTCTGAAATTACTTCAGTGGAACCACATTCTTGCCATCGATTGACTCAGACAATTCAGCAGTGACTAAGCACGCTCGCTCGTAAGCTGTGCGCACATGGCGACCGAGTCGATTTCCATACCGAGAAAAGAGATCCTCTGCACGGGGGAGAGTTTGCTCTTTTCCCAGTTGACCCGAAGGCCCAAATGGGCAAGGTGCCGGAGCACCAAATCCCTGTGTTCGCAAACCTGGTCTCGAGAGTGAGCTAGGATCAGCTAGTCGTCGAGATAGTTCAGGATGTGAACCCGTGTTGCGGAGTGGCACAAAGGCTGCCTTGACGACTTTCGTGAAGACGCGAGGAAACAGGGCTAGCCCGAATGGGAGAACCATGTACTGGTATGCCTGCGCCTCGAGTCGAGGAAGAATGGAGACATGGAAGTACGCGTCCTTCAGGTCGATCGCTGCAAACCAATCCAGAGGACGAACACATTCGAAAATGCGTTTGGCTGAAGCCTGTGAAGGGTTCGGTTCAAGAGGCGCAGGTCCAGGATCGGTCGTAACCCACCGTTTTCTTGGGTACAATGAAGTAGGTGCTGTAGAAGCCGGACTGAAATGCATAGCCGAGCTTGATGGTTCTCACGACCCAGCGGGACAGATTGGGAAGCTCTAACTAGGCTCCCAAAAACTGAACCAGCGGGGTCATGGAAACCCCAGACGTACCCACGATGGTACGAGGGTGGCAGAGGGGACTCTACCTCCACGGAGGTCATCGAGTCTTGACCGAAGTGTCGCGATGGTCATGTTCCCGCAATGAGAACATGAGTCATTCACAAACACTGCCTGAGCGTGATCTAAGCCCAAACCCGCTAGACAGCAATTGTGCTTCATCATCAGAAGATGAAACGGACCGACCGCACCCAGAAGTGCACGGGTGAAACATCTTTATAAAGACGTGCCACGTGCAAGCTCTTTTGTGATGAGAGGAAATATACTCTGCAGAGTGTTGAAGTGCCAAGGGAGGAACACACACACTGATGGCAGATCACTACACAGATCAGCAGCAGGCAATGTGATCTCGCTGAAACGCGCCGTTACACCAACACACTGGAGAGTGGCTCATCACAAAGAACTCAGAACAGGCTTGCAGGGAGTGAAGAGATACTGTTGGCTCCGAAGCAAAAACATGATGCGAGATTGCTGGTGTCCTCCTTTTATACCCACACGGTCGGGCGGAGTTACACTATGCAAATTCCGCAGACCCATGGCATTTCCATTGGCTCGTTTTCTAGAACTCGAAGGTGATAGGCTTCTAAGTGAAACCCTAATTTGTCATTACTGACGTAACTCGTAGTGACTGAACGAAAGGGAACAGCTCATTTTCTCCATATAGAGCTATAAGGCCATCTAGTGGCAAGAGTCATGAAGTATCATGTTAACTTATATTATAATTTTTTTCCGGCAAAGTAAGATACCCAATGTAAGATATTTTGAGCTGAATTAAAAGGGTTAAGCCCAATTTATACTTCTGCGTCGAACTCACACCATAGCTGCGTTGTAGGCTGTGTGTAGCGCGCGTACCCTTCAGCATACCCTGACGTGCACCTCTCCAAAAATGTAACAAAGCGTCACTAAATAAAATAAAAAATAACAAAAAATCTCCCAAAATAATTGCATTACAAATAGAAAAAGTATTATAAAAATGAAATAAAATAAGCTTTCCGTACAAATAATAAAATACAATAAGTATCATTTTATGGCTTCGGGTCATTTTGAGCCATGAGGGAAAGATATGTTATAAAGTGCGAGGGAAGGGTGAGGGTTAAATTAACTGATTACTGGAATCTAGTTTCATAACAATTACAGAACAATTTGCATTAAAAGTCGATATTTACAAAGCCCGTTCTTTAAGGTCTTTTCCGTAGAGGTTGTATTTTCCAGCGATGTAATTCAGGATAGCCCTTGACTGCACAAGCTGCATCCCATCTATTTCAACCAAAGGCACCTGCTGAAACATCAGGGCTCCATCTACAATAAACATAGGAATCACATTAATATACAGGTTCATAAAACAACAAGAGATGACTGATGAGGAATTTACTGAACTTACCATTCACCAGTTTTAAATACTGCTCCCTCTTGGTCAAAAACACCTCCTCAAACTGTGAACAAAAGAACAAAATAAAGCCCAGGCAAAAAACACATTGATCTCAAGATCATATTACAATGCACACATTCAATTTCTAAAGCAGCTGTTTTGTGATCGTTCCTATGGGGAATGTCCCCCCCACTTTTCAAAATCCCGCTCTTGTCCCCCCAACTTTCAAATTAGTTTGTTATGATTTTTTTTACCGCACACGTCATTAGCATGGAGGACCAGGGGTCTCATTTATAAAACTGTGCGTAGGATCCTTACTAAAAGTGTACTTGGGCCCGAAAGCCAAAAATGGCATATGCCAAAAAATATTCAGACTTATAAAACCGTGCGGACGCCAGAACCTGCGCAGAATTCACTTTATAAATCCCAGTCAGCAAGACTGTGTTCACATGCGTCTCTTTCCCCGAAATAACCATATATGGATCTTACAACGCCTAGTTTTACTATGCAGATCCTCATCTACATATCATTTGCATATGATTATTCATCCACGTGATGACGTTTAACGGTACAAGACATTAGGAAAATATGAAATACGGTGCCATCAAATTACATTAATAAAAATCATCTAGTAGCCTATTCTTGCCTTGTTTTTGAATACATTCATCAAATAGTGTAAAATACATTTCAGAGAAAGTTTTTCTCAATCTTTTCCACTGGCCAAATTGTATTTTTAATTGATTTATATTTTTAATGGAAACCGATAGGCCTTGTGTATTATTTGCACAAAACTATTTTCTCAGACAATCTGGTATTATCATGATAAGCAATTATCTCTGTGGTTAAAACATTAAAACACAGCACGCCAGAGGAAAAGTGTAATATAAAGTGTAATACAAATATTTATATTGATTGAATATAAATGAATATCATTTTTTTTGTAAATTCTCAATAATGATTTTATGTTTAAGTGTTTAACTCCATTAATTTGAATGGCATATTTAATCTAAATGTTTATTTCAGAAGTAAAACATAGTTTAAATCATTATTTTATTTAATTAAACTGCGTCAGTTTCACTAAATGGCCCAACACGCTCGCTGGCGCGGACATTTAATAAGGGATGGATATTTGCTTCAAGTGACAGGCTTGGTGAGTGAAATTATATTTGTAGTATTATCTTTATTTAAATATTTAATTTTCTTTAGATTTTCTGTCTAAAAGTGACCAAAAAGAAATTTAACTCCAGCTCACCATCGGTGTTGCCAAACTGCTCCTCTCCAAACGTTCGTACGCATGGGTCAGAGTTTGCGTGCAGGTGCGCACATTTTCCCGTCAAGTTTGGTTTTATAAATCACAACTCATGCGTCGGAAGTGGCGTCCGCCTCTTTCAGGGCCTGTTTTGTGCGACGCAAGGTTATAAATGAGGCCCCAGGACCGAGCAGAACACAGAGAGCCTGCCTGTGTCAATGCGCGCAGCCGTGTCCAGGAACGTTGCTTGCACACTCTAAAAGTTGTGTTACAGTTCTCTTTCGCGCTTGAATGAACAATAACACACACATTTATGCCAAAATGTCCGTTTTGTCGAGTATCCTCATAACAGAAAAGCAGTCTTAAATTAGTTTTAAAAAGTCTTAAATGAACAAGAGTAAATGAGAAAATGAGATGTGTGAGATCCTGTCAGCAGCGGCTGCTCTTAAAGTGACACCAGTCACTAATTCTGTCTGTCAGTAAAGTTAACCAAAGAACAAAGAGAACAGAGAAGATCACTCACTGCTCTTGACAAAAGAACCCTTTCAGCTTTAATAAGGATTAATCTATATTTAATTGATCATTTATGTAGTGCAAACTGTTTAATAACCTAATTCAATTTCTGTATATTTCATACCTGTTAGACAGGAAGGGCACAGGTAAATATTACACTTATTTTGGGGTTTATGTGAGGATTGTTTTTAAGTTCACTTACATTAAAAGTTGTTATAATTTTCAAAAGTAAAAAATCATTTTCATCGAGACATCAGTAGCTAGCCTATATTATTATCAAGGATAGTGGCCTTCATTCATAAAAAGATGCCATTAAACAATTATTTAAAATATACTGTCTTTATGTTGTTTCTACATTACAGTGGGAATTGAGTCTCACATTATTTAAATTGTATTTACACACAAAACATTTATGGTGAACATTTTTGACTTTATAAAATGATTCTCTCAAGTCTTGCAACCAGCTCCTATTAAACAATAAAGAAAGTAAGACATCTTTTTCGTATAGGCTACATAGTTTAGTAGCCTACTATATCTTTTGGCCGAATTTATCATTATAATCAACTTAATTATTTCCTGGATTTTGTATCACCATAGTCGCTAAAGGTAGGAAATGGGATTAGAATTTTTCCCTCCTCCTCCCACTTCTCAAACCAAAGTTACACCCTTGTCATATGCAAATAAACTACATTTATTGCACAGCATTCGGAAAAAGTTATAAATATGTAAAGTGTTAATCGCGCTCCACGTTTTGCAAATGCATTTTTTTTTTATTTTTTTTTTTTTGCATAGACGTGGGAAAGTTTTCCAGAATAAAGTGTCAATAGCGCTCCACTTTTTGCAACTGCATTTTTTTTTTTTTTGCATAGACGTGGGAAAGTTTTCCAGAGCAACAAACCTCGACTCCAGCTCTTCCATTGAAGTAATGCAACACAACTTTCTCAGACATTTTCACAAAATAAAGCGACACTTCAGTCCAGAACGCTTTGCTGCTGTGTGTGCGGTGTGTACAGGCTGTTATATGTGGACTGTTCAGTGTTGTGTAATTCGTGGGGGTGGTGCTGCATCGGGACAAATTGCACAAACTTAATCTCACCCTAAAGCCCCTTTCACACAGGTATTTCGGGAAAAGTTCACAATAAAGATCCAGTAAAGACACGTGACATCGATGTGACGTGTAAACGTCTCCACAACGTCTTAAAGGGCCCCTATTATGGATTTTTGAAAATGACCTTTCATGTAGTGTGTAACACAGCTCTAAGTGAATGAAAACATCCTGCAAAGTTTTAAATCTGAAAGTGCACCATATATAAAGTTGTTGTCTTTCAAAAGTTGTGAGTCAATGAAAGAATTGTGTTCAAACGAGTCATAAATCAGGGACACCAGGGAAAACTCAAACCTCAAACCAGCAGCTGATTCCTGTGGACACTGGACAGCATCATGTCCAGAAGACGCTGTGCTCTACAATGTGAAGGTAAAGCCAGTTTTTTTTTCACTGCCCAAGGACGAGCATGTGAAGAATCAGTGGTTAAAGTTAATCTT
>FLSR01004870.1:14868389-14894888 GCA_900092035.1 Leuciscus waleckii | reverse complement strand
AGTTTTTGATAATCTATCATTTATTTCGTCTCGCGGTGATGACGTCACCACTCTCACCGTCGCGCGTCTCCTGAGTCTTTTGAGGTAAACAGTTCACACGTTAAATCACGTAACTACTATACAGTTTTCACGGTTTACTCAACATATTACGGGGTCTATTCAGAAAGGTTTTCATCGTTTCTTTTCCCATACAAAAAACGGTAAGATGTTAGCGAACTACTTTGTTGTTTTAAAGTTATTAGGGAATCGGATTCATATGGACAAATTACAAGGGTTGATAATGTCATCAGCGGCTGTCTTTAAATTTACATTTATATTACTGTTGTTATATATTTTCTGTATCATTCTTGTATTCTCTATATTCTTGTTGAATGAGTATTAATAGTCTATGACTCATCACTATTATCAGAGCAGCTGAAAAGCCTCTTTATTTCATGTCAATAGATCCTGTTTTCTCCTCATTCATTATGCTGATGTCTTCAGATCTGTAAATTCACACATTAAGCTCATTTTATTGTCAACAGATTTGTGCAAACGACACGATCAGCTATTGTGACATCTGCAAGATATAGGTAGGTTTCATAAAGCGTTTATTAGAGGTCGACCTATAGTGGAGTTTTAAATAGTTTCCAAATGGATACTGATTGAAAACAAAAATGACGCATAAAATAGAGCCACACTTTATTACAAAAATTGTCGAACAGTATAGTAAACCATGAAAATGTACTGTACTTTTTACATATAAAAATATAAATATATTAATACCTTTATCCTTCATGTTTCATAGTCCATTCATTCATGTTGATTGATAAATCTTTAAAATGTAATGTAGTAGTAAATGTTGAAATTAACAAATGATTAAATCCAAACAGTGATGTTTAAAAATTGCCATCTTTTTATGTCTACACAAAGGCCATAACAATGAAATTAGACACATATATTGTATACTCCCACACTTTATTTGTTTCTATTTTCGAACACTTGATGATAGGGGTGTAACAATACACTTGTGTCACGATTCGATACAAAACGTGATACAAAACTCACAATACTTATTTAAGCCAAAATAAAGATTTTTTTTTTTAAATGACTTTTTATTAAAATAATATTATTGTTATTTTATATTATTATCAGGATACACACATATCCCCCCATTGCATTATTATACATTATATTCAACATTTTACAAGTTTTAGAGGAATGGACTTTAAATGGAGGGACAGAAATCTTTAAGGTTTCATACATTTTTTTTATTTGTTTTTGGAAGTTAAACAAAAATCGTACAGGTTTGAAACGACATGAGGGTGAGTACATGACAGGATTCACATTTTTAGTTGAAATATACCTTATACAGTAAGCTGAGCCTTGAATAAAACTAATTCTATTTCATGAATCATCTCGTTTACATCAACATATTGTCACATTGTGATATCTCAATATAACGATAATCCCCTACTTTATAATTATCTAATCAATATTAACAATCGTAACACACATGCTGTTCTCCACTTATAGAGCGTAAATCTGATTTACATTTTGGTGGGTTTGTGGCTGGTTATTGTATGATGATTGAAATTGCGAAATGACCTTAAAGAGGTGGTTGATTATGATTTGACTTTTCTAACTTTAGCTAGTGTGTAATGTTGCTGTTTGAGCATAAACAACATCTGCAAAGTTACAACACTCAAAGTTCAAAGGAAAGGGAGATATTTTCTTTTAAAGAAATCGCTTTTTAAGGACTACAACAAGGGGCTGGTAGGGACTACAATGAGCTACGTCACGGGTTAGTGACATCACCAACCCTAAAATTTGCATAAGTAGGGTCTCTGAAGTGACGTAAGCCGTGCTTGTTGTTGTGACTTTTATTTTGACGGCGTTGAGAACGACTGAGCTCACAGCGCTCACATTCTTAGACCTGTCGTAGACTAATGAAGTCGCACTTTCCTGTCTAATACGTCATTAGATAAAACTGCTATACAAAGAAAGTAGGGGTGGAACGGTTCATGTATTTGTATAGAACCGAAACGGTACGGGCGTCACGGTTCTGTGCATGAATATACACGGAGAATACATGATATAAAAATAAATAAAACTCGTGTACAAATTAATTTATGTAATGCGGAACTACTGTTAGATACGCGGGTTCTTTAGTGACACCTAATCTGTAGCTCCGCCTTAGCTCTGAAGCTCTGTGGCTATAATGAACAGGCTGCGATGTCAAGATTGCAATGCTGGAATATTGTGTGTGTGTGTGTGTGTGTGTGTGTGTGTGTGTGTGTGTGTGTGTGTGTGTGTGTGTGTGTGGCGCGATCGAACAGTGGAAACGTAAAAACATACTCCGTCATTTTGTTCGTACATTATTCAAACTGCAAAGTGTTTACTTTTGTGTACACTCACAATAAAACACAACATTGTGCTTTTGTCATACGTAAACTCTTTTAAAACTGTACAAACAAACCTACAACTGTTACCCACCAAAATCACACACACTGTTTAAAAGTAAAAAATATTTATCTAACCCCATTTAAAAACAGTCTGTCAGTGCCATCTTTCATCATATTGCATTGGTTTTCATTTCTTGTCCTCAAACAGAGCACTAATTTGTTTATTTTTAAGTCACACATTCTACATTAATTAAAAAAGAAAATCAAATGTGTTTTTAATGGTAGTATTATTTTATTCAGAAATAAATTATTTATAATTCAGATGAGAATAAAGTTAAAGTTAATTAAATTAAGGAAAACAAATATATTGATCTGAAATATAGCAAATTAATTTTAAATTCATTCAGGTACAATTACCAAACATATCTCAAGGTCTTTGTCTTTTTATTAATTTAATTAATAAACTAATTATATAAAACTATTGTACCGAACTCGTACTGAACCGTGATGTCTGAACCGAGATATGAACCGAACCGTGACTTCTGTGTACCGTTCCTCCCCTAAAAGAAAGTGATTTGTGTATGAAAAAGTATTAGCGCGTGTTTGATGTCCAGTGTTGCTCAGCAGAAATACATTATAATGTTCCTCTTGGTCCTCTTAGAGTCGCGTTGGATTTTCTCCTCAGTGTAAAGATTAAGAGCTTCATCTGTCACTGTTTTACATGTTCATAGAGTTAGTTTCTGGAGTAAATATATAGGCTATAATCTGTGTGTTTAAATGGCGTACCTGAACGCCATTTCGCGTGCGTTCAGCCAATCAGCGAACACTAATGTCACTGATAGTTCCTATAGCGCTGGTTTAGACCGACTCTGAAGTAGGAGTAAATTAGTTCCTCCAAAAGGAGTTCCTAGAACTAAAATCGTTCCTAGTTCCTGCGGTGCGAACAGGCCAAAGTCCGGGAACTTCCGCAAAAAGTTTTAGGAACTATGAAAAGATTCCTCTGGTGCAAAAGCCCCTAATCTTGCCTTTTTTTGCTCTTTTTTTGCAGACGAACATAAACTCAGTATAGTTTTCTTATTGATTTTGTCAGATCTGCTCCTCCTCCATTCGGAAGCTCCTCCTCCATCAGTGAAACTCCTCCTCCATTCGTGAAGCTCCTCCTCTGTCAGTGAAGCTCCTCCTCCTTCAGTGAAGCTCCTCCCACTGCTGTTCACCAATAAATGCTGGAATATTCCCATCAGCTACAAGTGAAGACGAGCATCAAACCATCAGGAAGAGCTGAAATCTGCAAAGACAGAGTTTATTGAAGGACAGTGAGAACATGAGAGATCCAGAACACTGCAGAATGAAACACACTGTAGAACAAAGAGGTTGGTGTTTATTCCTGATTCTTCATTAGTGAGGATGATGAACAATACAGTTTTAGTGTTTGTAGTAGGAAATAACATAGTTAAACCAATAAATAATGTAGAAGGCGCTTTCTATGCGCAGGGTATAAAATAGATACAAATACAAAACATTCCCTAGTTGACAATATTAGAAGACCAAATTAATTATTATCTGAGCCTTTTTATTTTACATTTATGTTATATCTTGTTCATAATTTCCCAACTCTCCCAAAATGTCACAAAAAAATCACAATCTCACAACAAACAATCACGATCCACGATCTGAATTGCAATCTTCACAATTTTGAGATGTACTTTCGAGAACTGGAACTGTGGATCTAGACAGACATTTTGACATACAGTGGGGAGAACAAGTATTTGATACAAATATTTCTGTGTTTTGTATATTTGACCGTTTAAACACGCCTGAAACTCCAAGTATACTTTGCCCGCACATTTGACATGAATAAAGCTAAGCTTGTTTTATAGTATAAACTACAACACTACTTGGATTGAGATTATTTTCCCATCATACTCTAGAAAGGAAAATGTTATATTTTTAAAAAGAATGAAAGGAAAGTGTTGTGAAAAATATTGGTTTTTAGTTAAATAAATTAAATCTGAGAGACTGTCAGAACTGTAGCAATAATAGTTCTCACCAAAGAAAAATGGGATTTGTGCCGATAATGTTTTCTAAAAGAATAACTGGAAGGTCAGTGTACCTTGTTCATGAAAATGCATGAAATGATCATAATTTCTTGTCTACTTTCACTTATGATTTATTCGGGGCGTAGCACGCGTTTTTTCGGCGGTGGTAATGGACCAACCACCGGCGGTAGAGCTTAAATAATATAATAAAGTTAAATATTTAAAAAACATTTGCAACGACGCGTGATATAGCCTACCGCTCTGCTCTTTGAGAGGGATCAGGGATGTGGGACACGAGCAGAAAGACCATCTCTTTTCTAATATCTTCAGGTTTTCTACTTGTTGTAAAAGGTCTGAAGAGCGAATTTTATGTTCCACAGACATTTTAGCGATGTTTGATTTTGCGCTGCCAGAGAAAGCCAAACTAAAAATCACCCGTGCATGTGAAACGCGCTTTACAAATAAACTTAACGCGCCTTACCAAGTATAATAACAAACATAAACTGTGCTAAAAAGAATTTGACGTGCAAGTAAAAAGGTAGGCTATCTGTCCTACAGCGTTTTTCTACTTTACCACAGTAAAGAACGGGAATATAATAGGCCTACTTAAAAGCAAACCAAAGGAAGAAACGTTTATAATCCCCTGCGAAAATGGGTGAGATGTGAGTGAAGATTTGGGAAAAGAAACGAGAGAGTCCATGTCCAGTGGAATAACTAATGGAATATTGTTAAATTCGCTGATAATGGGGTGACCAGGTCGCAAAACAGAATACAAAGCCGACAAAGCTTAAATTATGGGCTCACGCACAACTCATTCGTCATGAATCCAAACGTTTCCAATGGCTGCGATGTAACATTTAATTGCTAACCTACTATTTATTTTGTAAACAAAGCTTTCTGCGTCACTCCTGTCATAATATTCATGTAAAAGAGCATTCACATAAAAAAAGAAAAGTGTTTTGGCGGACCACCGCCGGTGCTACTCTCAGCCACCTCGGTGATGCGGTTGTCAAGTTTACCGGCACAGCCCTAACGTAGCGCTGAAACCCGACTGTAATTGTTAAAACTTCCAACATCAGCATTCTCACCTAAAACTGATCGGTCAGACCAAACCGTAGTTATAGAGACTTGAAACTTTGAGGGCTGGTAGTACTCACACCGTCTATAACGTCACCAATGCTCGCCCCCCGATCGGCCTGACGGGGGCGCTACAGCGGTCAAAACTCCTAAACGTCAGGCGTAAGCTCAAGTGTCTTATATCGTTGCCTTGGATACAATCTAAATTCTCTGGTATTTGGGATTTTTTGGAAAACCTACTTTTGCAAACTAGTCCTAGGTTTTTGGCCCAATCGTAACCAAACCAGTACAGCAAGATTCTCTGATTGTCAACAATTGTCAAAAAAAGAGACTGTCAAAACGTTAAAAGTGGCTATAACTCGCTAAAATGGCTATAACTCGCGAACGGAATTAGATATTTTCACCAAACTCTGCACGCTTGTGTAAGGGCTCATTCTGTAGTTGTGTGAAAAAGCACGCAGTCTGATTGACTTGGAAAATAAAACCTAAGTCTGATTTATTTGAAAATTGGCATGCGTTGTCTTCGTTTAAGGTGCCAAGACGGCCTTTGGGGACATCTAGAAATACGCGGCCAGTGGTGGCCAATGAAGATGAAGCACACGCCCACAACATACATACCGCATGGTTGAACTCCACATTCTGACCGACTTTGTCAATCGAATCGTTTGTTAAATATTGGAGAGTATCTCAAAAAGCAACTTTCTCAAACTAGCTCTAGATTTTTGGCTCAACCTCGATAAAGCCACTGTGGCACAATTCTCAGGACTCTCTTGGTCAATAATTATCAAAGAAAAAGTTACTTTGGCCTTTGGATAGCTATAGCTGGGCCATTTAGAAAATAGGCATGGACAAGTCCACCCAAAAGCCTATCATTTGGAAACAACTCAAAACTTCACGGAAATAGTTAAGAACATGCGACATGACTTTAAAATGTAACTTTTTTGCCTTCATTTCAGTCGTGATGCTGAAGAATGAGGAGAGTGAAGAGGAGGAGAAACATCATCATGTCAAAACTGAAGAAAAACTTGCCCGCAGGCTGAGAATATTTCTTTACTGAAAAAGACAATAAATGTTTCACCTGCCATCAGTGTGGAAAGAGTTTCACATTCAAAAAGAGTCTGAAGGTTCACATGAGGATCCACACTGGAGAGAGACCGTTCACATGTGATCAGTGTGGGAAGAGTTTTACACAACAAGTGCACCATAAGGAACACATGAAAATCCACACTGGAGAGAAACCGTACGATTGTGATCAATGTGGCAGAATATTTTCGAGGGCTACAGGCCTGTCGAGCCACATGTTGGTTCATTCACAGGAGAAACCACATTCATGTTCTTTGTGTGGAAAGAGTTTTAAATACAAACAAAGTCTCGAGGTTCACATGAGGATCCACACTGGAGAGAAACCGTTCTCATGTGATCAGTGTGGGAAAAGTTTCAGTCACCAAAAGAGTCTCAAAATTCACATGAGGATCCACACTGGTGAGAAACCGTTCACATGTGATCAGTGTGGGAAGAGTTTCACACACCAAAAGAATTTCAAGGTCCACATGAGGATTCACACTGGAGAGAAACCGTTCTCCTGTGATCAGTGTGGGAAGAGTTTTGTAGAAAAAGGAACCCTTAAGACACACATGATCATCCACACTGGAGAGAAACTGCATAAATGTGATCAATGTGGCAAAACATTTCTGAGGACTTCAGCCCTGAAGAGACACCTGACAGTTCATTCACAGGAGAAACCACATTCATGTTCTTTGTGTGGAAAGAGTTTTTATGATCTGCAAAATTTTAAGGTTCATCAGAAAATACACACTGGTGAAAAAGTACATGTGTGCTTTGAATGTGGGAAGTGTTTTATTACAACGGCAGATTTGAAACGGCACCAGAGAATTCACACTGGAGAGAAACCTTACAAGTGTTCACACTGCGACAAGAGATTCAATCAGTCAGGACATCTGAAACAACACGAGAGGATCCACACTGGAGAGAAACCGTATCACTGCACTGCATGTGGGAAGAGCTTCAGTCAAGCATTTTCCTTCACAGTCACACAAAAAACAATCACAGCAAGTAGATCACTTCAGATCCAGCACTTTCAAGTGTGAAGCTTCATCCTCACCAAATGTGACAATAGTACTGTCGAGCAATAAAATCTCTTCAATATGAGGGTACGTTTACACGACAAAGATGTACTAAAAATGGAAACGTATTACAGTCCATGGTTTTCACAAATTCACGTTTTTGTAGATGTCAATAAGATATGCCTAACTGTATTGTTTTCAAGAACTTGAACTTTGAAACCTGTTTTCTAAAGTTTACGTTTTAAGGCACCCAAAACACCGTTGTCATGTAAAATGAACAGCCAAAACGCTTAAAAAGTTTTCAGTTTTTAGTTGAAAACTCTGTTGTGTAAAACAGCCCCAAAATCTGCCCTAACCAGTCACAATAACCAACAGGACGAAGAAACATCATCCAAATTTGTCACAGTGAATGAAGTTCATTTTCAAGACCAGACATTTTTAACTGTGAGATTCAGATCACCGCAAAGATGGACAGTATCTAAAAGTTGTATTCTTATATATGTATTTGCTTCATGATGTAAATTATATCATTATGCTTTATTATGCATTTCATTTCATGTTCAGTTTTCTTGTACTTTCACTTGTAGTTTGTTTACACTTTTATAAAAAAAAAAGTAGGGTTAGGGAACTAATGATTCTTCCACTTGAAGTGTATTTAAAAAACACAGATGTAAGATTTACTGTCATGTAGCTTTGCAACTGACCTTCACTTTTATTCTCTTGAGATGCTTTTCTATCTTGTTAGTCAATAAAGAGAGAAATTAATGTTAATTTTAATTAATTAATTAATTAATTTATTTTATTTTATTAGCTTGAAGTAGCCAATAAATAATTGTATCAAAAATATTAATTCGCCTTTTTTATTGTCTGTTCTTACATCAAGAATAAATCATCTCATAATTGTAGTTACTTCTAAAAGCCATGGAATATTATCATTGTGTTGGAGCTTTCCATGTTTTAAAGGGATAGTTCACCCAAAATGAAAATGCTGTCATCATTTACTCTTCCTCAAGTTGTTCAAACCTGTATGACTTACTTTCTTCTGTTGAACACAAAAGAAGATATTTTGAAGAAAGTCGGTAACCAAACGACTGATGGACCCCATTGACTTCCATAGTAGGAAAAAAAAAAAACAGGGACCAGCAACTGTTTAATTACCAACCTTCTTTAAAATATCTTATTTTGTGTTCATCAGAAGAAAGAAAGTCATACAGGTTTGGAACAACTTGAGGAAGAGTAAATGATGACAGCATTTACATTTTTGGGTGAACTATCCCTTTAATTTCTTGAACAATACCACACATGAAAGAGGGAATAAGACTGTCTGTCTTCATCAGTAAATATTTTACCCTTATTTTTGGTTTACATGTTGTTTTATACTACAGATGTTCTGCCGTTTTAAACAGTATTTCGCGCGTTTTTGGTAATCTACCATTGCTCTCGTCTCGCGCTGATGACGACATCACCAGCGCGCGCTCCTCCTTCAGTTCAGTCAGTGTGGAGCGAGTCTTCTGAGGTGAGCAGTTCACGATAGTTCGTTGGTAAGACCGTTTGTTAAAGCAACATTTACGACTGGTTTTCACCCAGGGGGGTAATCGAGCTGTCGAATACTGTACCACCGGGGGCCGCCATCAGCTAACAAGTGGCTAACAACAACAACACCTGCTGTTAGCATTCCATTGACTCCTATTCATTTTGGCGTCACTTTGACAGCGAATAAATTTACACGTGAGACGTTTAAAGACTCCATTTGTCCATTGTTTATTTCTAAAGAAACACGACAAAGTATAAAAGGCTTCATTACCTTGTATCTTACGTTATGGCCCAATAGAAGCAGTTTTTGTAAAAGTAGGCTAACGATTGCGTCATACCACGCGACTCTCTGGAAATTACCGTATAGACAGGAGGAGAAGCTCGCAGTCAATCGGGGGGACGTGGAGGCATTTAGTCAAGGGAGAAGCCCATAGAGAGTCATAAAGTTTCTCCTGCTCCTAGGTCATGACACCTCCTACTCACACTCTCCGTCTCTGCAAGATTCGAAGGGAATGATTCAGATTTCTCACGCCACAGCTACTAGAAGATAGACGGGTTGCTCACGTCACATGGACGTCGTCAAGCTCAGTTTGAGTCTGCGCAGTACGCTCAGCCATCAGGAAGTGAGAGCTTCTAATTTGCTTAGTTGCCCGTTTCTCTTCATTTACAAAAATGGTAAGAAATTAGCAATCTACTTTGTTATGAATGCGGTTTTAAGGAACTATATTTAGATTCATAATTACAAGTTACTGTGGTTAATGGGTCTCATTACGCTGTTGTTGTTTCGTTCAAACATTATGAACCATGGCAAGCAGACTTTGGGATGAAATGAGAACTAAAACAAGCACACGACTTGAGACGCCACTCTTGCATGCACTTTTAGATAGGTGAGCAAATGTAGATAAAACAAATCAATGTTATATAGCGCAACATGATGAAATGTTAGAATATGATCAGTATGTTATTCTAATGTTGATCTAGCTCTCCTACAGCCCACAAACTATGAAGATAAAATGATGTCATAATTGCATGCGCAGGGCAAGATTTGTGAAAGTGTACATAAGATTGCAAGTGTAAGTTAAATTTGCATGCGCAAGAGAAGTTTTGTAAAGGTGTAAATCGCCTTTAAAGTGTAGGAAAAAAATATTTGCAGCATTTTACTGTTATTCGTAAGTGTAATTCATGTATTGTGAAACTGCAGCTTCACTAACGCAAAATAAATAGGATCTGGATTCTTCTGTCTTCCATTTTTCCGCGCTTACACTTTTGGCGATATAAATATGTTTCATAACAGCATTTATTGAATTAATCTGTGATAAACCATGTGTCAAATAAAACCAAAACAAGTTAAGTTAAATTCAGTCTGTGCATTATTTTTTCTTTTAAATTTACACATTTATTTTTCTAAGTTTGTTCTCTCATTTTTTTATTAATTTATTCATACATTTATATTTGGCGTCTGTTAATTGTTGTACCCTCTTTTCTGTCTTAACATTTATGTTAATGAGAGGTAAGATAAATGTAGGATAAAGTATGGATTATATTCTTAGAAATAAAAATGAATAAGTATAAAACACTTAGCCTTTTTATTTACTTAAAAGTTACTTTACTAGATGGATAGATGAACATAATACTTAAATATTTTTAATACTATAGTATAAAAACAAATTGTGATTTATTCTTGATTTTGCCAGATCTCCTCCTTCAGTGAAGCTCCTCCTCCTTCAGTGAAGCTCCTCCCACTGCAATTCACCAATAAATGCTGGAATATTCCCATCACCTACAAGTGAAGACGAGCATCAAACCATCAGGAAGAGCTGAAATCTGCAAAGACCGAGTTTATTGAAGGACAGTGAGAACATGAAATAAAATAATCAATGGGAAATCAATGAATCCCTAAAATGGGACCATCAACATGTGAAAAACTACTCAAACCCAAAATCGTATAAATTTATTTAGAGATTTCTGTAACTTATCCAACCATACACAAAACAGATCAGACATCCAAGAAATGCATGCTTACTCAAAATGACATTGCACTAAACATGATGCAAGTAGTTTTACATTTTGTTTACCCAGAAAACTAACATATCTAGCATGAAGTTTTGTTCTAGCATTAGCCTTACCTAAAGTTTTCATAGCCATACTTGCACCACTTAAATCATTGTCAAGGACACAGCCAAGATAATTAACACTATTTCTGTTTGATATTACACAATCCCCTACTAAAAAGAAGCACAGCTTTGGTTTGCAAAGTTGCATCTGAACGAACCACAAGACTCCTGGAACAATGTCCTTTGGACAGACTAGACCAGAATGAGTCGACCATGAACCAAAGTATTCTAGAGTCTAAATGATAAATTAGCCCTGAAATGGTTCTCTTCTACGGAAGCCCTAAGAGGGCATGGATTGTTTTTTTGTTTTTTTTATCGTTTTCTCGTGATCATGACTTAATTTTCTCGTTATCTCGAGATAACAAAAGTTAAATTTTTTCAATGTATGATCTCGACATAAAACCGTTTTCTCACGACGTCACGTGTATCGCGATTCGCGATAAAATCTCGCTCCTTCTGAATGTTGTGTATATCATGGTGTAGCCTATGTGCGAGCTGGCGTCTTTGATTTTGAAATCTCCTTCATAAAAGCCCGCATTTTTATATTTTCTAATCACAAATTTTGTTCTGCTTTGAGAGAGAGAGGTGTGTCACACCTCTCTGATCATTTCTCGGGTCAGCCGCAAACCATTTAATCTGCATCTTTCAAACATCATTCTGTAGCCATGCGACGTCCCTGTCCCTGAAGTTGGCTGGCAATGAAATGACTACACGTTCAGGGTCGCTATATTGTCTTCTACGATAAAGTTGCAGACCTGACAGCCTCCTTCTCAAGTGTCGGACACTAATGTGGAAGTCGTCGATCACTGACAGACATAGAGCTATTTCATTGTGAGCCCGTTATCAAAGTAAAAGCAAATGCGATCATCCATGATGCTGCTTTATTCTGCTTTTGGTGCTTATACTGTTTTTGCCGACTACGCAGAAAAAAACAAGTTGTGATCACGAGAAAACAACTTTCGTTATCTTGAGATCACGAGAAAATTAAGTCGTTATCACGAGAAAACAACAGAAAAAAATTATAATCCATGGCCTCTTAGGGCTTCCGTACCCTTCCTGTTTGAAAGATAGGACTTTTTCAGTCAAGTTTAGGGGATTGTTCTTCTACTGTTGCCCCTCTTGTGTGTGGGGTTCCTCAGGGTTCTATCTTGGGACCAATTTTATTTTCCCTTTATATATCCCCCTTCTGTGCATGAATGTTTGAAACACCAACAGATTCAGACCCTTATCATCAGACCCTTATATTCAAAAGCATTTGACGGTCATAAACAATCAAAGAAAAAACATTCTGAGAGAAAAAAGGGAATAAAAACCAAATAAACCGGTCAAGGAGCAGATGACCAGCTAAGCACACCTGCACCATCTTTCCTAGCTAACTTCAACATTTTAAGTTTAGTCAAATAAATGTAATGTCCATCTGAGAGACTGTCAGAGCTGTAGCATTATTTAATGGTAATATTATGTTAGATAATTGTGGAGTTGATCAAATATTTAATGGTTCTCACTACAGAGACATGGGATTTGTGTTTGAAAAGTAATTATAAATAGAAAATCAATATACCTCATTCCTGGAAACAGATTTATAAAAAATGCATCAAATGATCATAATTTAGTGTAGCTGTTGATGGTTTGTTTAATTAAAGTGTATTTTTTTTTTACTTTCGTTCCAGATGTGATACTGAAAAATGAGGAAGTGAAGAGGAGGAGAAATATCATGTCAAAACAGAGAAAAAACTTGCCCACAGACTGAGAGTATTCCTTTACTGAAAAGAGACAAGAAATGTTTCAATTGCCGTCAGTGTGGAAAGAGTTTCACACACAAACAGAGTCTCAAGGTTCACATGAGGATCCACACTGGAGAGAGACCGTTCACATGTGATCAGTGTGGAAAGATTTTCACACGCAAACATAATTTCACTGTTCACATGAGGATCCACACTAGAGAGGATCTGTTCACATGTGTTCAGTGTGGAAAGTGTTTCACACGCAAACATAATTTCACGGTTCACATGAGGATCCACACTGGAGAGAAACCGTTCACATGTGATCAGTGTGGGAAGAGTTTCGCACTCAAACATCATTTCAAGGTTCACATGAGGATCCACACTGGAGAGAAACCCTTCACATGTGATCAGTGCGGGAAGAGTTTTGCACAACAAGGAAACCTTAAGAATCACATGAAGATCCACACTGGAGAGAAACTGCACGACTAGAAGGAATCTCAAACAGTAGGGCTGGGATGATACACCTATATATATATATATCAGAAAAACTTAAAGTCCCTGTAAAGGCAATTCAAAAAAAAAAAATTCTAAAGACATTAGAAATGTTAGTAATGTATTGCTAAAACATATTACAAACACTGAACTATGAAGTGCTGAACTGTCGAGTTAGACCGTTAAACAGTTTTTCACCATTGCTGTGTTCCGGATTTTTTGGGCGGGGCTAAAACGGAGGGTCGATGACACTTGGAGCCCCTGAGCTCCTGGACACGCCCCAACTTTATGACGCACTGGAGCCCCTGAGCTCCTGGACATGCCCCTACTTGATGATGCGCTGGAGCCCCTGACGCTGGCCCCTCCCCTAACAATATAAATAAAACACATTCACATCAGTTCGCCGCTCAATCGCGAGTTACTGTCAGTACTATTAGTTACTACAGCTTGCTAGCTGGCTATGCCTTCGTCACGGAAATGCGTACTACCTGGATGCGACATGTACAAAACAGTTCGGTGTCCTTATTTAAATTCTGAACAACGATCACATCAAGACGAGGTGGATTAAATTTGTGAAGAGCCACCTTGATGGAGAGCTGAGGATCACCTCCAAAACCCGCCTCTGTAGTGATAATTTTTCACGGGATATAGTTTTATAAACTTTCGTCGGAGACAACTGGGATTCACTGATAATCCGCTGTTACTGGTGAATGGGGCCGACTATCTCCCGCCTCGGCCTTCATCCTCCCGTCGCGCCGACAACTGGTGCCATTATCGGCAGTGCGTGCCCACCAATGAGTGTAAGTTGCCTTTTGTGCTTATGTTATAATTATAGTAGGTAGTCCAGACTCGAACATGTATGGCTTTGTAAAACCAATTAAGCTGCTAGGAGCATCCATTCCAGCTTTAGCAGTGACAGTTGAGTGTGGCGACGGCAGCTTTCCCGCGAGTGGGCGTGGTTTCAGCGCAGGACACGCCCCCAGCGTTTGAGAGCAGAGACTAATGGTGCGTTCACACCGGAAGCGAATAGCGCGTCAGGCGCGAGTGATTTCAATGTTAAGTCAATGCAAAGACGCGTTACGCGCGTAAAAAATTCCTGCGGCGCGAATGAGGCGTAGAGGCGAATTAACACAAAGTGGTCAAGCGTATAACTAGACGCGGCAGGCGCGAATTTGACGCGCTATTCGCGTCCGGTGTGAACGCACAGTAATGCTAATTTTTTCAAGATTTTGATAGCTTATTTTATGTACTTGCCAGCTTTTTTATCATTCAAATTTGGCTGGGTGGCTAATAAAGCATTTTTCTGTGGTGTGACAAACTCAGAACACATACTTCATTTTGACTTTACAGGGACTTTAAATCATACACTTATACAGACTGTAGGCTACGTGATGTATAAGAAAAGTCATGCTAACAAATTTACAAATGACTTATTTCAGAAGCATCATACAGGTCTACATTCTCTTATTTTTGGTGGAAACCAATTAGAACTTCTGTGATGGTTTGTTTGTTTCAGCGGTGCAGCCACAGCGAGCGACAGGACGAAGAAACATCATCTAAGTTTGTCACGGTGAATAAAGTTCATCTTCAAGACCGGCAGTTTCAACGGTGAGATTCACATCAACTCAAAGATGGACAATATCTAAACGTTTTTTTCTTGATATAAATTATATCATTATGCTTTATTATGAGTTTCATTTTATGTTCAGTGTTCTTAAACTGCATATGTACTACTTGTTGTTTGTTCACACTTTTATGAAGTTACATTTATGATTATTTTTAACTTGTTCTTTGTTGTTTTTAAAACAACTAGTTATTCTTACAGTGTAGTTAGAAAGCGCAGATGTAAGATATACTGTCTTATATTGTCTACTGTGTGTAGATATAATGTAGCTTTGCAACTGGCCTTCTCTCTTTTATTCCCTTTGTTTTCACAGTTTCCTCTATTAAATCCAGTCCCGCAGAAGCTCTTCGACTCTCAGTCCGGCTGAGGAGAGTGTGTTCCCGCGGGAAAGTGACATCAATGCATAACCTCTATAAAGAGAGAAACGTGTCTGATTCGTTTTCATTTGTTTATTTGCTTCAATTATTAATAATTGTATCCAAAAAAAAAACATTCATTGTCCCGTTTTATTGTGTGCTGGTTCTTCTTGCATCGAGAATAAATCATTTAATAATTTTCGTCACATCTTAAACCCATGAAATATTCTCATTGTGTTCCATGGTTTTAATTTCTCTATAAATGCCTAACATATTTCACCTCACACATGACGGAGGGAATGAGACGACTGTCTGTCTTCATCACTAACTGTTTTACGCTTATTTCTAAAAGGTTGTTTTATAGTTGTTTTGTGGTTTTAAACCATAATTGGCTCGTTTTTGAAAATCTATCATTGGTCTTGTAAAATCCTTCATTCAGAAGTGCCACTCTTTTCGGTTTATTGTCCCCAGTGCAATCTTTAACAAACTGGGGGGAATAAACTTTTTGCGATGTTGAGATTTTGAGTGTATCTTGTTACCAGTTAAACTTCCATCAGCAAGTGCTGCTCTATTGGAAACTAGTGTTCAAACATAACTCTCACGCCTCACAACACTCCAGTTTGGGATAATAATATATATAAAGTTTGGCAGAGAGTCTTTATATTTCGAGGAATGTAAATCTAAAGGGATTTAGCCTTTTTAGATTAATGGTTAAAGAAGATGTTTTGTGCTCCAGTCTCACCAGAACTGAGGCAGCTCTCATTAGAAGGTTGTGATTTTTGTGATCATTTGTTTTTACAAATAGAGTCATTAGAAATGTTATTTTACAGGCTTATTACCCAAACCCTATTAGATGGGAATATGTGCTTAAAGATTTTAATACAGTTGAAATATTTTTTATTTTTTTATTATTGTATTTTCCTTCTCTTCTAAAGCTTAGAAGGTGAACTTCAAATTTTAAATTACATTTATCCTACCAATGATTTTTTTATTTTGATGTGAATAATTTTGATGCGTTTTATTGTTAAACAAATGTTGAAAATGTAGAGCTTGTTTTCCTTTGTTGTGATTTGGTGCAACCCTTTTGGAGAGATGTCTAGAACTGGTTAAGGTCTATGGAGGTTTAACTCACACCCCTCACTGTGAAGTTCTTTAGGTTTGGTATTTGTCTGGAAAACAAAAAGTTTGATTTTGGTATAATTTTTTTTGTTATGTCTTGGAAAGTTTTTCATTCATAAGTGTAAAACTGAACCCAACTTAAATCAGTAGATGAATGAGGTTAAACTCTTGTGCAAAATCTTTACAAATGGTTAAAAACCAGAAAGCCCTTAAATTGATTTCTCTTTTGGATGCATATAAATGTATACATATATTAATATTCATTTTATTTTGTAGTTTATTTAATTATTTGTGTTTGTTTTATTGTGATTTTTCTGTTTTGTAAGTAAATATGCTCAACCTAACGCTGAAAAATTGCTGTTATATTCAGAGATTTGATTATGTACCTTGGTTGTTTGTGTTGTGGAAGCAAAAATAATATATATTATCTCGTCTCGTGGTGATGATGTCATCATGACGACCGCGCGCTCCTCGTTCAGTCAGTGTGGACCTATGGTGTGGACTGGAGTCTTGTGAGGTAAACAAATCACGATATGTCGTAGTAAGACAGCACGTCGTCAAGCTCAGTTTGAGTCTGCGCAGTACGCTCAGCCATCAGGAAGTGAGAGCTTCTAATTTGCTTAGTTGCCCGTTTCTCTTCATTTACAAAAATGGTAAGAAATTAGCAATCTACTTTGTTATGAATGCGGTTTTAAGGAACTATATTTAGATTCATAATTACAAGTTACTGTGGTTAATGGGTCTCATTACGCTGTTGTTGTTTCGTTCAAACATTATGAACCATGGCAAGCAGACTTTGGGATGAAATGAGAACTAAAACAAGCAACGACTTGAGACGCCACTCTTGCATGCACTTTAGATAGGTGAGCAAATGTAGATAAAACAAATCAATGTTATATAGCGCAACATGATGAAATGTTAGAATATGATCAGTATGTTATTCTAATGTTGATCTAGCTCTCCTACAGCCCACAAACTATGAAGATAAAATGATGTCATAATTGCATGCGCAGGGCAAGATTTGTGAAAGTGTACATAAGATTGCAAGTGTAAGTTAAATTTGCATGCGCAAGAGAAGTTTTGTAAAGGTGTAAATCGCCTTTAAAGTGTAGGAAAAAAATATTTGCAGCATTTTACTGTTATTCGTAAGTGTAATTCATGTATTGTGAAACTGCAGCTTCACTAACGCAAAATAAATAGGATCTGGATTCTTCTGTCTTCCATTTTTCCGCGCTTACACTTTTGGCGATATAAATATGTTTCATAACAGCATTTATTGAATTAATCTGTGATAAACCATGTGTCAAATAAAACCAAAACAAGTTAAGTTAAATTCAGTCTGTGCATTATTTTTTCTTTTAAATTTACACATTTATTTTTCTAAGTTTGTTCTCTCATTTTTTTATTAATTTATTCATACATTTATATTTGGCGTCTGTTAATTGTTGTACCCTCTTTTCTGTCTATAACATTTATGTTAATGAGAGGTAAGATAAATGTAGGAATAAAGTATGGATTATATTCTTAGAAATAAAAATGAATAAGTATAAAACACTTAGCCTTTTTATTTACTTAAAAGTTACTTTACTAGATGGATAGATGAACATAATACTTAAATATTTTTAATACTATAGTATAAAAACAAATTGTGATTTATTCTTGATTTTGCCAGATCTCCTCCTTCAGTGAAGCTCCTCCTCCTTCAGTGAAGCTCCTCCCACTGCAATTCACCAATAAATGCTGGAATATTCCCATCACCTACAAGTGAAGACGAGCATCAAACCATCAGGAAGAGCTGAAATGTGCAAAGACAGAGTTTATTGAAGGACAGTGAGAACATGAGAGATCAGAACACTGCAGAATGAAACACACTGAGAACAAAGAGGTTGGTGTTTATTCCTGATTCTTCATTAGTGAGGCTGAAGAACATTAAGGTTATAAAGCAGTTCATTAGATTTAGTGTTTGTAGTAGGAAAAATCAACAAATAACTATAAATAGACCAATAAATATTTTATAGTCACTTTCTACAGCCGTGTGAAAAGAAAGTACACCCATTTGAATTCTATGGTTTTACGTATCCGGACATAATAAAAATAAAAATCATTAGGTCAAACTTCAGTTAGTACTTACCTAATGAAGTAGTAACTTCAGATTAACAACAATACATGACTTATCACACTGCCATTATTTATTTAACAAAAACTAGGCCAAAATGAAGAAGCCATGGATGACAATCTAAGTACACCCTTATTGCTTCCATAGGAATTAAGAGGGTAAGTAGCAGTAAGGCCCTGCTAATCAAATGCTTTTGATTAATTGATCATCAGCAAGTGTGACCAAGTCTATAAAAGCACACATTTTAGCAGTCTGCTGGTCTGGAGCATAGCTACTGCACTAGGCTTTGTTTGCAAGCTAAATAATAGGTTAGCAATAAAATGTTACATGGAAAATCTCAAATTCGAAAATCGCAGATTTGGATTTCTGTTGAATGAGAGAGGTACGTGAGCCCATACATTTAAGCTTTGTATTCTGCTTTGCAATCTGGTCACCCAATTTTCTAAGAATTTAACAATACTCCATTAGTTATTCCACTGGTGGATTTATTTTCCCAAATCTTCACTCACGTCTCACCCATTTTCGCCATAAATGTTTCTTCCTATTGTTCACTTTTAAAGGGTTAGTTCACCTAGAAATGAATAATTAATCATTAATGACTCGCCCTCGTGTTGTTCCAACCCTGTAAGACTTTCGTTCATCTTCGGAACACAAATGAAGATCTTAATGTCCAAATCTGAGAGCTTTCTGTCACTCCATAGACCGTTTGAATGAACCTCCTTGGTTCTTGCTGAAGCTCAAACGTGCTGTGTACACGAGAATGTAAGCAAGTCAGTCAAATTATTTATATAACACTTTTCACATATAAAAATCACAAAGTGCTTCACAATAAAATAGTAACAAATTCAAAATACAAGAATATTAAATACAAATAGAAAACATAAACCATAAAAAAAAACCTTGACTAAATAAAAGCCTGCTTGAAGAGCAGAGTCTTCAATTGCTTTTTAAAAGAATCAACAGAGTTCGCACAACGCAGAAAGAGAGGCAAAGCATTCCACAGCCTAGGAGCCACTGCCTGGAATGATTGGTCCCCTCTAGTTTTAAAACGAGTACGGGGAACCACTAATAGCCTCTGATCTAATGACCTGAGACTCCGGATGGGAGTGTGAAGCTGTATCAAGTCAGTGATGTAGGTAGGAACTTGACCATGCAGGGCTCTGAAAGTAAGGACCAGGATTTTAAATTGAATTCTGTACTGGACTGGTAACCAGTGAAGTGCTGCTAAAACAGGTGTGATGTCTGCTCTTTTCTTAATGTGAGTTAAAAGCCTTGCAGCAGAATTCTGAACAGCCTGGAGATGATAAAGCTCCTTCTTACTCAAACAGGTAAAAAGACTGTTGCAGTAATCTAAATGAGAGGAAATTAGTATATCATCAGTATGCTATTCTAATGTTGATCAAGCTTACTGTTAGTCACATACAGCCAACAAACTAACACAGTAAAACAGCGCTGCATTACCTTACAATTTTAATCTGTCAAATAAACTGATCTGTATGAGAAGTAATTCAGCACTTGCAGGTAGTTCGTTCGGTAGAATGAAATATCCTCATTCCTTTATATACCCCGGGACTCGACGTCGGCAGTGTTGACGGCAAAATAGGCTACAGAATAATTCGTTCTGTATTGAGAGGTGCAATATTTGAAAATCGATAATATTTTTTTTAATTACATTTATTGTATTTATGTCAAAACTTTCAAACATCAAAATGTCATTTATTAATATGTATTTGTGTCAAAATGACATAAAAACATCTTTTCCTATTCTATTTTGCCTGGAAACGCTTCCAACACGCTTGCGTGTCGTGTGAAAAATAGGCGTAGACCTGTTCTATTTCAAGCATGCACGCGTTTTCCGCGCGGCTCGAGCTGCGCCCAGACGCGTGTGTCACGCAGGCAGTTAACATGGGAGCCGAAATAAAAACGGACACGACACGCAGCCAGAGTGTCGCCGGCCTTACAAATCTGGAACGCGGTCATTCTTAGAAGTATCAGGAATCGTGACGTTTTTAATTTCCGATTTACTTTTGAAGTATCGGTGCACCGTGCAACAGAGCAAGGTAGGCAACGTACTTCCATATGTCACTCCTCGCGTCATCTTTTTCTACGAGTCGTGGACCACTTGTGCTCGCACATGCAGCCATCTCGCTGTAGTGTTTTGTGACATGACACTGACAGCGGCAGGTTCTTTGCTGCGTGCGTCAGGAAAAAAACACAGACGTCCATAGGGAGGCGTTTTTTATTTTATTTTTTTAAGTATCGATACTGAAAAAGTAGGTATCGTGACGTTTTTAATTCCGAGTATCGCGATACTTTTGAAGTATCGGTACACCGTGCAACACTAGTGTGCTCTTTTCTTAATGTGAGTTAAAAGCCTTGCAGCAGAGTTCTGAACAGCCTGGAGACGATAAAGCTCCTCCTTACTTAAACAGGTAAAAAGACTGTTGCAGTAATCTAAACAAGAGGAAATGAACGCATGAATGATCATCTCCAACTCACCTTTAGTCAAAAATGATCTTAAAGGGATACTCCACTTTAAAATGAAAATTCTGTCATCATATACTCTAGGGCTGGACCCGAATATTCGAATATTCGTTCGGTGGGTTGGTATTCGATTTGAAAATTTGACATTCGAATATTTATTATTTATTTAATTTATTTTTTTTGCACACCTGGGATCCCCCGCGAAACGGTTCTTATTCGCCCTTGAATAAGGCCGGCGACACACTGGCTGCGTGGCGTGAGCGTCTCAGCTGCGTGGTGTGTCCGTTTTTATTTCTGCTCCCATGTTAACAGGTTGAAGTTTGCACACTGCCTGCGTGCGTGAGACACGGCTCAAGGCGCGGCTCGAGCCACGCGGAAAACGTGTGCATGCTAGAAATAGAACCGACGGCGACGCCTAAAAGTGTTCCTGCAACGGGAGTGTTCTCTGGCTAGCGCAGAATAGCGGAGTTTGTATGGACTGAAGTGCATGCCTGAGCTTGTGTTTTGGGTTAAGCTGCGTTGCTTTGACATTGTGAAAAAATAGAATAATAGAAACAAAATGTATTAGCCTTTTTACCCGTTATTATCAATCTAAATTAATCTCGTTTTTAATTTAACTTAATTTGTTTTTTCTTTATTTAAATTTGGTTTTTCTTTATTTAAATTTGGTTTTTTCTTTATTTAAATTTCGATTTTCTTTATTTAAATTTCGTTTTTTTCTTTATTTAAATTTAGTTTTTCTTTATTAAAATTTCATTTTTCTTTATTTCAATTTCGTTTTTCTTTATTTAAATATACCTTTACTGTGTCAGTAATTTGTTTGTCAGAAAAATATTAGACTACCTTAAAAGTATTGCTTAATTTAACAGACCTGTGTGTGTGCGTTTTATATCACTAGTGCAGTGTCCGTTCTCGGAGCATATAAGCCCTGCCCGCGTGAGGCGCGCCACTTCCCGCTCGCGCTGTTCTGTAGTTTACTAAAAGTTTATTAATTCTGAATGTGTTGCGTCTTGCGTGTCCATCTATATTGCACCAAATGCGACACTGCACTTGTGAAGTCGATTGGATTAACGGTTCTCGAAATAATAAAAATGCAAACGGACATACCGATACATAGAGATTCCTGCCTTTATTAGAGAGAAGAATATGTTCACCCCCCTCTCTCCGAAGCTTCGAATATTCGATGTTCATTACTACCGAAGCTTCGAAGCTCAAAAAATGGTATTCAGACCAGCCCTAATATACTCACCCTCATGTTTTTTCAATCCTTTATGAATTTCTTTCTTCTGCTGAACAGAAAGGAAGATATTTTGAAGAATGTCAGTAACCAGACAGTTTCTGGTCTCATTGACTTCCATAGTATATATTTTTTCCTACTGTGTGTAATGGTCACCAGCTGGAGTGCCCTTGAAAGCCACCAGAGGGCACTCCACACCAGGCTATCATATTTCACTCACAGTACATTTCCCAGAACTCACTGCCCGGACTCATTATCATTGATTGCATTCACCTGTATCTTATTACCCTGTTAGTCTCAGCCTATTTATACCTTGTACATTCATTCATTCCCTGCGAAGTCTTGTTTGTGTCACACTGCATCTCTGAGCATTTTTCCTGGTTTTCTTGTTTCTTGGTTTTCGGATTTCTTCCCTGTTCCTTGGATTACTCTCTTGCCTCTGACCCCTGCCTGTCTTGTTGTTTTGTTTTGTTCGTTTGGACTGTCTACCTGTGTTTTGACCCATTGCCTGTTTATTGGATATACTGTCAGTATATGATGACAGTTTTTCAGAATTTTCATTTTAAAGTGGAGTATCCCTTTAATTTGGAAATATTCCTGAGTTAAAAGAAACCGTTTCTAACTAATTGTTTAATGTGGAGCTCCAAGGACATAGCTGAATCAAAAACAACACCTAAGCTCCTGAGGCTCGTTGGACAGACAAGCCTAAGGTACTATATGCTGTATTATCTTTGGGGTTTTACTTTCAGGGGTGATAATTAGTGTTTGTGTTTTGTCTGAGTTCAGAAGCAAAAAGTTGTCACATAACCACTGTTTGATACTAGTCAGAAGGTTGATTAGAGAAGACAGTTTAGAGAACTCAATTTCCTTAAAGGAGCAGTACAGTTGTATATCATCCGCATACAAATGGTAAGATATGTCTAAACTGACTAATTATCTGTCCGAGAGGAAATATGTACAAGAGGAACAGAATAAGTCCCAAGACAGAACCCTGAGGTACCCCACACGACAACTCTGCAGTTTCAGACATCTGATTCACATAAACACTAAAAAATTCTACCAGAAAGGTAGGATGAAAACCATTTTAAAACTGATGCAGACATCCCAACCAGATTACAAAGTCTAATTATCATAATATTATGATCAATAGTGTCAGAAGCAGATGAGAGGTCCAATAGGACCAACACTGTATATTCTTTACAGTCAGCTGACATCATATCAGAATGAACCTCATTGGTTCTTGCTGAAGCTCAAACATGATGCGTAACACAAGAGTGAACCTCATTGGTTATTGCAGAAGCTCAAACGTGCTGCGTAACACGTGAATTGACCTCATTGGTTCTTGCAGAAGCTCAAACGTGATGCGTAACACGTGAATTGACCTCATTGGTTCTTGCTGAAGCTCAAACGTGATGCATAACATGAGAATGAACCCCATTGGTTCTTGCTGAAGCTCAAACGTGCTGCGTAACACGAGAATGAACCTCATTGGTTCTTGTCAAAGATTTATTTGTACACGATGGCGTTTAGCGAATATTACCGTTTGTGCAAGATAAACATGAGGGTAGAGGTAACGTCGAGTCTGATGCCATGTTGGATCCATAGATATAAACAAACTGCTTCGGTGTCGTCATCGTCTTGCTGCTCCCTCCCCGTTCTGTGATTGGATCCCTTTTTGAGGGGAAAATCTGGTCCATGGTGTCCAGGCTGCCTAGCAGCGTGAATAAAATCGCGCTGCGCTCAAGGCAGCATGGGGAAACCCTGGCTAGATAACTCTATCCAGATAAGAACTCTGCACTGCTTCTGTTGTTGACGTGTGACTTTTTCCTTCTATTTTGAAATGCTTCGACTCGGGTTTTTATGCGAGTGATTTCCTATCATGTATTGCTGGTATTATGTTCCTCATTTGTGAATTATACGCACTTTTGCATCTATTTCTTGTCTTACTGATTGTTTACTTACTTGTGGCAGTTACTCTGAGTGTGAATACTAGGCGAAGTGTTACACCACGCACCTCTCAAAACAGAGTTTTTGTTCAGTGCTGAATTATGCATGCTGACAAATCCTCTGATTATAACAAAGTGTAGACATTATGAAAGACTCATTGTGCTGTCAGCTTTATTGATAATAACAGAGCTTTGTGAGATCGGGATGAACTATGTTGTCTTATTATGGTCGTCTTATATTCAGAACAATATGGTAGTTCACCAAAAATTTTAATTCAGTCATATTACTCACCCTCGTGGCCGTTGAAGCCTGAAAGTTTGTGTAATAAATACTGTTGAATCAAAAAAAGAATTTGTTTCTAAAGCTACTTTATGTAATGTGTATTTGATGCTTTTCTAATTTAACACAATAATGACTTTAAATTATCTTTTGGATGTAATTTCTCAGCCAAATTAGATTTTCAATTAATTATATAAAAAAAATGTAACTGCTTGACAGCCCTACAATTTACTTTTGTTTCAGATGTGATGCTGGAGAATGAGGAGAGTGAAGAGGAGAAGAAACATCATCATGTCAAAACTGGAGCTAAAACTCGCTCACAGACTAAAAGTATTTCTTTACTGAAAAGAAAAGACAAGAAATGTTTAACTTGCAATCAGTGTGGGAAGAGTTTCACAAACAAACAGAATCTCAAGGTTCACATGAGGATCCACACTGGAGAGAAACCGTTCTCATGTGATCAGTGTGGGAAGAGTTTTACACATAAAGGACACCTTAAGTCTCACATGATCATCCACACTGGAGAGAAACTGCACGAATGTGATCAATGTAATAAAACATTTTTGAGGGCTTCAGGCCTGAAGAAACACCTGACAGTTCATTCACAGGAGAAACCACATTCATGTTCTTTGTGTGGAAAGAGTTTTTCACGTCTGCAGAATTTAAAAGTTCATCAGAAAATACACACTGCACTGGTGTAATCATATGTGCTTTGAGTGTGAGAAGAGATTTATTACAACTGCATGTTTGAAACGGCACCAGAGGATCCACTCTGGAGAGAAACCTTATAAGTGTTCACACTGTGACAAGAGATTCAAAGATTCAGGATCCCTGAAAACACACGAGAGGATCCACACTGGAGAGAAACCGTATCACTGCACTGCATGTGGGAAGAGTTTCAGTCAAGCATCTGCTCTATGCTGACATACAAAAAACAATCCCTGTAAGTAGACCATCTTCAGATCCAGCACTTTCAAGTGTGAAACTGCATCCTCACTTAACTTATACAGTAGTACTGTTGAGCATAAAATCTCTTCAACATAAGGGTACATTTTTGACAATGATGTACTAAAATGTAAGCGTGTTTGTGCGTACAGGTGACAATGTTCTAAAAACGATCCAGTCGTTAAAATTATTTGTGTAGCTGTTCTCTACTTTCATTTTACATTTCTCTCGGATTTATGATTTATTAAAGGTCCCGTTCTTTGTGATCCCATGTTTCAAACTTTAGTTAGTGTGTAATGTTATTGTTAGAGTATAAATAATATCTGTAAAATTATAAAGCTCAAAGTTCAATGCCAAGCGAGATATTTTATTTAACAGAAGTCGCCTACATTGAACGGCCAGTTTGGACTACATCCCTCTCCTTCCTTCTTTAATGACGTCACTAGAACAGTTTTTTGACTAACCTCCGCCCACAGGAATACACAAAAAAGGGGGCGTGGTCTTTTGTTGCACTCCCACGGAGAAGAGGAAGAGTTGTGTTTGTAGAGTGTGTTTGTCGCCATGTCGTCGAGACGCTGTTATTTTCATCCCGGAGTCAAATCACCTTTGTTTGGCCTTCCCTGAGCGCATGCATCTCCAGGTTATGGTAAGAGGCGTGACCTTTCCGGGCAACGTGCGCTAAGCTGCTGTCGAATCACAACACAGGAACCGCTGGCACAATCAGAACTTGTTACGCATTTCTGAAGGAGGGACTTCATAGAACAAGGAATAGCTGCGCCTGCGCCTAGGCCCTTTGAGACAGAGACACCGTTCCAACTTTAAAACGTACGGTCAGTACCGGTGTAAGTTGTAGGGGTGTAAATCGGACAGTTCATCACGATACGATACGATATCGATTCTCTCAGCCAGCGATACGATATTTGCCGATACTTCAAAAAATTCTACGAT
>FLSR01004870.1:14833621-14850969 GCA_900092035.1 Leuciscus waleckii | reverse complement strand
TGAGACTGCTGAGTATATATACACCTCTTACCATTGATTGCTGAGTGCTCTCCACTTGGTTAATTATCTGAACGTGCTCCTCCCGAACCTTGTTAATAAAACATCATTCATCATACAGAAAGATCATGTAGATGCACATCACCTAAAACATTTTGTGAAGATTTAATTTTTCTTCTTCCATACGTCTACTGTAAAGCACTTTGTAAACACTGTTTTAAAAGATGCTATATAAATAAAGTTTTACATCTTATTTACTGCCTCCAAACATCATATGCATAACTTTTAAAAACAATGCTTATCTGTTTTAGCTTTCACCCTCAATGATCCAATAGCAGACTTTAAATATGTGAGCAGAAATTGTGTTGAAATGCTGTGCATTTCAGTTTATCCTTCATTTTTCTTCTAACTTCTAACTTCTTTTACCTCACGCAACTATGTTAAAAATATTTTGTACAATATTATTATAACATTTTCAACAATATTATTGATCTGCCTGCATTGACACCATTACATGAGAACTGAACTGAGCTGGACGATGAAATCACTGTTTTCTCCAGAGCGTCTGTTTAGATAAATTAACTAAAAACTAAAAACGTTTTTACAACAAAAATGAACTATCACTGAACTTACTTAAGCTGGTGTTAGGGAATGCAGACACAGGAGAGAAAGATGGAAGGTTAACAGGAAGTTTATTGATAACAACAAAGGGAGAGGATGATGGATGTTCTTGCAACTTCTCCTATGTTCAGTTATTTAGTTATTTGCCAGTAAAGACACATACGTAGAGTTAAGTTGGCAATACATTTTTAAAAAAATAAAAAAACATTATTTGAAAACGATTTTCCTTGAAACTAAGTAGGCTAATAAAAGCCAAAGCCATAGTCAAAGTATTTTTGTCTTCATTTATTTATTTTTTACACAGATTTACAAGGTTGAGTGATCGTAAATGATAAATCGTGTTCTGCAATGAATGTGCACACGCGTATTTTCAAGTCACAAACACAGTCAGTCATTGACTCGGTATGTCAGCTGTGGTTGTTACTCCCAGTTATCGTGTTGTGTGTTTGAAAGCCCGGACAGTGCTCTGTGACCGGGGTCTAAATCATGACGTGGTAGCACTTCTTTAAGCAAGCACCAGCTACCAAAAGGCTTGCCGTTTCTGCCTATTTCTTCTATCCAAGCCCAGCACCATTTATTATTAAGTCCTTTATCAATTAGGACATCTTCTCCAGGCTTCAAAAACCTACTCTCCATTCTGCTGACTGTTTGCTTACTACTCTCCAACAGTCTCCGCTCCGGCATCTATGCTGAGTAGGACTCGGTTGCAGCTGGATCTCAACCACAATTTTTCCAAGACCCATCGCATTGTACTTCTGATTGCCTAATGTTGTTAGGTTGGTTGAGAGTGTAAGCTGTGTTCCTCTCATAACATTGGTAGGCAAATTACTTTTAGACTTTTTTCGCAGCCAAACGGCGCACACAGGAGACCTGGTCAGGTGCCGTAAAACTTTAAGCCCTGGAAATAGTTTCAGAGGTGTGTCGTCAGCGTTTAAGGAATTGGAGAAAAGGAGAACGTAAAACCCATGTAGAAGTGGGAAGAGAGCTGTATATTTTAATCTGTGGAGCACCGCTTTGAATGCAAGTACTTTTGAGGAGTTGCGAGATTTTATTCTGTTGGAGCAGTTTAGGAACATTGTTACTGACAATATTGCTACGTACAGTATAATAATGAAAATAAGCCCAACACTGTTGCTGAAGCCGCTGTATTGGTGGATTAATTAATCTTAACCCACAAGAGTGGATTTGCTGATGTTTGTGGAGTGGTGTTAGCCATCGAGAAAATTTTATTCTGCAACATTCATGAAAATGTCTGTATAAAAGGTTTGAACTTGTCTTGAGGAAGACACTCTTGGCATTGCTTGAGGATCTTGCTCTGCTCTCGAGCAAGATCGCGTCTTTAGAGAGCATCATGCTGAGAGTGATGAAAAGGGCGTGTGGAAAGCCCTTATATGGGCATGGTGTGGGTGTGTTTTATGTAAATTACTAACCTCTCTCATTTAGAATACTCAAAATTCATCAGCATTAGAACGAGGTTAAGAACAAAATTCATGGTTTGTGATTAGGCGTTAAGTTTTGTGAGAAGTTCATATGTGCACATAAATATGAATAGTGAATGCAATTATTAGTGAATGAAAAGTTTTAATCTTGTAGCCTATATAATTTTGCCTCATGATTTAAATTATTTCATTATGCTTAATTATGAGTCTAACATTTTTTTTTATATATAATTCATATGTATCTCTTACGTATATGTGTATGTGTGTGTGTTTGCAACTGGCCATCTTCACTTCTCGTGAGATGTTTTTGCTATCTTGTAAGTCAATAAAGAGAGAGATCTGTCTCGTTCGCTTACTTTTACTTTGTAAAATACTTTTATTTTGTAAAATACTTTTATTGTCCGTTTTTATTGTCTACTGTTTCTTGCATCAACAATAAATAATTCCAGAATTTTAGTTACATCTAAAAGCTACGAGACGCCCTTATTTTTGTTTGATATCTTGTTTATATTTTTTTTGTTGTTGCAGTTCTAAACGGAATTTGGCGCGTTTTTGAAAGTCTATGGCGATGACGACATCATTCGCGACGCGCGCTCCCTTTCCAGTCAGTCTTCTGAGATGAGCAATTCACGCTATTTCGCGTAATATTTCATATTCACCTTTTTACTCAGCTTAAATATCATTCTACAGGGTCATTTCTGAAAGGGTTTCATCGGGTTCGGCGCAATTTGTGTGTCTGAGGAGAACACTTGATGTCCGATTCTGTTCACATATAAACCGGTAAGATGCTAGTGAACTAATTACTTTATTGTTATGAATGTAGGTATTAGAACATCGAACTATATTTAGATTATCTGGACAAATTACAATGGTTGATATGATAAAGATGGTGTTATTAGTGTCTTTGCTGCCAACTGTCACGCATTCACCCAGCGTAAGACTCAATTGACACTTTTCACACGCTCTCACGCCACATCCATTTTCTCACGCAGAGAAAAATCAAGCAAAAAACAGTGACACCGACAGACAAGCTCTCAGCTCTCAGATTCTAGCAATTTTATTACGAAACTCAAACAATAAATACGTTTTTTGGCACTTGAAATGTGACGTGACAGATCGGTGTAGCGCGTCAGTTAAGCGGCTTGTGAACCGATTACTCTTTACCAGGCGCGTCGTTAGATATGGGCATCCGGGGCTTTTTTTATAGCCCCGGGTCTCAAAAAGATAATTTATTGATAATTATTATTAGGCAAAGTGGCAAGCAGCACGAGTCCACGAGCCGTGAGAGCAGGGCGTGTACAGTAGCGCGAGTGTTAATGAGTCACCTGATTTCAAGTTCAAGCACCGGTTTCAAGTTTCTCACGGATGAACTTCGGGGGCGCGCGCGCCGCACCGGTTCCAAAAAAATAACGCAGTCAGCACCGCCGCACAGTCTTCAGTCACACCAGATGTTGTCAGGCTATATGTCAGTAAAACTCAGAAAAACAAACTTACTTCCGTCGTGCCAGCCGTTTACTCGCGGCGCGCACTCTTCAGTCACGCAAATGCGGCGCGCCCTGTATCACGCAAAATAAACTAGCATGTAACGTCGTGTTCTGTCGTCAATTAAGTATTGAAATAACCAAAAGGGAGATTAAAGCTGCGTCAAAACTCTATGTCGGGGCTTTTGTATTCCTTTGTAGGCTACATAAATGTTACACATTTTGGCGTAGCCCTACTCAATTTTCATTATTAATATTCTAACATTTTATCAATATTGCAAAGTCATCAAAACTGACTAAATATTTTGTGACCAAAAATGTGAAAAATAGGCCTACATCTAGCCTAAATGATCGTTCATGACATTCTTTTAACTATAAGCAACCCAATTTGTCTAGATCTGTATTATTTCCTTTGTATAATGAGCTTAAATATTGCTGCGCAGTCGTGTGATTTAGTCTGCTTGATTAACATTATTACAATGTATTCCTATTTAACTCTGATATGTAGCCTATATATAAGGTCCTCGAACGTGTTCGAATAATTCACCAGCATCAGCCTTTTCACAGTTTCTATCACTCCGCTTGTCTGTGTTTGCATTTTTCACCTATGTCTAGGGGCTGTTTACACCAGGCCACTTCATGCATTTTCTCAGATCGGATTCCAATCTGATTTATCAAAACGATTCCATTTTTGATCATTAGCTAAAATTTCTGAATCAAAGCCCGGAATAAGAGAAAGCGGAAACAGCCCTGGTAAGATCATTTCGTTTCTTTACATTTAATGAAGATGATTGTGTGTTAAGCGTCTGCGACTTCCTTTCACTTTGATTTGCGATAGTTTGCACGTTGATGCTCAGCTTCTCATCTGCGGCGAGTGTGTTGCAGTATCGTCGTCATATCTGACTAAAACATGACATATAGCCTATAACACGCTCTCGCATGTTTATTTTTTAATAAACCATATTCAACAACATATAAAAATGAAATAATCTTTAGAGTAAAGCCGCAGCCATCATTACCAAGCGCGAACCATTGACAGTGCGAACGAACGAAGCGAACTTAGCTTGCAGGCTGTAGTGTGATGCGTTAACCAATGGTGTAAACATAATCATAGATGACGCGCCACGGGTTTTTATTTAAAAGAAAGAACGTAGCTTATGTTTGTATGTAGGTCTAGGCAATTTATATTAACAATACTTAATAACTAATATTATTTTATTGCATTTGTATTAGTTGTTTTAAGAGTTAAAAAAAAAAATCGGTCGGTCTTAAAGCAAGTTTACAACCGGCAAGTCGGTCGGACTAAAAGAAAAAAAAATAATAATAATTGGGTCGGTACTAAATTGACAGGGTCGGTCGGGTTACGGCAAACAAGAATATTTTTAAGGATGGCCTGATGTTTTGGGCTCAGCCCCTGGTGTTTTTAAAACCTAGAAACGCCCCTGCTCTTTACTAACAGTTAATAGTAAATAAACACGAATGAACAATAGGTATGTTGAAAGATACAGTACAACTTACCGAACTGTAGCTCATTATCCTCATACATAATCGATCAATCAGTGTTTTTGAAACACAGAAAAAAAAAAGAAAACAGCTTAAGAACATCCCACGTTACATTTACCTCAGGAAAGCCATTAATGACCATTGCCCGTTAGTTGGCTGGAAAAATTACCTATAGAAATGAGTATTTTGCCAAATATGTGCACTTTATTACATATTTATTATATTTTTACTTATATCATTCAAATATTATATCATTGTTGTTATAATAAAATCCACATTATGTTATTTTTTAACATTTAATAATAATACCAGCTGACAGGGCTCTCAGCATTAGGTGAGATTTTTTTCCTTGAGAGTATTGATATTGAATCAGCATCAGAATCAAATCACAAGATTAGAATTGAAATCGTGAAATTTGTGTCAAGCAATAATAAAAAACAGTATAGCTACCATCATTGTACCATGAAACATTGTAACATTTTGTCACTAAATTCAGTTTAATTAACAAATTGACAATCATAAGACACTTAGTGTGATTCAAGGCTTTTTTTTACATCCTGTTTTCTTCTCATTCATTATGCTGATGTCTTCAGATCTGTAAATTGCGACATTAAGCTCATTTTATTGTCAAGAGATTTGAGCAAACGACACGATCAGCGATTGTGACATCTTCAAAATATAGGTAGGTTTCCTAACAGCGTTTATTTCTTTCATCTGTGATAAACCATTGTTTCACATAAAACACAAAAACTAAGACAATAACCCAAAAAAGTTGTCTTGTTGGTGTTTTATTTAGTGGTACTGGCAAATTTGTACAATTTTATTTCTATTTATTCTTTCATTTTTAATCTTACATTTGGTATTTTTTCATTGTTTTTTCATTTGCCTATATATTAATGAGAGGTAAGATTAATGTAAGAATTTAAATATGTGGATGAAATTCTTAGAAATCGAAAAGAGATAGTTTGTGAATTAGTATAAAAACACTTTGCAATTCGTTTACTTAAGTTACTTTACTAGATGGAAAGGTGAACATAAATACTTAAAATGTGTAAATTGTTATAAAAACAAACCCACTTTCTGATTTAATCTTGATTTTGACAGATTTTTAATGCAGTTATCATTCTTTTACTAATGCTCACTGCAATTCACCAATAAATGCTGGAATATTCCCATCAGCTACAAGTGAAGACGAGCATCAAACCATCAGGAAGAGCTGAAATCTGCAAAGACAGAGTTTATTGTCGCACCAACACGGCCCAGTTCATGGTGGGTAAATGTGCTCTGGCGTACCAGCTCTACGCTCTCGGGATGATCGACAGACCCAAGCTTCAGTTCGACACCGACTGCGTCAGGTACCCGTGCACACCTACATCACACTCAGGGTTTGAAATTAACTTTAACTAAAACTAACACCGGCCAATTTGGCTACAAAGTTTTTAAGTTACCGGCCATTCAGATCAGAAAAAAAAAAAAGAAATAAACCAGATTAACACAGTTTATGTCTGTGTGTATATATAATACAGCATCTCCTCCATCCTCATCCTTTTCACCAGAAATGTGTTTTAGATGGACAGATCAATACAGGACAAAGTAAAAAAAAAAAGATGTTGAAAAACCAAGTGCTTTTCTGTTCACCAAATGCGTTTTAATCTTCACTGTTGCTTCAATGCAAATGAACAAGCACTGTTATTTGTTGTGTAGTGACGTGTGTGTTCAAGTGTGTTCAAGTAAGCCAGATATGAGCAGATTCTGTGCAATACGCTGTATTTAATATATCATGATGACTCATGAGTGTTTGCGCTGAATCTGTGCAGATTTGACGACACGAACTTCCCCAGCAAAGTGAGTAAACAGAATAACACGCCAAATTGGCTCGTGATTTGACAGCGTTTCCCGCCACAGCTGATTATTACCCGCATTTGGCGTGTGTTAAAGGGCTGGTTGATTATGATTTCTCTTTTCTAGCTTTAGTTAGTGTGTAATGTTGCTGTTTGATCATAAACAACATCTGCAAAGTTACAACACTCAAAGTTCAAAGCAAAGGGAGATATTTTCTTTTAAAGAAATCGCTTTTTAAGGACTACAACAAACGGCTGGTAGTGACTACACAACATTCATCCCGGGTTAGTGTCATCACTAAAGGCGGGCATACACTGTGCGATATCTGTGTGAATTCAGCAAGGCTACCTACTCACACAGAACGAGTAGATCGCATGCGATGTAAAGCCAAAGCTCAGGATATATGTGCTCACACTATACGGTCCGATCATCGAGCTGCGACTTAACTGCTCACACTGTACGTGTGAAATATGTGCGATAAACCCCCGTGCCGGGTAGCGCCAATAGACGATATCATGAGATATTGTCAAAACAAGCATCAGCTATCAATATCAAGATGATTTAGCATTTCCAATTTATGCATTAAATTATTATTAGTACTTTAGTATTATTATTATTATGTAAGGCCTGGGCTACTTTTATTATTAAACTGATAGGCTATTATAATTAATTTGCCACGCAATAATTTCATAGCGCATCACTTCATAACCAACACGCTGTGAGGATGATAAAATATTACATAGAAACTTCCTCCTTATTGAAAATTGTCTAAAACATTTAGGTCGATTACAATGAATTATAGGCATATAATTAATTAATTATTAACAGTCGATTATATGTCCGAACACTGCAATAATTAGTCATCAGTGAAAATTAAAAACAGCTTTATTTCAAAAACATTGTTTAACAAATGAATAAAAGAGGCACGGTGTAGATACATCGCAGGTGGCTGGAAGATGTGGTAATGGTTAATCCATTTTGCAACACGAACTGGTAGCAAGCAACAGTAATTTATAGTTAGCTTGAACTACAGAACTTAAAGATCTCCCTCTTAGTTTTTTTTTGTTTTTTGTTTTTTTTTGCTGCAGATGAAACTTACGTTTTCGCGCAGGCGCAGTGAGGGAAAAAACACTGAGTTTAGGGCAATCGGTTCGTAGCTTTGCTTCAACTGTGCGATATAGTCACGAGGAGCGACCAAAATGTGCATATTTTTGGTAAAAAAAATTTGCAACATTTGCATCAACCCCCAAAGTACACACATCTTGCCCTACAGGCCTTGATCCCTATCAGACCCAGCATGTAACCCCTCTGTGCCTTTAGGAAGTCCAAATGGTCCTTGTGGTAGAAAAAGGGGGTGGAAAACAGTAAAAGCAAATGTATTGTATTTTCATTTCAAATATCTTGGATTATTTTCAATCCTACAGTTCTTGCAGAAGCTCAAACGTGCTGCGTAACACAAGAATTATTTAAAAAATGATTATTTTGCATAGATGTTAGGGCTGGGCAGTATATCGAGTTTGTACAATATATCGATAGATTTTTTTGAAAGAATATTTAATGAGCCAATACCGTTTATATCGATACAGTAGTTTGATATGAGCACATCTGAAAAATAACGTTAGCTGAGGACGCAGTGTGATGTGCGGCAGTGAAAGTACATAGTGCAATTTGTCCTAAACATGACACAAGCTTATATTAAGGACTTCAAAATAACTGGTAAGATATAGTTAACAAGTTTAAAGCAGCTTGTCCTGTCAGATGCTCTGACAGATACTGTTGCTGACGGACAGATAAATACTTGTGCTGTTTAATGCGTTTGAGATGTGGTGCTTTCCTCAGTGCTTAACTTACATTTCACAGGTATATTCTCCATCTGTAAATGTTAGAGAGTCAAACAAACATGTCCATTTCACTGTCAGAAGAGGACGAGGATCTCCGCTAAAATTCAAGTTTCCGTGAATGAGCGCCGCTAACAGACGGAGACAATAGAATAGTAGCGCAATAATTCTGACTAAAATATACATATTGCTAAAATATGTAATGCATATTACGCCAGGTTATGCAATCGCCAATGCAATCCTTCTGTGTCCAGAGGCACATATGAGCAATTAGTATGAGCATCAAAGGTCAGTTTCCGCAACTTGTTTCTTTCCTAAATGAATCAATGTTTTTGGACTATGCTGACTATGAAGTGTCTCTCTGGAATTCGCGCTCAGCAGTGAATCTGGTGTTGGAGCACTGAAGCACCTCAGATGAGGAGGTCGGTTATCGTTAATATTTAATAAGTTAATATTAGATGTATGTGTCTGATATAAGCAAATTTTCCATTATACTATTGTTGATGTGTTTTCATTAATAATAATGAACCACAAGTATTCGTTCTTAAATCCAAAGACCTTTCATTTATCTATTACAACGTCATTCCCAGAAATTGGACATGTTTTTAACATGTTTTTGGCTGTTAATATCTTATTAATATTAAAGTCATTGTTAGAAATCCCGGGAAGTGATGATATAGTTCTTTTGAACAGAACGAGAAGAGATGGAAACGAAGGTTAAGTCGCATATATTGATACACATAACTTTGGTAACAGGGTTTATGAATGTAGTCAACACTACAATGGATTGAGATTATTTTCCCATCATACTCTAGAAAGAGTTCAAATGATGTCACTTCCTGGTTGTCGGCATTTTATAAGGAGGAAATTGTTGATTGATTCAATGTTGAGTGAAAAATCTACAATGGCTAATTAATTGTTCAATTTAAATTAGTAAGTAATTACAACATTTTTATTAAAATAAATGTAATATTTATCCGAGAGACTGTCAGAACTGTATTACTGTTGTATAGTTTTAAAATGTTAATATTATGGTAGATAATTGTGCAGTTGATCTAATATATGTAATAGTCCTTGCTACAGAAACATGATACTTTTAACTATCATTTCAGACGTGATGCTGGAGAATGAGGAGAGTGAAGAGGAGGAGAAACATCTCAGGTCAAACTTGAGCTAAAACTCGCTCACAGACTGAAAATATTTCTTTACTGAAAAGAAGAGACAAGAAATGTTTCACTTGCAGTCAGTGTGGAAAGAGTTTCACACGCAAACAGAGTCTCAGGATTCACATGAGGATCCACACTGGAGAGAAACCGTTCACATGTGATCAGTGTGGAAAGAGTTTCACACAACAAGAAAACCTTAAGTCTCACATGATCATCCACACTGGAGAGAAACTGCACGAATGTGATCAATGTGGTCTGCACTGCATGTGGGAAGAGCTTCAGCCAATCATCTGATCTACACAGTCACACAAAAAACAATCACAGTAAGTAGATCATCTTCAGATCCAGCACTTTCAAGTGTGAAGCTTCATCCTCACCAAACGTGAAACGATAACGGGTCAAGCTATAAAATCTGTCCTAACGAGCGACAACGATTAACAAGGCAAAGAAACATAATCTGAATTTGTCACAGTAAATATAGTTAATCTTCAAGTCCAGCAGTTTCTACTGAGATTCAGATCAAAGATGGAGTTCCTCCCCAAATAACATTGTGTTTTATTCTGTTATATTATTTTGCTGCATGATATAAATTAATCTTTAGTCAAATTAATTGTTACGTTTCTTATACTGCATAAGTATCACTAGTAGTTTGTTTAAAATTTTATATGGGAAAGTAAACGTTTTTTTCCATGTACAAACTGTTCTTTCTGTAACACTTTTAAAAGAGACAGATTTATCTTTAAGCTGTCCTTTATTGTTGTTTTTAAAACCATTATTCTTCCACTTAGTTGCTTGTTTCCTGTTTTTATGCCCATTTTGAAGCATCACATCAGAAACGAGTGATGGAATTGCCAATTTAAAATAAAATAAAAACTAATTAAAAAAAAAGTTGTAACGCTCTCTTGAGATGGTGTTTGACGTGTGCAGGAAAGAGTTAATGGGAATAATGGGAGATGGAAACGCATTTGCTGAATAAATTCTGACGTAGCAAAAATGAAACCCATGTGACTAATCGGTTGTTTCCGCTGATGGTGTTTTATCTACTGTTGGTCACTAGGCGACCAATATCATCGTCCTCCGCTCTAACAACTTGATTGATTGTAAGCACCTTATTTGCATTTGTTTTTTTCTAACTTTGAAAAGTTTCGCTTCATGTTTGGATGGAAACTCAGCAATAGTGTAGTTAGAAAACGCAGATGTTGGTTATTGACCGTTTCCAAAGACCCGCCCCCTTTAGTTACTGTTGCTATGTCCGACAAGCCACGCCTCTCTCACGCCACACCATGTTCTCACAGTGAAAAACACATCGCGGAGCAGAGAGGACACACACAACACACTGACAGACAGGACAGACCAGGTTACGGTTGATATGAAACAAAGTCTCACCTTTCAAATTTGGTCATTTTTTAAAGAAATTTAAACAATAAATACCGTTTTGTGGCTCTTTAATGTGTCTGAGAGATCGCTGTAGAGCCTTTAGAGTTAAAGCTGCTCGTGAACCGATCATCTCTTCCTTCTAGTTGATTTATAGCATCAAATAAACATGAATGAACATAAGAAGGAATGTTGGTTTAACCGCGGAAAGACGTCGGTACACTTCTTTTTTCAAGTTCAAATCCTCCAACGTTAATCTACTAAATCTCCTGACTGCTTTTTCGGACAAAAATGGCGGAATCGGCGGATAGCGGATTATGATTGGTCAGATCGCCTGTCAATCAAACTCCCTGCGAAGGGTCAATTGCCTATGGCCTCGGGTTTTGAGGCGGGGCCTCCATAACCGTAACATCCCCCATACGCTAGTCCACCAATCAAGACGGGCCGCAAAGGCTCTCTGACGATTGTATATAGTTGAATTGTCACTCACTTATAATAAAACCAAAACATGTCACTGTTTCAAAGTCTGAATGTATGACAAGATAGGGTACGTAAATGCAAAACTGCAACTTTTCTGCAGCTGACTGACTTGAATTATGATGGCGCCGAAGCGAACAGATCCTTCGAATGCTGCTAAGCGAAAGGCTAAACAAGCGCTTAAACTTTTCCTATTGATCGGCTTCATTCATACAAACAAAGAGAACACCCCCAGAGTCTGCGAGAGCGGGGGCGGAAGAAGACTCATCGGCTCATTTCGTTATTGACCTCATGCAGAATTTCGAGATGTCTTCTTTGACACTTCTTGCATTTGGCCTTAAGAGTACACTGACCTGTTTGGTGATCACGTCCACATTTCCAGCATCTCTGATTAGATCTGATCGAGGTCACAATCTGCTCTCTAGTCAGCAGCTTGAAGTTTGAACACTGATTGAGATAGTGCTGAGTTGTATTACAAAAGGGGCAGTATTTCTTTGGTTTCTCTAGTGATCTCACATCAGAAACTGCATTTCTGTGAACCGATTCATCCTTGGAAACTGGCCTTTGCTCGCTTCCATGGAAGATGGCAGTAGATTTGTGAAATACCTTTGGTACTCTTTGCTGGTCTTTGCGGAAACTTTGTCTCTCTCTGCCAGAGTCAACAATGAATTGAGTACCGTCCCCCTGCACCCTCACCTCAAACTCCAGCCATTCTGCAAATTCAAACAAGGTAGGTATAGGTGTCTTGAGTGGATTGACATACCTCTTAAAGTTTGCTCGGAGATCGTGAGGCAATTTAGCGAGGAGTCGGGTGACGTGAGACCCACAAGTCAGTTCTGTACGTCCAGGACTTCCTAACTGATCCAGCATTCCGACCAGGGCCCGTACCTTTAGTGCGAAAAGCCTAAATGCTCTGGTGTCACCACTTCTTATGCTGGGTCCATCCATCAGGACAGCAATGCGTTGCAGTGCAAGTTGATGGGGTTGCCCATAGAGTTCTGTTAGAGCCTGCATGGTATGACTGTAAGGGTACCTGCTGTTACAGTAGGAGTCAGCAATGAGCAATGCTTCTTCAAGCTTCAAGTGGTCCATCAATATCTGGAACTTAAAGCGCTCTGTAGCGTCGGCAGGCAGGAGATTATCAAGAGCTACCTTTAACCTGGCGAACTCACGTGGATCCTCTTTAGTGAAGTTAGGAATGGTAGGGGTTGGACCTCGATAAGTGTTCTCTTGACTGGGTGGCGATGAGGGACGATAAGGTCTCTGTTGCTTAGAGGAAGGGCTGTAATAGTGTGTGGATGGCTGCCTTGGGTGTTGGTAGCGTTCAGCAGCACGCTCAGCCCTCTGGGCTTTTGATGCACGTTCTGGAGATGGCAAAGACTGTCTAGATGGCTTGGAACTTGCCTTCATCCTCTGCAGCTCGTGGATAATCTCATCTATTCCTTCCCGTTGACGTTCTGCGTGCAACTTATCCTCAATGCGTTTCACTGACTTATCGCTTTCATAACGTTGATCTCTTTGATCTCTTGTTGAGGTTACTCTGTAGCGTGACGGTTAGGTAGAGGTTTGATCCTCAATATTACACGTCGAGTGTCTGGGCAAAAAGAAATAGTTGAGATGGAGACACTGGTCTTGGAGAGTGAGCTGCGGAGTGTTCTCTGAGGTCATGTCTGAGTTGAGGGTTCTCCTCTTCCAGATCCTTTAGCCGCATCTGCAGTACTTCAGGAGAGAAGTGTGGATTTTCCTCATTGGCAGGAAAGCGATCAATGTCAGCAACAAGGGTGTTGGGAGGTGGTATTGAACCTCCTGTAGCCCCTATTAGCTGTTGTCCCTCGTTGGAGTGGTCTGAGGGTGTGTGCGCTGATCGGTGCTCTGGCACATAATTCACCTCATAGTTGCGGGTACCTTGGCATTTGCGTTCGGCGACGGGAGCGAACTGTAGCATCACTATTCTCCTCAGTATGTATGGACATTATGTTAATTCAGAAGTTGCCAGATCCGGCTCGAAGGACCATGTAAAGAATTGTTAAGCTCTTAGGGCTAATTAACACCCGGTGGCAACCACCAAATATTGTCCGATCAGAACAAATAAGTGATGTCCGTTTAGGAGGAGCCAGATGCACACACCACTCATAGACCACTCATTTCAAACTTGAACAGTATTTAATTAAGTGTGGTTCTAAAAAGAGAAACAAGAATAAAAGTATAAATATACACACTGATAAATCATCAATATGCAAGTGACTACAATCTGTATTTCGTATGACATTAACACTGGACATATGTCTATACAGCGATCGTATAATAGGATTATCTTACAGACACGTGTGCTACTGCATATGTGTTAATCACGTCTTTAAAGACAAATTTACGCACATTCACAGTGTAAATAACACAGTATAATGAAAGATTAACTTACTCTTTGATGCACGCACACATGTGATTACTCTTTATCGATCGCGGATGAACTGGCGTTCTCATCGCGTTAGGTCCGTCTTGCGCATATAGTAACAATAGCGCTCTTACCTCAAACTAAACTGCGTCCGCATCAGGGTCCTTAGTACCGTCGGGTCCTAACAATAGGCGAGTAACTTACTGCCTGACTACAAAGCAACAGGGAATTAAATATCACATATACATAGAACTATATAAAACAGATTAATGACTGGCCCTCATTTTAGTACATTACCTGAGAGATTCATCTTCATCAACCCCCAAAGTACACACATCTTGGCCTACAGGCCTTGATCACTATCAGACCCAGCATGTAACCCCTCTGTGCCTTTAGGAAGTCCAAATGGTCCTTGTGGTAGAAACAGGGGGCGGAAAACAGTACAAGCAAATGTATTGTATTTTCATTTCAAATATCTTGGATTATTTTCAATCCTACAGTTCTTGCAGAAGCTCAAACGTGCTGCGTAACACAAGAATTATTTAAAAAAATGATTATTTTGCATAGATGTTAGGGCTGGGCAGTATATCGAGTTTGTACAATATATCGATACATTTTTTTTGAAAGAATATTTAATGAGCCAATACCGTTTATATCGATACAGTAGTTTGATATGAGCACATCTGAAAAATAACGTTAGCTGAGGACGCAGTGTGAGCTGCGGCAGTGAAAGTACATAGTGCAATTTGTCCTAAACATGACACAAGCTTATATTAAGGACTTCAAAATAACTGGTAAGATATAGTTAACAAGTTTAAAGCAGCTTGTCCTGTCAGATGCTCTGACAGATACTGTTGCTGACGGACAGATAAATACTTGTGCTGTTTAATGCGTTTGAGATGTGGTGCTTTCCTCAGTGCTTAACTTACATTTCACAGGTATATTCTCCATCTGTAAATGTTAGAGAGTCAAACAAATAGGTCCATTTCACTGTCAGGAGAGGACGCGCCTTCTGCAAGTGAATCTCCGCTAAAATTCAAGCTTCCGTGAATGAGCACCGCCGCGCGCATGCGTGCCAAAAAGACGGGGCACAATAGAATAGTAGCGCAATAATTCTGACTAAAATATACTTATTGCTAAAATATTTGTTGTTGTAGACAATAAATGTGCCATATGTGGAATTGTAAACATACAAGTATTTTATGAAAGTGACCATTTATAATGGGGTTATCAAATGCAGGCTAATATAATTAGTTTGTGCTTTTGTTTTAAATTTTTTAGTTTAGCCTTTAGTCAATTTAAAAACAAAAGCATTATTTTTGTTTTTAGATTGTAATGTTAAAGTGTTCACACTGCGACAAGAGATTCAGTGTGTCAGGAAACCTGAAAACACACGAGAGGATCCACACTGGAGAGAAACCGTATCACTGCATGTGGGAAGAGTTTCACTCATTCATCTGCTCTACACAGTCACACAAAAAACTGTAAGTAGTTCATATTCAGATCCAGCACTTTGAATGTTCCTCCGGTGCGAAAGCCCCTTTGGTAGAGGGCAACCTTATGAGTAAATAAAGCTTTAAATTTCCTCCTGCAGTCACACTTTGATACTTTTTTTGGAACTTGAGAGATTTGGTCATTGTACAAAAAAAGATTAATTTAGCATAGAGCATTGAAAAACCCTTCACAGAACCGAATCCTGATTTAATTGTCCTTTTGACTTTCTCCATCCTGATTGGTCCTGATTTTTCTGATTTAAACTTGAATGTTTTTTCGAACAGTGTGTTTTGATTGGTTAGAAACACTGATTCTCAGTGATTGTGTTACTGTTCAAAAACGTTCACAGAGGTGACTGTCCTTGAGCATATAGGTAAATATTGCTGTTCATTATATAGGCTATCATTATGTTGGGGCATGTCAGTGTTATTTTTGTATTATTTACCATTCATGTTTTGAATTATCTGTTCTTTTTTTTTTCTTTTTCTTTTTTTTTGTGGTAATTTTTATTAAATTTTGTCCAGGAGTATCTGGACCTTACTACTGTATGTTTTGGGGGTTTGATTTTAGATACTTTTGGTGTCTGAGATTGTAGTCTGATTTGAAATGTGCTGGGAGAGAAAGGTCAGGTTCCCCGTCCTTGAGCAAAATCTCTTTTTTACTGTTGACTAGCCTCTGGGTAAAAGCAGTTATTGTATGTTTTGCAATAAAGATTTCTTGCATTTTGGCGTTGTGATCAGTTTAACGTTTAAGTAGCCTGCTTTAATATGTAAAGTAAGGTCAGTAAGAATAGATTTTTTTAAATAATGTTACAAAAGATGGATTAAATGCTGTGAGTACTGATGTGAGTAATAAAATATCTTCAATATAAATACGTCCTAACCAGCAACAGCGGCAGAACAAAAGAAACATCTTCTAAATTTGTCACATTGAATAAAGTTCATATTAAAGACCAGCAGTTTCTACTGAGATTCAGATCAACTCAAAGATGGACAATATCTATTAGTTTTATTCTTGCATATCATTTTGCTTCATGATATAAATTATACTATTATAATATTCAATACTATTATACTATATAAATAACAGGTTCAAACTGTTCTTGTTTAAAAAGCTGAAGAAGAGGCTGATTTATTTTTAACTTGTTCTTCATTGTTGTTTTTAAATTAACTAGTTCTTCCTCTTGTCGTGTATTTAGAAAACAGATGTAAAGATATACTGTAATGCAGGTTTGCAACTGACCTTCACTTTTATTATCTGGATATGCTTTGCCATTTTGTAAATTTGTTTGGTTTTAATTTTACTTTTTTATTTTTGCTTCACGAAGTAATTTATAAATATATATAAATGTATAAATGCATTATTTGTTACATATAAAATCCGTGAAATACCCATATTTGTGGTTTTATTGATGTTTTGCACGTTTTTGATAATCTGCCTTTGATTTCGTCTCACGGTGATGACGTCATCACTAGCTCACTCTTCCTTCAGTCAGGGTGCGTCTCAATACTCAAATTGATGCTTCCTCGGTTCCTCACTCCTCCATCCTCCAGCATGTGACCCGGAAACCGATCGAATTCAGCCATCTTGAAGGACATCTCAATCCTGTAATTGCACCGCGAGTAATGAGGAGTTATGAGCGAGGATGCACTGGTGTCTCCTATGTGGAAGTCTTTCTTGGCCAGAAACCTGACGCACGTATAAATTCTCCTCCCCCTTCACAT
>FLSR01004870.1:14814381-14829729 GCA_900092035.1 Leuciscus waleckii | reverse complement strand
CCCCCCCAGCGAATCAATTATCTATGCGCATTAGAAATTATTATGTGCATTTCACGGGTTTCCAACCGGGATTTCTTATTTGAATAGTTCCAATGTGCATTAAAAGGTTGGATGGAAAAGCAACTATTGACTGGTTATCAGCATTGTTGTCGTACCTCTTAGTGCCCACTCTTTCACATCTGTCACCCACTGGTCTTGTGTTTCTGGTGTGCAGTTCAGCTGTGCCATCAGTTCATTGAGTTTTTGTTCCTCTATCTGTTTTTTCTGTACCACCTACAAAAAGAATAGCAATCCACAAAAAAATTATAATAAAAAAATAACCAAAAAGACACTACATGAACATAATGCAACATATTCTGACTAGAACGTTATTTCGGTTAGGATTTTTGTGCAGACCTTGTGATATCGTTGGCTGAGTGTGATGTGCAAGGTTTCGGTTTTCCTCTGGTTCCACCCAAGCACGTGTATAGTGATTATGTCCATCCTGGCTGTAAAGCAATTCAAACACATATTTACACAACAACTAATACTAATTACAATGCTATTTCTTGGACATGGGGTACAGCTATTGTTTGGCCAAACTTGTGTACAGTAGATCCCTAGTAGGCTACCTGTGGGTGATGGTCTGTAGGACTGTGAATAATGAAACCATGGAGAATGGTGAACTGATTGTGTGATGTTTTTTGGGCTATGATCAAGTGTAAGCTACTGAAACAGCAGATATTGGGTGTACAGATGGAGGATTCCACTGTTCATTTTTTCATGTTCTACACGATAAACCTTACCAGCTTTTGTCATGTACTTGGTAGTCAAAGCCACCTTTGAGAGGAAGCTATTTACTTGTTCCACCTATGAAAATTGAAAGAGCGCAAAACTGGTATAAACTCAAAACCTATTGTATCCATTAGTATTATTTGATTCATTACACATGCAGTATATCAGAGACCATTGTACCTCTTCACCAAGGGTATTACCCGCTCCAGGTTGGTATTTCCCACTCCATTGGATCTGCAACATGTTGTGATTTTGACTAAATGAAACAATTATGCAAATGGTGAAATGAAAATGTCTGTGTAATACATGGGTGTTGCTTACTTCACACTTTGCAGAGTGGGCTTTGGCGTGGAGCACCGAAAGTAGCGGCTTCATGTTGAGAAGTCGCCCAAACTCCCTAAACTGGCCCGCCACCCGCTGAAGATAGGGCCAGTATCTACACATCTGATCAGTGCAAAAAAAATGTAAGCTATGGCGGCTTGCCAGGTCCTGCTGTAGATAAAGTGGGTAGGCGAATACTTCGCCACAGTACATATTGAGTCCCCTCAAGAAAAAGCCATGCCGGCACACAGCGATCTCCATGCCTTCCTCATCTAGGCGATCACTAGCTTTTTTTGACACTTCCTTTGCTGCTACCCATGTTGAGTTGCCACAGGTGGCTCTTCCAGGTGTCTAAAACACAATTACACAAGCAAAGGAAACAGACATCTTGCAATATATGCAGACATACATTTAATAGACAAAATATTACACCTATTGACATGTTCGTTATTGCAAATACCCTCACATGCTATCTACTCAGTGCATTTTGTCTGCATGTTGAAGTTAAAACTGAACATTAGAATGGAGAAGAAAGTTAGTGCCATAATAAATATATATATTGCAACTTGACAGACAACAATAAATATGACAAGGACAGAATACACAGATCGCTTGCTGAAGGCACAGAAGCTAACGCGATCTGTGTCAGCGGGGCTGCCTTATAGTTTCCTGGTCGATGACGTCACCCGCCTATGACGTCTCGTCTTTCCATTGGACTGATTATACATGTGCTTCACGACGCAATCACGCAGGGCGTTCCCACCGCGTATCGACGCAGCTCGAAGTTCCCTTGAAAGGGAACCACGTACAGGAGCATAGAATTGCCATGTGGCTACAATGTTAATCAAATTTGCATTAACCATGAAAATGATTTCCACACAACAGGACTCAGTAACTCTGAACTTAAACTTAATCATGCTCTTTAACAAAAACATTGATGTGGAAAGATTTTGAGCCAGATCACACCTCATACTCATATTCTCATAGAGGCTCACTGTTACAAAAACAGAACCAAATCTGCATCACAATAGTAAACCTCCTCACCTTTGTTTGGGGCATGATTGCCTTTACACATAGCCTCAGCTAAATGCAGCCATATACAGTAGATGACACCAGTTGATCTTCACACAAGTCAAATCTGCATCTGTCTGATTCTGCCTCACAAATTTAATGCATACAATGTTATTTAAGTCTTTACATCTAGACTGAATTATAACTGTGAATTTTATCCAGTAACTTTTTATTTTGTTTTGTTCTTTGGATTCACTTAATCATTAAAGTTATCATTTGTCTCACTAAGTTAAAGGTGCTCTAGTGATGTCACACGTTTCTTTAGGCCCAAAATACTTGAAATCATTTAAGTTGTGGGCCCTGAATCTATAATCTATGGAAGTTTAACGTTTTGAATGAAATTATGGAATAAATAACTTTTCCATGATATTCTAATTTTTGGAAAGGGTCTGTATGTGTGGGACAAAAAGGATAAAATGTATCTATATAAATTCAGTTCAAATTTATTGTCATATGCATATTAGTACAGAGTACCACAGCAATGAAATACAATGTGCCTTAGCACTCTCTCAGCACCAGTCAATAAATAAGTTAAAATTAAATTAAAACATCCGCTCAAACCTCAACCCTCCTTCCTCTTGTACTATCGTTCAGTAGTCTTACAACCTGTGGGTAAAAACTGTTCCTAAAACGTGATGTGCGCGTTGGGATGCTTTGCAAACATCTCCCTGATGGAAGTTGGGAGAAGAGATTATGTGCCGGATGACTAACATCCTGTTTAATACAGTGCCTTCTTAGTGCTGCGTTTCCAATAAATGTTTTGGAGCGATTCTAGTGGAACCCCAATGATTTTAGATGCAGTTTTAACCACCTTCGTCAGAAGATTCAATTCACGTGAAGTAGCCCTGCCAAACCAGACTGTAATATTACCTGTCAATATACTCTCAATTGTACAGCGGTAAAATTTTTGTAAAATGTTAAGTGACATACCATATTTCTTGAGACACCTCAAGAAATAAAGCCTCTGATGTGCCTTCTTAACGGCACAGGTGATATGGAAAGACCATAAAAGGGAGTCTGAAATATGGATGCCTAAAAACTTAAAGGTATTTACAATTTCAACTGCAGGGTTGTTAATGTAACAGGTGTGTGTGTGGGTTTATTTCTTCTAAAATCTATGATGACCTCCTTAGTTTTCCCCACATTAAGGGACAGATTATTTCTTCGGCACCACATGATCAAATGACTCACCTCATCCCTATAGGCAGTTTCATTATTGCTGTCAATGAGTCCTACCACAGTAGTATTGTCTGCAAATTTCACAATACTATTTGTGGGATGTTTTGCAATGCAGTCATAGGTATACAGACTATATAATAGAGGACTAAGACAGCAACCTTGAGGTGGTCCGGTATTTAACACTATAGGTCTGAGTATGTAGTGCCTACTCTAACTGTCTGGGGACGGCCTGTTAGAAAATCCTGTATCCACCTGCAGATGGAATTACAGGCCCAGGTCTAACAGCTTAGATATTAAAATTGAAGGTCTGATGGTATTGAAGGCACTGCTATAATCAACAAACAGCATCCTGACATGCTTATCCCTACCCTCTAGATGTTGAAGGGCAGTATGTAAAACCAAAGATACAGCATCGTCCACAGCTCTATTTGATCTGTATGCAAATTGTAGTGGATCAGTGAAGAATGCAGTTGTTAATATACACTCACCTAAATGATTATTAGGAACACCTGTTCAATTTCTCATTAATGCAATCATCTAATCAACCAATCACATGGCAGTTGCTTCAATGCATTTAGGGATCTGGTCCTGGTCAAGACAATCTCCTGAACTCCAAACTGAATGTCAGAATGGGAAAGAAAGGTGATTTAAGCAATTTTGAGCGTGGCATGGTTGTTGGTGCCAGACGGGCCGGTCTGAGTATTTCACAGTCTGCTCAGTTACTGGGATTTTCACGCACAACCATTTCTAGGGTTTACAAAGAATGGTGTGAAAAGGGAAAAACATCCAGTATGCGGCAATCCTGTGGGCGAAAATGCCTTGTTGATGCTAGAGGTCAGAGGAGAATGGGCAGACTGAATCAAGATGATAGAAGAGCAACTTTGACTGAAATAACCACTCGTTACAACCGAGGAATGCAGCAAAGCATTTGTGAAGCCACAACACACACAACCTAGAGGCGGATGGGCTACAACAGCAGAAGACCCCACCGGGTACCAATCATCTCCACTACAAATAGGAAAAAGAGGCTACAATTTGCACAAGCTCACCAAAATTGGACAGTTGAAGACTAGAAAAATGTTGCCTGGTCTGATGAGTCTCAATTTCTGTTGAGACATTCAGATGGTAGAATCAGAATTTGGCGTAAACAGAATGAGAACATGGATCCATCACGCCTTGTTACCACTGTTATGTATATATGTGTGTGTGTGTGTGTGTGTGTATGGTACATCAGATGGAGACATTGACATTTCTATCAGTGTTTCAACAAAAGTAATTTAGAATTAACATCACATTGTAGCATTAATTCAACAATATTACGAAAGATTATTTTTGTTCATTTCAATATTGATTCAACAGCAGTGATGTAGAATCAACATCATAATGTAGGCCTACGTTGATTCAATGACAAAACCTCTTTTTTAACATTGTTTCAATGTTAACTGAGGGTGCAAAATGATTTAGAACCAGCGTCACTTCGTAATGTTAATTAAATTATGCAATTATAATTGAATTAACGTTGACTCACACTGATTTAATATTGTTTCAATAGTTCCTTATTGTAATTATTCAGGTCTGTGTTCCTCTGTCATGTCCCATGTTCATCTGTTCCCCATTATGTTGATTAGTCTCCCCAAGTGTGTATCTTGTATAGCTTGTTTGTCCTTGTATTTAAGCCCTGTGTTTGAGTTCAGTCTTTGTGAGTTCTTGTTTCACTGTTGAGTGCTGTTCCCGGTTGTCCTGTCCGAGTCATGTTCCCGGAATCTATGTTTGTAAAGTCGAGAGTCTATTTAATAAATTACACTGCATTTGGATCCCGCTTTCTCCTTGTCTCTGCCACAGCATCACACTTATCTAGTGCTATCTGGATGGACTTTGTCTTGGACCAGACAACTCTTTTGTGTTATTGCCTCATTCAGTAAAGAGTGTCTAATTTTCTCTACCTACAGTCAACAAGACAAAACTAATCTACAATTTATTTGCCTTCTGGGACATCTAAATATTTTACACAGCTTCTGAAAGGCAGTGCTAATTGAAAAACTGAAAAACCCGACCTAAATTACAGTCAGGCCACTTCTGGATACTAGCACTAAAAAAATATTAAATATATATTCTTTCCAAATACAGCTATTGAAGTCATCTGGTGAACATTTTATTTTGCTTAAAATAACTGTTCATTTATTTTCAGGTGTGTCTGGTGTTGGTACAGAGAGATTGTCAGTGATGGAGGAAGAATCAATCACTCTAAACAATGATGTTGAAACAAACCAACAAGAAGATATTAGGTGGTATTTCACATTGGTGATTGACATTGTCATCGCTGAAATCACTGGAGATCAGAGTAAGATCTGTACAGATGTTCAGTGTACAGAGAGATTCAGAGACAGACTGAAGCTGGATCATCAGACTGGATCTCTGATCATCACAAACACCAGACCAACAGACTCTGGAGTTTATAAACTAAAGCTCAACAGCAGAGAAGCAGTACAAAGATCTTCATCGTTACTGTTCATAGTGAGTCATTATGTTTTTAAAAGCAAGTACATCACGTCACATCTTTAATGTTAGTTATGTTTTTGAACACATTCAGATGTGTTTTTCTCTTTACCTGCATTCTAATTCACATTCAGTATTAAGATAATAAAAAAAAAATGTTGCTGCATATTTGTTGCTGGGCAGCTATTATGCTAAACATTCCTAAGAACTGCACTGCTTGCCAAATAAATAGTTATTTGCAATAAATTCATTATTAATTTATTACATTTGTGTGCCGTGTGCTTTAAACCACTTCCTAACAGGCGTATTGCTTTAAATTAGTTAAGTATGATTTAAAAATAATAATTTGTTTTACCCTCAGGAGTTAGTTTTGGTTCATAAAAAGTAGCAATTGTGTTCCAAAGATAGGGGTGTAAATCGGAGCCTACATGACGATTCGATACGATACCGATTTCTTAAGCCAACGATTCGATTATTTTCGATACTTCAGAATTCCCCGCGATACGATTCGATTCGATTCGATACGATTCAATACTAGATTTTTACATGATATCTATTAAGTTTCAAATAAATCAACAAAAATAATATATAATTTGCCTTTTATTGAGAATACAGAATACAATTGCATGTCACAAAGAAATTGTTTTTCCACCTCCACGAATGAATGTTGTTCATTATGTCGCCTTGTTGAGGTAAATTGTAGTTTTCCTTGCTTTACCCCGGTCTTAAAGTAAAAAAGATGACTGTGAAAAATAGTAGAATTAAATTAAATACATTTATGGTGAGATTACTACAATTTATTTAATTAAACTCATTTATGGTGAAATTACTACATTTTCATGTCAATCTGTGTTCATTTTGACCACAAAACATGCGCTGTCACTTTAATTCAGCAATGTGTGTGAACATAGATAGACTGTGAAACGTAAGTAACGCGTGTGAAGCGTGAAGTAGAAGACAATAATGAGGTTAGCGCCACCCGCAGCTTAGTAGGTTGTGTACGCATGTCGGAGCAGATGCTGAAAATAGACAGGCGGCAAAATAAACACATGAATCGATACACTTGCGGACGCATCGATGCATCGAATCGTCGGCTGTATAATCGATGCATCGATACGAATCGATTAATATTTACACCCCTATCCAAAGATATTGGTAAAATCGATTATTATCAGTAATAATGACTTTTGGTAACACTTTAAGGGGTCCTTGTGTTACATGTACTTACCGTAGTAATAACAGTAAATTATGCATAATTAAATGCAACTAAATGGTAAATGGACTGCATTTATATAGCGCTTTCACAGACCCAATGGCCACCAAAGCGCTTTACAATATTGCCTCACATTCACCCATTGACGGCGGTGTCAGCCATGCAAGGCGATCCAGCTCGTCGGGAGCAGCTGGGGTTAGGTGTCTTGCTCAAGGACACCTCGACACTTGGTCAGGTGGAACCGGGGATTGAACCACCAACCTTCCGGTTTTGTCGACAATCTACATGAACCACTGAGCCACTGCCGCCCCTAACCCTCTACTAACTAACCCTCATCCAAATCCTAATCCTACCCTAACCCTATAGTAAGTAAATGTAATTGCTTAATATTACTCGTACTTAAATATATAATTACACTGTAACAATGACACCTTAAAATAAAGTGTAACCTGACTTTTTAGCGGTGACAGATTAAGGTCTGTTTATCTATTGAAATGATAGGCTTGTTTGAGATGAGCGTAATCTGCTCGATCACCCGTAAACAGCTACACAACTTTCAAGATGAAGCATTCTGCATTTTCACATTACTTTCCTGTTGTTTAATATTGTTGGCTAATATTTATGTTCATTTCTTCTCCAGGTTTTTTCAGTGTTGATACAAATGAAGAGTCAGCTTTTGTGATGGAGGAGATTCAGTCATTCTTCACACTGATGCTGAAACAAAACAACAAGAAAAGATTAGATGGTATTTTAATGGCATTCGCATCGCTCAAATCATTGGAGATCTCAGTAATACCTGTACAGATGTTCAGTGTGAAGATGGTGATGAGAGATTCAGAGACAGACTGAAGCTGGATCATCAGACTGGATCTCTGACCATCACAAACATCACAAACACAGACTCTGGAGAATATCAACTACGGATTATCATCAGCAGCAACATCAGTACAAAGAGCTTCATTCTTGCTGTATATGGTGAGTCATTATGTTTAAGAGCAAGTCGTGTTCAGTTAAGTTTAGTGATATTTTTTTCTCTGACATTTAAAGGTATTTTATATCTATACCTGCTTATTAATTCACATACAGATAATTTCTACACAAACACATTTCCTGTAGAATTTGTAGATTTAAATATACAGTATAGCATAATTAAAAACTTTTGTTCTATCAGTTAGTTTTGTTCTGATGAAGATAAAAAGTGCTTCTGATTTAATAAAAAGACGTGTTTCCCCCTAAAAAAGGTGGTTTGTGTTTGGTTTGTGTTTCAGATTTTCCTGTTGTTGAAGTAGATGAGATAAAGAGAAAGTCAGTGAAGGAGGGAGAGTCTGTTACTTTAGATACTCGTGTAATAAAAAGCCCAAATGATTTGATGATGTGGCATTTTAATGACACTCTCATTGCTGAAATCACTAGAGACCCAATAAATCCTGTACAGATGATCAGTGTGAAGAGAGATTCAGAGACAGACTGAAGCTGGATGCTCAGACTGGATCTGTGACCATCACAAACATCACAAACACTCACTCTGGACTCTATAAACTACAGATCAACAGCAGCAGAATCAGCATCAGAAGGAGCTTCAGTGTTTCTGTCAGCATTAAGAGTTTCGGTGTTAATGTCACTGGTGAGTATAATGTAGCCATTCAGTGCATTTTCCTTTGGAGTTTTAGGAAACCGATTGAAATATACACTGTAAATCAACCCTGTACAGTTCACTGTTAGAAAAAGTGAGATTTGACTTAATATTAAAATATAACTGGTAATAATAAGAGACTATATCTATTATCCATTACATTGAGTTTCATTTACATTATGAATTTTGCCATTTTTAAGTATTGTTAATAAGAAAAATGCATAATATTCGTCCCTGAAGCTGGATCATCAGACTGGATCTCTGACCATCACAAACACCACAAACACTCACTCTGGACTCTATAAACTACAGATCAACAGCAGCAGAATCAGCATCAGAAGGAGCTTCAGTGTTTCTGTCAGCATTAAGAGTTTCAGTGTTAATGTCACTGGTGAGTATCATGTAGTCATTCAGTGCATTTTCCTTTGGAGTTTTAGGAAACCGATTGAAATATATACTGTAAATCAACCCTGTACATGTTCACTGGTGGCTGTTAGAAAAAGTGAGATTTGACTCAATATTAAAATATAACTGAGACCATTTCTATTGTCTTCTTGTTACATTGAGTTTTGTTTACATTATGAATTTTGCAATTGTTAAGTAATGTTAATAAGAAAAATGCATAATATTTGTCAGTTTTCCTGTAAACATGCTGTTTCTTGAAAAATAAATTCACCAGATGGCGCTATTTATAAAATATATTACCATCACTCAGATGACCAAATTAAACGAGTATAAATATCAGTCAAAAGTATGTTGTTAAAGTTGATTATTAGTAAAGTTCTGGTAATAATGACTGTGTGTTTTATCTGTTCCAGATTCAGGTGTGTCTTCAGGAGCTGTAGCAGGAATATGTGCTGCTGTTCTGCTGGTCGTGACTGCAGCTGCTGCTGTGATTTACTATCGCCACTGGAAATCTACACAACCATTCACCACAATATGGCAAGTATTTTATACAGCTGATTTGACAGGTATTTTTATTCAAATTAACCAAAGTAATCTGAGTTAATCGTTTTTTCTTGTTATTGTTGTTTATACAGGCGTCACGAGGCAGAACAATCCTGATGAGGTAAGATGTGCACTGACCTCGTCTGATTTTCAACAGATTCTTATTTATGAGATCTGCAATTCTCACAAGTGTAAGGCTACGTTCACACTGTCAGTTCAAATCTGATTATTTTCCAATTGGAATTTGATCTTAATTATTGACTGCCCAGTTTGCAACTGTTCAGATCCGATTTGTGTGTCCTGTGGCGCTCTTTCGTTTTCCGGAATATATGCAGACGTTTCTGTATAGCACTGACATTGCATTGGTAGGCATGCGCCAAAAACAACAACAGCAACATGGAAGGGATTGCAATACAGACAGACGCAGTAGTCCAGCGCAGCCGCTACATATTGTCAGTGGTAGCCTAAATACTGTCTATATGTGTATCTGCCGGGCAGGGCAACAGCATCTTCTACAGCAGTGTCAGAATTTTTTATTTTTATTCTGAACAGAATTTATTCCGTGCTGTCGTCTCCATCGGTTTTAGAGCATAGCTGTGTGTAAAATCACATACTATGTAAGTAGGAACTACATTTGAATTCAAACTTACTTTGCGACCTTTCCGGACAGACTGCATCCGCCATGTTGTCATTGTCATGTGACCTACCAGTGTCAGTTATGTCCCTTCACCTCAATTCCCAAACCCGTTCCTGTGGCCTCATAGTAAAGTGGGATAGTAAAGGGTCCATCGTATGCACACTTCAGAATCTCACCGGAAGAAGTAGTTCATCTGGGTACTTTACGACTACTGTTTTTTGAATACTATGAATTCGGACAACTACTATGTTGGCGTACTGTTTTTCGCATACTATACTATATAATAGAGAAGTATTGGATTTCAGACGCAGTGCATGTCTCCGTTTATATTCTCATTTTCTGCTCGTCTGACATTTTGCAACAACACAACTTTGTTTCTGCAGCGACTTCCAGAATTTTTTCTAAAACAACGTCTGACGTTTACGTTTTACTTGGCGTGCGAAGGTGACATAAACCATGTGAAATCTGATCAGAGCGGTCAGACTGAAATGGATTTCCAGAGATGTGGTTTGAATAGGATTTCAGACTGTCAATCCAATCTAATTCTTGTGCACATCCGATTAAAATCCTGTAAAGTCACAGTTTTTTTTTTTTTTTTATCTGTTTTGAGCTACATTTATATGTGGTTTGAAATACAAAAAAAATCACATTTCTGGAAATCCGATTCCGCGTAGTTTATGTGACTTTATCACACCACGTAAAATGTAAACATCAGACGTTGTTTTAGGAAACTTTCTGCCGCTGCCTCAGAAGACATACAGGAAATACACATTGTCATGTTGTAAATACGACAACATCTCTATTGCCAACCACAGTGTGAACGTTGCCCATGTACCTCATACCGGATTTGAAAAAATCCTATTTCATGTGTTCACATTTTTTTTGCCTTTCACATTTGATAAATATGATCTGATTTCAATCATATGTGCACAAAAATCTGATTTGGACTGACAGTCTGAACGAGGCTTTAAAGGTAGGGTAGGTAGGTTTTTAAAAAAAAAAAACATTCCAAATTTGTTTAAACTGTCTTTATATACCAACATTCCAAATTTGTTTAAACTTATTTACCTGAGACGAGTGGAGAGGAAGGAGCATGTAATAAAATACCTAACTTTATCATTGTAAATATAAACAAATAAGATGGATTTTAGTACTCACTATCAAGCTGGCATATCGATACTGGTAAAGTTTAAAATATATTTTGTTTGATTCGGTAACGAGCTATATTTATAGGTAACGAGCTATATTTATAAGGCAAAGCTAAAAACAGGTTGCATTGATACACGTTTTTCCATTACCATTAGTTACTATGTGATGAAGGTGAATTTCGTGTAAGATTCATAACATATACGGTGTTTTGCATGTAAGAGTTTCCATGATGAAAACAGTCCGGAGACAAGTACCGCATCGTCGGTTCGAAGACAGGTCCGGGGTCGAGGGCGAAGCAGAGGAGGTCGTTCAAGATTCTTTTTTTGCCTTGTTTGCCTTCGCTGACTGCATATGCAGGTGCTTTGAATTTGGAATGTTCTTTCTCTGCCATTATTTTACTCTTCGTAGGTTCTGCGCCTCTCTTGCACTCCTCAAATCAAACGGGTGCGCACATATGGGCAGATCTTGTAGCAACAGGGGTGGTAGCCATGGTTGCGAGAGAGAGTGACAGTCGCCCAAACCAATCAATTGTTTCGTCCCGGATGGAAATAATGAGCTGTGTTTATTGCAGATTAAAAGGTCTACAGTCACTTGATTTTTATACTCTCTTTTTCAGAGCACTTACATTTTAATTATGTATTGGTATATAAAGACAGTTTAAACAAATTTGAAAAAAGGTTTTTTAGAAAAATCCTACCTACCCTACCTTTAAGGGATGGTTAACCCACATATGAAAATTACTCTCCCTCAGGTTGTTCTAAACCTGTGTGAATTTCTTCTTTTGAACAAAAGAATATATTAAAGAATGTTGGTAACCACAGAATTTACTGTAGCCATTGACTTCCATTGTATTTTTTTCCTACTATGGAAGTCAGTGGCTGCTGTCTGGTTACCAACATTCTTCAAATATCTTTTGTGTTCAACAGAAGAAAGAAATTCATACAGGTTTGGAACAACTTGAGGGGAGTAAATGATGACAGAATTTTCATATTTGGGTGAACTATCCCTTTAAGTGTTCAGCAAGTGTTTCTGCATTCAGAAATCATTGGATAGGAACACCAATAATTTATATTGACTTAAGAGAGTGCTTCTCTCTTGTGATGTTTTACTTTAGAATAAAGAGCATTCAGCAAACCAATGAGGGAAAAAAACATTTGTTTTAACCTTCTGTAAATGTGTGTTTTCTTTCAGAGGAATGGTGTGGAAGTCTCAATTCCCTTATCAAAAAAGTTTTCCGCTGATCCCTGCTGATCACGGGACATAATAGGATTTCCAGTTTGTAATAATGGAGAGGATTATTAGAGCTACTAAAGGAATCCCAACCGGAACAGTGCAGGATTATCTCTATTTATCTCTATGTATCTCTATAACTCTATTTACCAATAGCAGCAGCATTTGTTCTACAAGATATATTAACGCACTGATCTCTATTTTGATCACATTCATAATCATTAAGATTGCAAGATGCAAGCGCTCTTCACAGATCATGTGTGTAAATGCCACAACAAGGCAACTGTCAGTTAAACAACACACAAGTCTTAAATTAAGTCTGTGCTACAGATACTGTAAAAAGACTGTTAATGTTACATCTTTACCATTTTAGTATTGACATCTTGACAGTGCCAGTATGTCGGAGAAACATACGGAGAGCATCAGCTTTCTTTTCTGCTCTGACAGACGCAAGACCAGCCGAACGCTCTGAGTGTGTGTTAGAAATCAGGAATGGTGAGAGAACATTGTGCTTAGTATATTTTCATCTTCAAACCAAAATTAAGTCTTCTGCAGACAAAGTTTAAATCTCGTCTGGCTAGAGCTCTTCCCATAATGTTTAAGCATTAGGTCAGTCGCCGGAGAGTAGACGTATTTTGTGGCTGTTTGAACACATTCGACCACATGAGCATTTACACTACAAAAGCAATCCTGTTTAATATGTTTTTCAACTACCTCTGGAAGTGATCGAAAGTGGACAAGCTCACCAGTTTTTAACCCCGTTTACACCTGTATTTACCGTTGTCCACTTGTGATCCGATTGAACAACATCTTAATGTGTAAACGGGGCCTAAAGTGGTGTTTTCAACAGGAATCCTTGAGAAATGAAACATTTTCCTGTCCTGTTTTGTTTTTGTTTTGTTTGTTTGTTTGGGATGTCAAAGCTTTGTGGTTGTGCTTGAAGGTTCAAGTCCAGCAAGAGCTGTTGCATAAGCTTTTCACGTTTTATAAATGTGTGTTTATGTATAAAATATGAATATTACTTTTTTTCAGATGTTCACTTTACTAAATGCCTCACTGTTGTGAATGGTTATTGTAAGAGCCATTTCATATTTCTTTATATAGATATGAAATAAATAAACGTGTGCATTAAGCAGTCAGTAAATAATTCGGAGTAAATCATTTTTATATGTGTAATATAATATTTTGTATTGGCGATGATGTCACTTCAGGCGACGATGGTTAGTTTTTCTTGTGATGCAATATTAGAGCGATAAAGTTTTTTGACCGTGTAACATTTTCAAGTTAATTTTGTTATTAAACTTTACTGAAAAGAAGTTGCTGGACTACGGTGTGTTATTCGAGTTCAAATCACGCTCACCTAAAGATGAAGCAACAAAGATGAAAATCGCAATCAGAGTTCTTCTTTGTATTTAGTTTTAACATGCATGTTTTAAATTGTAATATTCTGCCTTTAAGCATTTGAGATGTTGATCAGTTTTGTTTGGAAGATGGAGACCTGTGGGGCGTTCAAGGTAAAGATTCACAACTTCGCTTTATTTGTCCATTATAGATTATAGTTTGTTTTGTCCATCTCTATTTCTTTCAGTTCTGTTCATGAAGCTTGTTCGGCTGTGTTTTATTTGTTCAAAGTGCTTGTTATATCATGTAATTGTAGTGTTTTTTTTATATGTTAGCATTCTAAAAAAATAACACTGTGTGATGCACCTGCATTATCTGCATTATCAGTCCAGTCTCTACCACCACATTCCAGGAAAATGAACAGGAAATAATGGATAAAAAAGTATGTTTGATCCAGTTTTAAACATAATCTGTTTGTTAGGGTTATGTTTAGTTCTGTTGGTTCATTTGTGTTTTAGTTTGGTTTTGTTCTGTTCCTGTTTCCCCATGTTCCCTGCCGTTGTTAGCTATCTTGGTTGCTGATTTGAGTTTCACACCTGTTCTGCGTTTCATTGATTACTAAATGTGTATTTAAGGCTACGTCTACATTAATCCGGATACATTTGAAAACCGTGTGTTTTCATTTCAAAATGCTCTCTGTTCACACTAGCATTTTCCAAAAGTTTCTCATTATGTGGTTCCAGCCCATGTGGGAATTAAAGGGAATGAAGAAGCAGATAAACAAGCAAAGCAAGCAGTAGATGATGAAATGGTAGAAATTGAGCTAGCACATAGTTTTAGAGAAATAAAATAAGTAATAAAAGAGAAAGTGATTAAAAAGTGGCAACAGTATTGAAATAATGAGACTAAAGGGAGACATTTATATGCAATACAAAAGAAAGTGACAAAAGGTAGAAAGAGTATAGGGAAATAGGAGGGATGAAAATATAATTACAAGATTAAGGATGGGAAAGACAGGTTTGAATACAACATGACATCTAATCTAAAAATCAAACAGGAATGTGTGAAAAAATGTGGACAGAGTGAAACTGTAGAACGTGACTAAATTGTAAGGATTATGATGTAGAAAAAGAAGTGCTAAGAAAAGAAATATGGACGAATGAAGGAAAGGAGTTAACATTAAAGAATATATTAGACTCAGATATAGGAAATAGTACGGTAAAGGTGTTGTTTCAGTTTCTGAATAACACAGGATTAATTGAGAGAATGTAGGAGAAGTGTGTATATAAGAGAGGTAGAGGGTGCGGATGAGATGGTGATATAGCCTACTGTGGGTAAAGGAAAAAATATAGATCG
>FLSR01004870.1:14784740-14814184 GCA_900092035.1 Leuciscus waleckii | reverse complement strand
AATATTGCCAAATTCAATTCACACATCACTGTGTCCTGTTAGTTATACTACAACACTTATTTTGGTAAAATATCTTTTTGCCTAATTTTTATGATTTTTATTTATGGGAAATATTCAATAGCTTCAATGTAATTCACTTTATTGCTGCCAAATTCAGTTCACACATCAATACTCTCCTGCTAGTTATACTACAACACTTATTTTGTAAAAATGTATTTTTGTGTAAATTGTATAACCATCAGGACAGCAGTGGTGTGTGTGAACTGAATTTGGCAACAATGCAGTGAATTACAAGTGAAGTTATTGAATATTTTTTCATAATGGAAATCATAAAAATTATACAAAAATACATGTTTCCAAAATAAGTGTTGTAGTTTAACCAGCAGGACAGCAGTGATGTGTGAACTGAATTTGGCAACAATACAATGAATTATAGTGAAGTTATTGAATATTTTTCATTACATTAGCCGTTTTGCACAAAATTGTGCCTCTTATACTGAACATGTTTACAGTGAGGGGATGTTTGAATTTTGTAAGTGAAATTACATTCTTGGCAAATACCACATCTATAGTTACCAAAGGGCACCTTGTTTAGAAAATGTGAAGGAGGAGTAACATCAGGTCGGACCAGAATATTACAAGGTTGGGTGGTCTCTTGTATACTACACGTGGTGGCTTTTCAAAACATTTCTTGAGATTAGGGTCACTATCCCTATATGCCAATGTTGAAGTAAAACGCCTTCTATGTCCCTTGTCAACAGAGAATATTGAATATAACAATTTACTGGATGTTCAAAGTTCTTTTTACAAGACACTCACGTTGAGACATGTTCGAAAAGCTATTCTCAGCTGACTAAATCCATTCCTCCTTATATGCTCTTGCTCTAAACCTGTCTGATAAAATAGATGCTTGATGTTGAAAATCATCCTCTTTACTACAAATAAACGTATGCGACTAAATTTAGAAATAGGTAAAGAACGTTTTAATGAGTCAAGATAGTAAGATGTACCATGCAACAATGTGTTGCGATCAGTAGGTTTTCGATACAAGCTTGTCTCAAGACCAGATACAGACTTGATAACGCACTGCAGTTATTATTAACCAGTTTGTGAAAATCTAACAACTCAGACACAGTACCATTCCATAGCAAAAACACATCGTCAATGTAATGTTTCCATAACACAATGTGTTTAAAGAAAGTGTTACAATCTGGGTGATACACAAATCGCTGTTCAAACATACCGCAAAACAGGGATGCAAAGTTAGGGGCCATTTTCGAACCCATACTGACGCCAGAAATCTGGTAATGAAAATCCGATCCAAATAAAAAATAGTTATATGACTATACCAATTTGGTCAGTTCTAATAAGCATCCAGTGCTGGGAATTCTGGGAAGTCAGACCTTAGATCAAGAAAAAGTTCAAGGGCTTCAACCCCACCTTGGAATGGAACATTAGTATAGAAAATGCGAACCTGCGTTGCATGCTGGGGCGGCGCCGCCATCTTGGCAGGATACACAATCTGTTGCCATGGCCACATAATCAAACTTGGATGCCCTTATTTGATTGGCATCCTGTAGGTGGGCGGGGCAGGCATAAAACAGAAAGTTGACCCTGAAATACATGCACTGAGGAAAATGACATTAGCTTTTGCTGATTTCAAATACGGTCCTAAAATTGTCGTAGCTACTATATTGTACAAACTTTTGATGGAAACACGAATATGATACTACTGATACAAAATCAGTAAAAAAAAAAAATTATAATATCATATTTCTATTTTCAGAATAGGTTGTTTTTATTTTGTCCCATCCACCCAAACACAATTTGGATGGATGGGGCGGCATGATATCGGATAGTGAGGAGATGTTTGCTGTATGTGACAAAAAAAAATTTGGCCTAAAAAAGTGACATTAGAGTACCTTTAATTCATCCATTAAAATGCATAATATCAGCGTCATATCATATGCATACATGCAGTTACAATAGTCATTACAATTCAAGTCTTATCATAACTGGTAAAACCTGAAAGCCAAAAGAAAGAAAACATCTGTATTTTTTACTTTCTGTAGAGAATATACAGTACAATATTTATAATTAATAACACTAGTAAATACTATAGTAATGCCATAAATGAGCCCTACCTGTCGCGACATTCCCTTCTCTGCCTTCTCTTATAAAACAAAGTTTTTATCATAGTAAAATCTACAACTGAGAGATTCAGAGACAGACTGAAGCTGGATCATCAGACTGGATCTCTGACCATCACAAACATCAGAAACACACACTCTGGAGAATATAAACTAAAGATCTTCAGAAGCATCAGAAATAGCAGTGAAAATACCTTCAGTGTTACTGGTCATGGTGAGTCATTTAATGAATTGAATGAATGAACCTGTTTAAATAGACTGTAAAAAAAGATGGACAACGCACCTTCACTCTCTTCCACTGTAGAGAAGTGAAGCCGCCTAAGTCCAAATATGGCACTGATATCTTGGATCCTGTAAAGTGGAGCCGTGATATCAAGGCCCTGCCCCACTCCTGCAGAAACGGTTAGTACAGTTTACTGCAGAGCAACTCATGTCGGTGTGAAATGTAGACATTAAAGTTGAAGATCCAAACTCCTGAAGATCCCGGAAATAGTCCGTCGGTGACTACTTAATCTCAGCTAACATAATGTCACCCTCCTGTTCTTATAAAACCAAACTTATTTAAAAAAACGAACAATTGAATTTACATCAGTGTGATTAAAACTACCTAAAATGACAGAAACCATCTTTGGAAAAAAATGATTTGTCTCGCTTCCTTATTACATGGAGAGACCTTATATTAGGTTTGTGGCCTATACACTGCTTCCAGCCACCTGGGGGCGATCGAGTCGCTTTGGCTTCACTTTTCAGAACTTGTCACACTTGATTTAAAAGCTATTTTATGTTACATTAATGTGGGTTTTTTCCCCAGTGACATTCACAGATGTTTTTTAGTGTATTTAAAGCATTATATGTAGAGTGAATCTCTTTAAAAACACATATACTGAAAAAAATTAATTTGAGAATTATCTCAAATGACATGATTAAACAACTTGACATTTAGATGTATTTACACAGACTGTTTAATGCAGTTCAGAGGGACATTAATGCACTTAACCTCCAGTAACAAATGCATAATTAATGTTTTGGTGTTTCAAAAATAAAACATTGATATATGAAATGATGGTAAAATTGAACAGATACTTTAATTATGAAACTAAAACCGCTGGTAGGTGGCGGCAAGTCCCTGTTAATGAGCGAATCATTGAGTCAATCATTCTTTTTTCTTTTCTTTTTTTTTTTTTTAAATAAGGGACGTATTCCATAATGTCAGATTGCACATCATAAGGGACGTATTCCATATGTCAGATTGCACATCATTAAAACATTACGAAATTATCGTAGACTATATTATTGCACACCCCAAACCCTACATTACTGTATATCCTGAACGACAGCTTTCACGACCAATGACACAGACCTTTCTCCAAGCCCCAACCTTTACATTATTCCAACCTGCAGATACACACACTTAGTTATAAGGGTTAGTTTTATTTTCCACATTATTTTATCAACTGTTTTAATGAGGATTTAATGTAAAATTCAAGTGAAACAGCGCTGCGTTACCTCAAGTTAAATTCGTCGAGTAGTAATTCAGCACTTGCGGGTAGTTCGGTAGAATGAATGTCCTCATTCTTTTATATCCATGGGACTCGCGTGTGGCGCTGATATCTGTCTCTCATCAGCAATCGCACCATGCTTCATACCACAGTCATGATAAAAACATCAGTGTATTCACTCATCCATAAACATCATTAGATTTATCGGGATGATGTCAAGTTCCATGATTCAACGCTCATTTACATACTGCATCATCAATCTACGCCTTTTTTATTGTTTTGAAGAGCTTAGTGACCCTGGCGTTGAAAAAATACAGTATCAGTACAATATCAACGATTGTTCTGGTGCCGGAGAAGCTCTTCATGTTGGTCACGAAACGGTATCATCGTCACAGTCATTCATCTTGAGTCTGAGTGACTGTCAGGCACATCCGAAACGATTCAATTAAATAACGTGCATCAGTGCTGACTTGAGCCACAACTGTTTCAGACAATTCAGTTCAGTTTTGGGGAACTGGCTCATCCAGAACTGGTTCAGAAGAATTATTTGTTTACGAACTGGCCATCACTAATAATAAATACTAAATAACCCTAGTAATGTGTGTTTAATTGAGTTTTTTAATTGTTCAAACAGACACCAGGATGCAGCACAATGATCAGGTAAGATACTCACTGAATTTATCTGACTACAGAAATTAGATTCAGATCTGCAAGTTGGCAGAGTTTTACTTGGTTAGATTCAGAAATCACTACATTAACCCAATAATAACTGACTCTTCAGGACAGCACTGCTCTTGTACTAATTTACTTTATAATAAACAGTGGTATGGAGACATTTATATTATTATATAATTTTAATTATTTAATTATATTATCACAATTATATTTATGTACCGTAGGCTGTTATATGACCCTGCTGAAGGATCTATGCGTTATTTCGACAGCGCTTGAATCAAACGCAAGACACATTTTCTCCACACACAGTATGAGTTGCAGTCTGAACATGTATTTCCACACCCTTTTGATTGACAGGATATAATCGGCCCTGATCAGTGGCTGTTTTTAAACAATCATATATATAGATATATTGGCCAATACTTCAGTACATCTCTAAAATAAACTAAATAATATAAAAATAAAAACTGCAACTTTTTGTAGAAATTAAAAGTATCAATTAATCATATTAATACTTACAATACAATAGTTCAAGCATTTTGGATGTGCAGACTGTTTGGAAAAGATGAAATGTGGATCTTCAACTGCAAAATTAATAGTAACAAATCACATTATTTGTGAATTGTGTCATTTTATAAAAACACCCAAATACGTTCTGAATGTAATTATGTAAATCTCAATGCTTCAGACACTGTGGAATGCAAACACTACAGACGTGACCAAACTTTTGGAAATAGTCAGATACCAAATACTTTGTTCAATTTCAAATTATTTTTAGGGTTAATTTGGATTTGAAAGAAAAAAAAAAGTGCAAGGGTGCAAATATTTTTGACCATGACTGAATGTTATTGTAGTGCAGAAGATGACAGTGTAATGCAGTTTATCAGATGCGTTACGAGAAACATCCCACATTTATGACAACGTGTTTAATATTTGGGAAAAGAAAAATACCATACATTCTGCAAAAATCAAAAGAAATGCACAATTACTGTTTCTAGTCTGTAGTATTTTTATTTTTTTGTGTGTGTGTAACTAATTATTAATTTCTATGAATCTGTTTTCTTACAGGTGAATGGTGTTAAAGGCTTGTCCCCGAATCAGACTGAGGTTGAGCCTGAAGCTGCCAGTGAGACATCAATATAACATTTATAATTATTCTGATACTTTAACTGAGAAGGAAAGTGAAGAGAAGATGGGAACCAGAGATTTTCTTTTGTTTCCTTTCCTCTCTTCATTGTAAGTTGCTCTGAGAAATGGTATCTTGATGTCAAGATTTTAGTAGTTGGTACCAATACCAGTGGAGTTTCACCTCAACACGAGTTTCAACTCCGCACAAATAGTAATTTTTGTAGCAGATTAAAACATTAAATATTAAGTCATACGCATTTCGATTAAAACATTAAATATTAGGTTATACGCATTTCTTAAAAATTAAAAAAGACAATTAAACCACATACCAGTAATAACACAAGGAACAAAGAAACAATTTACAAGCAATAGAACAGTGAGTTGTTGAAATTTTTTCAGTATAAAGATCAGGGGTATTCCACTAAAGTTCCAAGAGGGCCGGTCTCTATATTTCCTTCCCAGCGGCGGTCAGGACAAGACTTTTATGTAGAAACAGTTACAGATTTCCATTGAGGCAGTCGTAAAAACAAACAAAAAAAAACACTCAAAATAGTCACCAAAGATGAGGATCTTGTGCCCAGAGAGCCAAAACAATGATGTCTAAGAATCTTTACCAAAAAAACAGTATACCCAAAAATAAATATTTCTCCCAGCTGGATTTTTTGGCTTCAGTATCTCGCGGAAAAGAGATTTTCCCCTAGCGTAAGATTTACGCAGTACTCGTTTCCTCTCTAGAGAGAACCGAGGTTACGTTAGTAACCGAGTACGTTTTATATTAATTAGTTAAAAAAAAACTCTAAATTCTGTTATCACTTACCCTTCTGTAGTTCCACGCCATTTTAAACTTTCGTTTATCTTCGAAAGAAAAACTGAGATATTTTAATGAAACCTGAGAAATTTATATCCCTCCGATAAATGATTCACCAAAACTGTTGTTTCAAAAAGTTAATTGCAAAAAAACATAACCTAATCCATATCGTGTTGTTTCCTCCAAGTCCTCTAAAGAGACTCGATCGCGTTATATAATTTAACAGTTTAAATGTATCTAATCACATTCAAGTAACATATGCAGAGATGACGCACGCACTGAAACTGAAAGCTCTGAGGTGCGAGGCGATCTCATTATCATAAGAACCAATCAGGGGTGCGTTTCCCGAAAGCATCGTTGGCCAACTATGGTCGCAAGTTCCGTCGTTACCAATAGAGTTCAATGGACATTGCGATGAACTTGCGACCATAGTTGGCCAACGATGCTTTCGGGAAACGCACCCCAGAGCCGTTCAACGTTCAAATATAAAAATTGTATTATCTTTAAATTTATTGAAAGTATATTCGCATCATGCTTTTACTATTTGCACAATACAACTTTAACACGCTTTAAAATAATTGTACTTTAGTATATTTTCTAAAAATATACTTGAAGTGAAAATTCTGTTTATTTTTAAGTGTAGCCTATTTATTTGCACTTAATTAAAAATATTTTTGGGTATATTTAAACTGTGTGCTGGAAATGATAATTGTAAAAATACATTGAAAGTATACTCTCAAAATACAGTATAGTATACAATAGTATTTTGTACAAAGTATTATTTGTCTATTGATGTGCATTTGTTATTGAAGACAAAGTGTGCAATTTGTAAGATCAGCGCTGATCTCAGGAGACATGAAGTGAAACTAACATTGCATTCGGACGTGCCTTGATTCCTTCCAACCGAAAGCAGCTTTTATCAGTTTTCAAACACAGCCATAGAGTTGCCCAATAGTTAGGTTTAGGGTTATGGTTGCTATTCTAGCCCCACTCATTAGGTCCAAATTACATTCACTTCTTTTCGCTGGACATCTAGCGAGGAGAAGCTGGATAAGCTCCACCAAATGACAGTTCTGCAGTAGCAGAACAACTGAATAAAAAAATTGTAAAAAATTTAGTTTCAAATTTATCTCACAATTCTGACTTTTTTTCTTGCAATTCCAAGTTTATATCTGACAACTCGAAAAGAGGGAAAAAAACACACACAAAAAACAATCTGAATTGCGATATTATTCTGTCTTTTTCCTGCAATTCTTTCCTCAGAATTGTGATATAAACTCAAGATGATAACATATGACATTCTATTCGGAGTTGTGCACTGCAAAAAAACCCAGTGATAATTATTGATATATATATATATATATATATTTGAATGGGATATATAAATATATTTAAATGGATTAAAGATATAGAATGTTCAAAATGTTGACTTGCTTATTGAAAAAAAAATCATGGCGAAACATATTGGAAAAGCTCCATGTAATTTGTTGTTTGGCAATACATAAGGTCACAAATTTACATGATATGATGAATGTGTGAATCAATGATGTTCTTCTGCTGTTGTTTGCATGTATTCCATTAGAATCCACCAGACACAATCCTATATTTACAATCTTTATGTTCTGGAGGGAAAATAAACTATTTTGCAACACTTTCATGTTGTATAATGTTGCTTGGTTTATACAGTAATACACTGTTCTTTTCCTCTCCAGGTATTCTTGCTGTTGAGCCAGACAGTGATGGAGTGCTGTTGTCAGTGATGGAGGGAGATTCAGTCACTCTAAACACTGGTGTTCAAACAAACCAACAAGAAAAGATTAAATGGTATTTTAATGGCATTCGCATCGCTCAAATCACTGGAGATCTCAGTAATATCTGTACAGATGTTCAGTGTAATGAAGGCACTGAGAGATTCAGAGACAGACTGAAGCTGGATCATCAGACTGGATCTCTGACCATCACAAACACCAGAAACACAGACTCTGGAGAATATAAAGGACAGATCATCAGCGGCAACAGCATTGCGAGGATATTCAGTGTTACGGTCAATGGTGAGTTGTTTAAAAGAGTGTCTTGTGCATTTCAGTCACATCAGACAGAAGCATAGGTCTTTGATTACTAATGTGTTTAAAGGTCAGTGCAATCAGGAAGGGGTGAGTAATGTACAGTAGCTGCATGAAACCATGCAGTGCAGTGGTTGTACAGTAGGCCTACTGTGTTATCACATCTGTTTGAACCAGCAACTGCAGTCAGTATGCTATCTGAGTCAAGTCCTCATTAAAGTCCCCTTGAACCGGAAGTTGCAAACAACTTTTCTCCAGTGTTGTGACGTATTTCCAAGTGAAAGGGAATATTGAATAGAGGACAGGGTTTTACTTTAGAGCTCCTCGTCTCCATCTCTGCTCATAATAGACCAACAGTTTGAGGGGAGTGGTTTAGCGTTTTCAACCCAAGCCATCAAACTGACGTCATCAGAGAAGGAACGCCATTCCAGACCGGAAGTAACTTTACAGATTTTGATTAAACGATTTAGAGATTTGCAGATTTAGATTACCACGGCAAACAATTTTTTTCTGTTTATTGATTGCACTGATTAATTGTTACCACAAGACTAGTAATATGAGCTAACAAAGTAAATGGGGTCAATTTTGATTTTGTGTCGACTTTAATCATAATTTAAGTAAAAATCTTCTCTAAGCACTCTATGTGCCCTATTTTAACGATCTGAAACGCAAGTATCAAGCGCGAAACGCAAGTAACTTTGTGGGCGGGTCTTGGGAGCTGTTGCTATTATACCGGCGGGATAAATGACTCTTGCGCCCGACGCAAATCTAAAATGGGTGGGTCTGAAGTAGCTTCATTACTCATAGGTGTGGTTTGGGCGTAATGTGAAATAAACCAATCAGAGCGCCATCTCACATTCCCTTTAAGAGCAGGCGTGCTTGTTCCATGGCGGATTCCTATTATAACGGCGGATTTGCCAGGCGCACGCCAGGAGCGGTTCACAGCCGAGGAGAGCAACGCTCTCGTCAGAGCCGTAAAACACAGAGAAGTGACATTGTATGGGGATGGAGAAACCCACCCAAATTAGCTTCGGTTAAACAGGCGTATAATAATAATGTGTGTAATCTAGATTTATGTACGGTGGCCGAGAGAGCTCAACGCGCTGCAACTGAAGAAATCACATGCAAATAGAAAAAAACATCAGTTTCACAACACACGTGTGTTCCAAATACTCACAACACACCTAGTATAGAAACGCACTGCAAATAACACAGACCACAACAGAAATATTTCCAGGGGAACCAAATAAGTGATGGACCCAGCGGGGACACAAAACCTAAAGTTCAGTGTAATGAGAGATTCAGATACAGGTGTTTTTTAGTGTTTTATTTTTTTTTCATTCTTGTAAAGGCACACTATGCAAGATTTGTACCTTAATATAACAGCTTCGAAATCATTTCGATGGTAAATGAACTCGTAGTATCCCGATAGCAAAGCAGGGGGTGGACACCGCTGGCAAAACCAGCAATGCAATCAGGCCGTGAGTGCAGAGACGGCTCTGCATGAGTAGTATTTATAACAGTAACGTTAAATACAAGGACCCACAGAGACTCTAGGGGCGCTGTTTTACAAAAACGGAAAACTGCATAGTGTGCCTTTAACATACATTATTAATTAAAAACAGTATATACGGTAGATAATTTCTTCAAAAATAAATATACTGTTAAATTGAAATTGTTGATTAGATGTAAATGTTGTTCAACATGGTTTTTGTTTTTCCATTAGCGAGTTGTTATTTTTTATCAGTTTGTTCTTGTCAATATGTCAGTTTCTCATAATATCATCTGTTTAAATACATCATACTCAGTGATTTGTTTTAGTTCACCAGGAGGAATTCAAACAACAGGATTTGATGGAAAATTTTATTTATGATGGAAAATTTGGACTAAAAACAAGTCCAAAATGTGGATAAACGTTGCTTTTCAGACTGAAAATCAATAGACGATAATTGTTGTATTGCTTTCATGTTCAGTTGTTTTTTGTTGTGGAGTTTATTCTCTTCAGCAAAAGATCCTCCAGTCATCTGTTGGTTTGTGTTTCAGCTGTTTCTGCTGCTGAACGAGAAGAAGTGAATAGAAAGGATGGAGAATCTGTCACTTTAGATCCTGGTTTAAGAAGAAAACCAAATGATGTGACGAGATGGTATTTTAAAGACACTCTCATCGCTGAAATCACTGGAGATCAGAGTAAGATCTGTACAGATGTTCAGTGTAAAGAGAGATTCAGAGACAGACTGAAGCTGGATCCTCAGACTGGATCTCTGACCATCACAAACACCAGAAACACAGACTCTGGAGAATATAAACTACAGATCAGCAACAGCAGATCCAGCATCATTGGGAGCTTCAGTGTTTCTGTCACTGGTGAGTTTCATTCAGTGCATTTTCATTTGAACAGTGAAATACTTAAAATCCACAATGTAAATATCAGCAAGCTTTCATTTAAACAATTCATTCATTCATTCTAAAAAATACTGGGTTCCCTGTTTGGGTCAAATATTTTTGTCCATATTTGACTCAAACATGGGTTGAAACAAGTGTACAAATTGTGTCAAAGCTATTGGAATATAAAGCCTTCTTACCAGTGCCATGTTACTTTCAAAAAGTAATAATAGTTACTAGTTACTTCTCACAAATAGTAACTGAGTTAGTAACTGAGTTACATCATTATAAAAGTAACTAATTACCAGGGAAAGTAACTATTGAGTTGCTTTATAAAAAAATAAAAAATAAATTCAAATAACTTGGATTCCCCCAATATTAAATATATGAAATGAATGAAATGGACACTAAATAGAATAAATTGTTATTATAAAACATTGTACTCTAATCTACACTATTTTAATGTTGCTGTGGTACAATGTGAGAGACACCTTTTAAATTCAAAATATTATTGTAAATATTAGCATTACTATAGTAGAACAATAAAACACAATAGATGGTTAAGAACTTTTAATATTCATTGCACAGACCGCAACTGGACAACAAATAAGTCTAACAATATATTCTTCTTCTTAAGAAATGTACCAAAAATGATTAAATAATAAAAAAAAATATACAAACACTCTTTGTAGTGCAAATTAAAATTATAAAGCTGTCACACAACTTCACAACTGGTAGACATACGGGTAGTGTAGCCTACTTGAAGTATTTTCTTCCTCACAAAAGTAAACGGTTTAGGCTACAGAGAATATTCTAATGCTGGAATGTGTAATTTATTTATAAACAAACTATATTATGCTCGGACACCCTCTGTCTCTCTCGCGCAAAGTCGCTCGCTCTCGGACACACTCGGTCTCTCTTGCGGTCTTATGGCAGAGAGAGAGCCTACTCGGATGAAAACTGCTTCAGCGAGCTCAATTATAGTAACTCCACATTTTATTGTCAGGAACAGTAACGGTGTTGTAACGAAGGAAACGGTAATTAGTTTGATTACTCGTTGCTGAAAAAAATAACGCCTACCTCTAACCCAGTGGTTCTCAAACTTTTTTGGTAACGCCCCCTTTTAAACCTTTTTAAAAATCTGGCGCCCCACATTTTTGCAAAATATGTTTAAAATATCAAATAAAGAAATAATGCCTGACTAGCCACCTTGGGAATTCACCCAAATAATCTACCCATGTGACTTTACACAGGTTCCTTACCCAGTGGCAAGGACAGCATGGAGACACGGGTATCAGTCAAATAATAAAAAAAAATGTATTTGAATGGCATTAAAACTATAAAGGTTTAGATGAAACAAAAACCTCACACATCAACTTTGAGACAGACTTGCATAATCATAAATCACTCAAACATGATGATGAAGCTGCAACCTAATTACAGGGAGGACGCTCCAATAAGGGATCTCCTCATCTGCATAACACACTCACACACCAATTAAAGAACCCCAGTGCACACCACAGACCACAGCACACAATGAAGAAACACCACCACCATCTACAGAGGAACTGTCGCCCAGCTCCTAAAAGAAAAATAACACTCAACACACACATAAAGTTAATACAATAATCTTATACAATTACACAACAAAAAAGACATAACAGCAAATTACCTTTACCTAGATAGTGTGTGAACGGTTAAAAATCACATGAAATCCAATCTTTACAAATCCGTTTCAAGCTACATTCATATGTGGTTTGAAATCCTATTTAAATTGCATTTCTGGAAATCTGTCTCAGTCTGAACGATATGACTGGATTTTGCATGGTTTGTTACTTTCTCACAGCACGTAAAACGTAAATGTCAGAGGTTGTTAGAGGAAACATGTTGAAAGTTGCTGCCGAAACAATGCTGTGTTGTTGCACCCAAACGGCAACTGTGGGAACCGGGATATAGCTGGAAGTTTAAATACTCAGCCTATTTTCAACAGCCGTAACCCGTACACAAAGCATTAACTGAAATAACACAAATTGCGACTGTCACCACTTCCACGGTTGATAAGCGGATATAAATGAAACGCATACCTGAAGGAGGACAGATGCACATTCATATTCATCAGCCGATTAGAGCAGCTGTGACAAAACGCAGAACACGAAAGCGACCGTAAACACAGACGCTCTCCTTTACCGTTTCACAGCCCCTGTTAAATACCCACACTTGCGGTCTGGCCACTTGAGAGTCGTGCATATAATAAATAAATAAATAAATAAATAAAAGCTGTGTAAACATAATAAATGTGTCCCATCAAGTATTCAAAAGTTCTACACACATTTCCAGTCTTTATGCCTACTTGAACAGTAGGTGTTTTTGTGCTTTTGTCTGGCCCAACCAGACATTAGTGGGCAGAGTTCGTTTAAATAGCCTCTTCCAAAAAGAGTTATGTGGGACACTCTTTTTGTCATTATTCAAATATTTAGTCTTTTTGTTATCGTTGACAAAATAAAAAAAAGTCTTTATCAGTGAACATCTTCATTAGTAATGTCCTTAATGAAATTAACACGGTTATTGAGTAGGTTACTAGATTTAAAATGATTTGTTTAGTTCAGAATAGGTTGCTAGCTCTAATGAAGATTTAATTTTTCTAATTAGATGGCTAATTACAACTGTCTGATAGTGAGCTATATAGCATTGCGCAAGATATGACTTGCAGATCCAGATTATAATAATCTAGTGACTGTTGTGTTTTAAGATAAACACTTATTCAGTATCAGTAAAATAGGTATACAAAACTTCCATAAAAAAAAGATAATTTATATCTTACCATCATCATGACATGAAAATGAGGATCCACTCTGCCAGTTTCACACAGCAACATTGCGGTCTGTAAATTCCCTCAGAAAACAGCTTGTGACGCACTTCAGTGTGTTTTTCAGACGTAAATCTAATTTGGAGTAGCTTCTTATGAAATAGAGTGGCATTTGATAAAAATAAAATAAAAGTTTTATTGTTATAAATTACGTCATATGTTAGGTTTCTAGTGTTAATGAAAAACCAGGGGACCATGGGTCATTTTTTGGGGGCCTTATGGGGGGTACAGGACCCCTCCCAGTCCACTGGTTGAAGCAACCTAGCATTTTTTAGAGTGTTCATTCATTTATTCATTTATAAAGCACTTTACAACTGCAGATGCTGACCAGACAAACATACAATTACATAAAATATCATAAAACAAGATAACCCAAAAAGTACAACTCGAACCCTAATGGCAAATGTCTGATCACCTTTAAGCTTTAAATTTGTGTGTGGGATAGTAACAAGAAACTTGCTTGTTGATCTAAGACCTATATGTTTGGTGATAAGCTCAGACACACAAGCAGGAGCTATTCCATGCACTGCTTTAAAACATACTGCAGGACCTTATATTTGATCCTAAAGTCAATTGGCAGCCACATGAGTGAGGCCAAACCAGGAGAGATGGCTGGTCTGGCTGCCACATTCTGAACTAGCTGCAAGCATGAAATAATGGCAAAATTATCTGCTTTGTGTAAGATCAGCTATCATTAAAGGGATAGTTCACCCAAAAATGAAAATGATCCCATGATTCACTCACCCTAAAGCAATTGTCTGTATTTCAGACAAATACAATCTGAGTTATATTTAAAAAATGTCCTGGCTCTTCCAAGCTTTATAATGGCAGTAAATGGCCGTTTTTGAAGTCCATAAAAGTGCATCTATCCATCATAAACAAACTCCACACGGCTCCGGGGGGTTAATAAAGGCCTGCTGAAGCGAAGCGATGAGTTTGAGTAAGAAAAATATTCATATTTAACATGTTACAAAGTAAAACTTTAGCTTCCTGCCAATTGGTTATACGCAGTCTACTTACGGCAAAAGCGAAACTTATGCAACTTGTGACGTCAGAAGTAGTGTAGTGTGTGATGGCGTAGGGTAAATATCAGAAGTACATCGCATTACTCACATAAGTTGCACTTTAGACTTAAGTGGAATCCATATGTTTGTTTGGCCGGAAGCCAGTTATTTTACCTTATAAAGTTTTAAATATTAATATTTTTCTTACACAAACTCATCGTTTAGCTTCAGAAGGCCTTTATTAACCCTCTATTGGAGTCGTGTGGAGCACTTTTATCAAGGATATATGCATTTTTATGGACTTCAAAACAGAAACGGCCATTTACTGCCATTATAAAGCTTGGAAGAGCCAGGACATTTTTTAATATTACTACGATTGCATATGTCTGAAAGAAGAATGCATATACAGTACCTGTACAGCAACTTTAGGATGAATTGAGGGTGAGTAAATCATGGTCTAATTTTCATTTCTTGGTAAACTATACCTTTAAGTAAATGTGAAGTAAAGTTGGCAGTCGTAAGTCCAAAGAGAGTGGCTAGGGCTGATAAAACATACAAACAAAAACAGAATAATAAAACATACAACACAGAGCTATGCCCAGCCAACATTATACACTGCGCCATGTTACCCATTCTTGAAACAATGCTGGTTCATGTTGATCTCACAGTACTGTGATGCTGTTTCAGCTGCTGCTGCTCAAAAACCTTCCAGATGGCAACATTTATCAGTTAAATCAATTACATATGGCTTTATACTTTAAGTAGAAAAGTGTAAATATTAATCACAATTATTGGTGGAGTGCTTAATCAGCTGTTCTCCAGTAATAATGACTGTCTGTCTTCATCTGTTCCAGATTCAGGTTCATCTTCAGCTGCTGCATCAGGAGCTGCTGCTGTTGGTGGTGGTGTTGGTGGTGTTGTTGGTGTTCTGGTGGTTGTTGCTGCAGTTGTTGCTGGGATTTTCTATTGCCGCAAGAGATCTACACCAATAAGTCAAATTGGCAAGTATTTCATCTAGTTGATGGTACAGAATGTAAATAAGAGATTTATTGTGCAAACAGAATCTTTAAAACTTTGTAAAAATAAGTATTTTTGTCGTTATTGTTCAAATAGGAAACGGAACACCATGCAGTGGTCATGATCAGGTGAGATACTGAAGCTGTGTGCAAAAACCTGTGAATTGTCAATAATGTGTCTGTTTGATCTTTATGTTTGAAATTATGTGTGGTTTCATTCAGAAATCATCACAGAAACACCAATAATAATTGACATATTTAATGGGATAGTTCACCCCAAAATGAAAATTCTGACATAATTTACTCTCCCTCATGTTGTTCCAAACCTGTTTGAGTTTCTGGCTACCGTTAACTGTTTGGTTTCCAACATTCTTTAAAATATCATCTTTTGTGACGAAAGAAACTCTACAGGTTTGGTCAACATAAGCCTGAGTAAATGATGAAACATTTTTCATTTTTCGGTGAATTATCAGTTTAAGAGAGTTCTGAATCATTAATCCTGAACATTTGTTTTTCCTTCTGTGTATCTGCTTGTTCCTCATTAATCAGAACGACATCCATTTATTGGCTGTTGCTAATGACACGTCCCTTCATCCGACTGATGCTCCATTGTTGGCTGCTGCTAATGCGACGTCCCCTCATCCGGCTGACGCTCCCATCAATGACTAAGGCTAACGGGACGTCCCCTCATCCGGCTGATGCTCCCATCAGTGACTCATGAGACATCATTCAGTGTTATTTAAAAGGACTATGACGGACTTACGCACCAGGTAGTTCTATGAACTAGCCACCAGAGTGGTTCCCCGAGAACTAATCCTGGTTCCTGGTTGCATTCGCACCTCCAGTAGGAACTCTGAAGTGACGTAAGCCGCACTTGTCTTTGTGACTTTTATTTTTACATTGTGACGGTGCTGAGAACCCCAGAACATGGGCTATAATCTGTTTACACAGGTTTTTTAAAAAGGGCAGGTGCTAGTGTTTCGCGTGCGTTTGGCCAATCAGTGTACACTAATGTCACGGATAGATCCTATAGTGCTGGTTTAGACCCTAAGTAGGAGGTAAATTAGTTTCTAGAACTAAAATTCCAAGTTCCTGCTGTACAAACATGCCAAAAAACAGGTACTTCTGCCAATAGTTCTAGGAACTATGAAAAGGTTCCTCTAGTGCGATAGCCCCTATGGAGAATAGGGATGTGCCTGAAGTTTAATACCATTTTTGGAAAGTGAATGATGCTTTCTACCGAACCCCAATAGAGACAAGATAAATGTAAAAAAAATAAGAGATGAGAGGAAAACATTATGCTTATGCATTCTCTCGCAATTGTATAGGTGGGTAATTACATATAATTTGTAAGCATCAGGAAGCCACTATCAATATGCGGGGTATTAAATCACGGTAACACTTTAGAATACTGTTTCTTACTTACTGATAAGTAATACTCTTTTATATAGCGCTTTCATATGTACTACTGTACACCCAGAGCGCTTTACAATCATCTCCTCAACCACCACCAGTGTGCACCACTTAGATGATGATGCAACGGCAGACACAGTACAACGGCGCCAGTGCGCACACACACACACACACACCAGCTATAGGTGGAGAGGAGAGAGAGTGATAGAGCCAGTTCAATGGATGGGGATTATTAGGAGGCCATGATTGCCAAGGGCCATTGAGTAAATTCATGTATTTGGCCACATTCCCTCCAATGGCATTCTATGCTTAGGAAAACATACACACACAATACTGTATATAAAATATAAAAACTAATTTGAGGTTAGTTATGACAAGGCACTTTAGTGGGGTTCATTTCTGAAGTTGAATTCTTACAGAACACAATGTATATGTATTTGTTAAAATTGTATTTTCATAATGCTACTACTATTAATAACATTAGTAAATAATGGCCACATCTCAATGTAGTTTTGTAAGACAATGTAGTTACTACTTAGTTATTTTTCATGAATAGATCATTAAATAGATAATTAATAGTAGTTCTTCAGGAGGTATGACACAATTCATTAGTTATAGATTAACTAACTGATACTTAACACAATCATAAAATTATATTACATACTGATCAGTTAACACATCTTCCATAGCAATTAACAGTAGTGACTTAAGTGCTAATAAAGAATTACATAGTTCTTTAGTTATTCCTTATTAGTTATGCAGTAAGAAAGAAACAGTATTCTAAAGTGTTACCGAAGTCACGTTTGAATGCGCGCTTGCTTTCTGCACATTTTTACAACATTAGATATGTTAATGACACTCAGGATCCCAAATACATCACAGCATTCTGTCAGTCATCTCTCCTTACTATTTCCGCGTAATAAAGTGAAATCTGGTGTACTGTAATTTAACCGAAAAGCACAGCAAGCCTAAACATGTCACTTTGTTTGCCATTTTCTGTGCTTTTCTGAATTCAGAATTAGTCTTCGGGCACATCCTAATGAAGAAAAAGGGGGAGTGGAAGAAGACCCGCTATAAATCGCATTGCTCAAATGGGAAATAGTGTCACAATAACAAAATATTTGGAGTCGGTACTGATACCAGTGAAGTTTCTAGTCCAAAGTAAATCACAATGCCAGTAATGAAACCAAGAGTGCTTAGCTTTAGGATTCCCAGTGTGTAACTGGAGAGGCTGCTAAAGGATCCAGACAGGAACAGCTCAGGATATCTCTCTTTCTTGCCAGTATTGCTGTTCCTTCAATCATTAGTAGCATTTACACTGCGAGACCCAGAGTAGGCATGTTTATATGCACTCAATTTGGTCAAACTGAATGTATTCAGTATTTTCAGATTCTGGAAGTTCTGTTTGTGTAAGCTCTAAACCTTGCAGTCCAATATTTTTTAAAAGCACTATATATTTTTTTATATATATATATATATATTCTCTTGTGTGAAATCATAGAAACGCTAGATTTTTTATTTATTTTGCTATTGGTCCAAAAGGGAACACACAACTTATATTTGTTGTAGTTTCCGAGTTGACAATTTCGGAGTACCCTGGAAATGTGGAAAGGGTCCATTACATGAATTCAGAACAAAACTTCAGAACATTTGCAGTTCCCTGTCGCCTCGTTTAGAACTGGAGAAAGTCGCCATGATAATGTAACCAGAGCTTGCACAAGTACAATTGCCATTTTTGCCTTGACAGCATATACCTGAAAAAAAACTGGCATACAGTTCTGTGCATAAGTCTTAGGCATGTTAGTATTTTCACACTAACAAAAAAAATAAATGGTTATAAAACAAAGGTTCAAATAAAGCAAAGTTTGATCCATTAAACATCAGGATTGTGTCCTTGATCAAACTCAATCTCAGGAACTGAACCTGTAAAAACTGCACTGACAGACTTCAATTGTGAATTGTAGCAGCTACAAAATGACAAATGTAATTTAGTAATTTATTGTAAGAATTATTACATAATTGACTGGCTGCTGCACAAGCGTGCAGTTAAGCAATGGTGTCAATGGTCAATGGTGCACCAATGGTTCAATGGTGTTAAGCATCTGAATGGTGTTTTAAGAACATTCAATTTTTTTACTTGTAAAAAATAAAAAAAATAAAAAAATAAAAAAAATATATATATATAATTTTTTTTTTGTTTTTGTTGTTTGTTTTTTTGCTTTAGTCATCGGGTGTTTCTCAAAAGTAAGGCTGCATCCTACCGAGACTGCGTCCTTCATTCAGTCCTTCTGAGGCTTAGGCTAATGTCTTACTCAGCAATTAAACGCTAATGAGACTGTCTAAGAGTGCATGGCTACGTCACATGTTCCCGCCCCCACAGTCACAGCACGAAAATACTATTAAAACTTCATTTTGAAAAAATACTTTGTATTACAAATCTTTATATTAACTGGCTTTTTATTAATGCAATACAGTGAACGATAGCCATGTTCTGTTTCACAGTGTGTTACATTATTGTCAGTTCAGTGTTAGTGATTAATTTACAGCAAAACAAAAGACATTATTTTTGTCTTACATTTCATAATAAACTCAGATAAGCGCAGTACAGACTACAGACCCTCAGTTTATTTTCGTGAATTGGAATATGTACAAAGGATTGTGGGTATTGAAGCCGCGAAGGATACATCCTTCAAAAGAGGCCTATGAAGGACACGAAACGAAGGCTGCCTTTCAAGGATCCTTCAGACGGCCTGCAGCAACGTTTGATGACGAGGCAGTCGAGATGCAGCTTTATGTTTGAGAAACACCCACAGAGACCCAGCTAGCAATTTTGCTTTTAAAAGACATCTAATAGCCGTCCAAACACAGCCGTCTAGGCTAAAACAAGGCAAAATTTGAGCTGTCAGTGAAAATGTAATGGACGTCTAAACCATAGCCCAAGAATAGACTAGTCATCAATTAGATAACAAAGAAATGAAACGAGTGAAGAAACCAATTAAACCAATTTGCTTAAATGATGGGATATCATACATCTTGCAAGTTATTTTGGCAAAAACGACATGTAACCAAATTCAAGGTTTATTTTGGCTAGAAGTGGGTTACTCATAGCCGGATTATATCGGGTCTATTGTTAACCTAGACGGTGAAATGTCAATGCAATAATTTTATTTACTGGTTTGATTATTGAAGCCATGTGATTCCAGAGCACAACTGTACAGCACAAATGGTTTGCTAACAAATCCTGCATTAGCCGTGTTTTTCCAGTGTTGAGAAACAGGAAATATAATGTCCTCCCCGGTGACCGCCATTTGAACTGCCTCGATCCTCTCTCAACATATTGAATTCACAATGAGCTAATGTATTGCTCACACTCTGGGTATCATTACAGTATGAGAATGGTGTGATGTCACTGTGATCATCGCATGATCTCACGTGTTGACTGGGTAAGAACACATTTACACATAGTTAACCAAATCAAAATGTATTTTCATAATGAATGAGAGTTACAGTACAGCTTCAAATCTGTTAATAGTCTACTGCAAAAGACAATTAAATACACAAGAAGTCTATGCAATGAACATGTTTTAATTCTATTTATCAGATAGGACACAATTTTTGTTTGATATGTATATTATATGTTTTATTATGTTACATTTTAAAGTAAATTACAATATATATGTTATACGCCCCCGCGTTGCCTTTCTTTGATGATAGGGAGTTCCAAATGAGTGATTATAGTCAGTGAAGTCCACTTCAACAGATATCCTGTGCTCAGGGAGTAGGGAGCAGTGAACACTGTTTAGGTACCCTGTCAGTCAAAAAACATACCTTATAACTGCATTAGCAACCATATCCGAGGGAACATATTTTATCGGGGGAGTGGGGCTTGATATTGCGTGGTGGTGCCTTGTTGGGGGATTTTAAAGGTAGGGTAGGCAATTTCGGAGCGGCTAGCAATAATATACGTAAATAATATATCTGTCACACCCACTGGAGCCTCATCAATAGGTAAACTGGTGTTCCGGAGCAGGTTAGTTTCAGAAATTAAGTTACTATTGCTATACTGACCTACCCTGAAAGTTATTTTGGGAACTGAAAGTGGAGGTTATCCACTTATACGCTGAGTAAAATAACCCGGGTTGCATAACCTGCTTTCTGGAATGCCCTTGTTAAAAAAAAAGGTGGGGCAAGAAGATGTGAATTTTACCTGGGCACATCAGTGACAGACACAACTATCCCTAAAGTGCTTTCAATTTGCTGTTATACAGAAGAACGCATTTTTAATTGTGTATATACACAGACAAAAGCTTTTATTTCCACAGAATCAGCATTCTGTGACTCTATGGTAAAATGAGGGTCTTTATTTTGCTCTCAGTGTGTGCATTCGTGGCTGGTAAGTGCATTTATTTGTTACAATGTCTTTTCCAGCTAATGATAATGAAACAAAAAGCATGCAGTTGAAATGTGACGCAGTTTGAATTTGAATGAGTTTTAGTGATTTTTAGTTATTGCTGTTGTAAGTTTCTGAGGGTTTAGGATGAAATAGTTAAAGTTTTATAGGCTATATGTTTGTGATGTTGATGTGAAATTTAGTCCCAACCATTCATCATGAATCTTTAATAATATTTCAGAGGAACAGTCAAAATAATTTGAAGCAGCATATTTGGGGGATATTAATGGATCAGGGGAGGGAAAGCAGATTGTTTTCATAAAGATATTCTAATCATCTGTTGGTTTGTGTTTCATGTGTTTTTTGCTGCTGAACAAGATGAAATAAAGATGTTATCAGTCAAGGAGGGAAAATCTGTCACATTAGATCCTGGTGTAATAAACAACACAAATTATGTGATGACGTGGTATTATAATGACATTCTCATCGCTGAAATCACAGATCAGTGTAAGATCTGTACAGATGTTCAGTGTACAGAGAGATTCAGAGACAGACTGAAGCTGGATCATTACACTGGATCTCTGACCATCACAGACATCGAAATCACAGATGCTGGACTCTATAAACTGGAGATAAACAGCAGCATCATAAAGAGATTCAATGTCACTCGTGAGTATTATTTAGTCAATCAACACACTTTACTGTGAAGAGTTATATTATCTATTATTTCTTGACTCCTGTATGTTTATCTGATGAGTGAATGTGTTCTTCTGCTGTTTGTTTACATTTATTATGAATACAGACATATTTCTGTAACTACAATCTTTATGATCTGTTCAGTTCAGTTCCCTTTCGAAAACGGTTCAGAAAAGGAAAACTCCTTTTCTCGAGAATATTGAAGCCTTTATTTTAAAAAAGCCAGCATAGAGTAAAGCTATCAGCGTGCTGATTGGCTGGGCTGGGGGAACTGCATGAACCTATGGCGAAGCCAGAATTGGCGGAGCTAAAGACTATATAAGCGGCCCATTTCGCCATCGACTTCAGATTTAATCTCCTTCAGCGACGACCTCTTCGTTGATCTTCTCCTGCTTGAACGCACTCTTCAGTGCATTTCCTGTCTGGGCAAAGACCATGCGGAAACTGCACTCACACAGGAGAACATGCCGCTCTCCTCTCTGCGCTCGCAGCTAGCTTTCTTTTCAGAGAGCGACCCTGCCACTCATGTCCTGCCACTTGGTCGGGCTCTAAAGGAAGAGGAGGCGGTTCAGTCTCGCTGCGGCGAGACCACCCCTGAAAATAGCTTGGGTGCTTCTTCCATCCCCCTTTTCAGTTCAGGCGGCGGAATGCTCTAATTGCAGCCAAATGGGCCTGTTCACGCACCCATGCAAACAAAAGCTGTTTCAACAGCGACAAAAATAAAGCACACAAATTCTCCGATAAAGAGCACTTTTCCTCTTCAAAACGCCGACACACGGCGGCCCGCCCTTTATTCAGCCGCTAGTCACTCGGGCCGAGGCCTGGGAAGCCATCCCTGATGTGTCAAAATGGGTACTGAACACAATAAAACGAGGTTACTCGCTCCAATTCACACGCAGACCTCCGTGCTTTCATTCCATGGTCAACCCATCGGTAGTGTGAAACCTTCTAGCAAAGGGGGCTGTCGAGACAGTTCCCCCTTCACAGAGCGAGTCTGGTTTCTGCCGTTACTTCCTGGTGCCGAAAAAGGTTGGCGGCCTCAGGCCTATTCTAGATCTCAGACACCCGAACAAGGCCCTCATGAGACGGCCATTCAGAATAACGACCAAACAAATCCTCTCGCAGATTTGCCCAGGGGATTGGTTTTTGTCAGTGGATCTGAAAGATGCTTACTTTCACAACCAGATAACTGCCAATCACAGACTGTTCTTGAGATTCACGTTCGAGGGGATGGCTTATCAGTACACAGTCCTACCATTCGGGCTATCACTGGCACCTCGTACATTTACGAAATGCATGGATGCACCTCTCTCCCCCCTGAGACAGCGGGGAATGCGCATTCTGAACTACCTCGACGACTGGCTCATTCTGGCCCAGTCGGAGGCCCAGGTTACAAACTCACAAATCCTGGCTCCTCAGCCATCTGGAATGCCTTGGGCTCGGGATCAACCTATCCAAGAGTGTACTGTCCCCCAGCCAGCATATAACCTTCCTGGGAACAGTTCTCGACTCTGATCAGAGGATAAAGGAAGGTCTAAACTAATTTGTTCTAATACTGGATAAAAACTAAGGGGTTGAAACTTATGGCAAGAACATTTTTTACTTCACTTTACTGTTGTATAATTTTGTTTGGCTTAAATTTCACTCTTCAATTCTTCTTCAGGGGATCGCTTCTGAAAGAGTCTTCGTGTCAGTGATGGAGGGAGATTCAGTCACTCTAAACACTGGTGTTCAAATAAACCAACAAGAGAAGATTATATGGTATGTTAATGGCATACGCATCGCTCAAATCAGTGGAGATCAGAGTAAGATCTGTTCAGATGTTCAGTGTAATGAAGATACTGAGAGATTCAGAGACAGACTGAAGCTGGATCATCAGACTGGATCTCTGACCATCATGAACACCAGAATCCCATACTTTGCAGTTTGTAAGCTAGAGATCATCAGCGGTGACAACACTGACAGTGTTCTTTATGTTTTTTTTGACACTGGTGAGTTACTGAGTGAAAAGCAGGTTATTTACTGTATGTTTAACTCAGACCATAGTTTTTATTATAATTGTAACATTCAGACATTTACTAGTACATTTACAGCTTGCATAATTTTTTAACACAAGAAACTTCTGTATTGTTTAAAAAGTAATATTCTAATACAGTAGTTTAAATTCTCATTTTGTAATGCATTAAACTACATTATACATGTACATGTGTAATACCTGTGTGGGTCAATAATACTTTTTGTGTGTTTCAGATTATTTTGCTGCTTATAAAATGAACTTAAAAATTCACTGAAGGAGGGAGATTCTGTTATTTTACATACTGTGTTAAAACTAAATGATGTGGTGACTTGGTATTTTAACGACATTGTCATCGCTGAAATCACTGGAGATCAGAGTAAGATCTGTACAGATGTTCAGTGTAAAGAGAGATTCAGAGACAGACTGAAGCTGGATCATCAGACTGGATCTCTGAACATCACAAACACCAGAAACACAGACTCTGGAGAATATACACTACAGTTCAACAACAGCAGATTCAGCATCATTAGGAGATACAGTGTTTCTGTCACTGGTGAGTGACATTTGATAATTTAATAAATATTTTTCTTTTATTTTATTTTGTACATACAGTGAAGTGAATATCATGCATGTCAAAGTGACACAATTTTCACATGGTGTGTCGCTGTCACGCATCACATGTTTACTAATGTTATTAACATAAAAAAATGCATTCAGTCAATTTTTCCTGTTGCTTCTGATGCTGTTGTAGCTGCTGTTGCTTAAAAACCCACCAGATGGAGCTATTAAACATACAATATCATACAACTGATAACAAAGAAGAAAAATCAAAGAGACCAGTAATATCAGTTACTCTTTTTTAGAAATAATGACTCTCTGTCTTTAGCTGTTCTAGATCCAGGTGTGTCTCCAGCTGCTGTAGCAGGAATAGTAATTGGTGTTTTCTTTGCGGCTGGTTGTGTGACTGCCTGTTGCAGGATCCAGAAAGGTAAATATTAGAAATAGACAATTTAACTAGATGCAAATATAAGATTTATTGAGAAGAAAAAAATCTTTAAAAGATAAAAAAAAAAGAATATATATATATTTCTTTCTAATTCACCAAATAAATGACGTGTTTAATTGAGTATATTGTTATTGTTCAAGCAGACAGGATGCAGCGCAATGATCAGTACTATGTGCCCTAAATCTGTCTCAGATCTCTAAAATCTGTAAGTACCTTTTAAGTTCCATGTGTGTGTGTGTGGTATGATTCAGATATCATTACATAGAACATAGATCATTACATAGTGCACTGCCCTTATATGTTTTAAGTTTAAAATGAAAAACTGTGACATTGATACAGTTCATAATAACGATCTAGACACACAGGTTACGGCTTAGTCTGATATCATTATGAATTAGTATGACTTTTCTAATCGTCGGCACTTGTCAAAGAAAACTATGCAGTCACTTAAAAGTACAGTATCTAAGTTTCATAAGTTTTACTCACAGATGGATGCAACTGCATGACTGCAACCCCTGTTTAGGTCTCTCCAGACCTGGAAAGCTTTTTTAAAACGGGTCCTAAAGCTCTTGCCTCACCATAACTCTTTTTGTGATATTCCTCTGAGCTTTTCTCTTTTGTAATGTCACTCAGCAATCTCTCTTTCTACAGTCTTTCCTCAAATTTCCCTCTTGCTCATTCTCTCTCTCTCCATCATGAGTGGACACGCCCCCAACTGCTGATTGGCTCACTCTCTCTCCTCCCCATCATGAGTGGACACACCCCCAACTGCTGATTGGCTCACTCTCTCCTCCATCATGAGTGGACACACCCCCAACTGCTGATTGGCTCCCTCTCTCCTCCATCATGAGTGGACACACCCCCAACTGCTGATTGGCTCACTCTCCTCTCTGCCATTTTTATATGTAGTTTATGCTGTTGTTTTTATATAAAACTAAAACTAATTGTATTGTTCATTTTATTACTAAATGTATATGCAGTGAGGTCCAAGGTTTTGAAATGACCATTTTGTAGAACAGTACGTTATGATGGTCCTGAGAAATATGATGAATTGTTTTTGTAATCATATACATCGTATCCACCTTATTTTGTAAAATGTATGTAAACTGTAATAGGATAAAAGGTTTGAGATTTGGATGTTGGATATTATTGATCTTGAACAGCCAATTTTTCTCTTTTATTTTTTTTCAATGTTTAACATTTATTAACCAAACTAAAATACCAATTACAAAATACTGAATTATATAAAGGGATAGTTCACCCAAAAATGAAAATTCTGTCATTTACTCACCCTCATGTTCCAAACCTGTATGAGTTTCTTTCTTCTGCTGAACCTATCTTCTTTTGTGTTCAGCAGAAGAAAGAAACTCATACAGGTTTGGAACATGAGGGTGAGTAAATGACAGAATTTTCATTTTTGGGTGAACTATCCCTTTATATAATAATTCAGTATTTTGTAATTGGTATTTTAGTTTGGTTAAGAAATGTTAAACATTGAAAAAAATAAAGAGAAATTTTGGCTGTTCAAGATCAATAAAATGTTGTGCTAAATCAGAACATGCTTCTTTTTTGCTTATGTCCACAAATAATGTGTTCTTGTTTGTGATGTACACGTGATTAAAACGTTTTATTGACGTTCAGGTCTGACTGGACCAATTTTTGATCTTTTTAGAACCTTTGTCTAAAAAAGTATGTTCTATAGACGGTTTTCGCACGCACGCGCGTTGCCGGGGTTACGCGTTGGCCCGAAGTTAAATTCCGATCTGTGTTGTTTATCTATGTTGTTTATCGGTAATAATTAAGGCGCCGACTACAAACGCAGTTAAAATTAAGGTGATGAGTAGACTGAAGTTGGGCTCAGGTTGGTGTGCTGTGGGATGCAACCTGACCTCTGGAACAAATTCCTTATCGAAAATAAAAATGTTTCGGTTTCCTAAAAACGAAGGGAGACGGCGAGCATGGATCACCGCTGTGCGAAGAGAGGCTTGGCAGCCAGGCAATAAGTCAAGGATCTGTAGCACTCACTTCGTTACAGGTAAGAAACTCATGATAAGCAACAGATAAAAGCTAGCTGACCAGTAACAAGCCTGCAATAGTTATGTGTTTAACTAAATTGATTACTAGCAGCTACACATATAGCTGTAACATTGTATACATTCATTTTACACAGTAACGTTAGCTCAATGTTGTAGTTGATTCACTTTAGCTGCGCTATGATTTAAACTAGCGTTATGATACCTGATATCTATCAAACATAAAAGCCACAATATTTTTCCATCAATGCTATAAAAATAAACTACATTATTTAACTAACAGTCACCTTTGGCTTGTTTCCTGGGGACATAAATACAATAATGCATAATCTCTTCTAATGAAGCTTTAAATGAAGTACTAAATATGGACTTTTACTACATTTTCACTGACGAATTTACTACATTATCACTAATATATTTTATCTGTAAAGCTGCTTTAAAACAATGTGCATTGTGAAATAAATTTGACTTTGATCTAATTTCATTGTACTAGAAAAGGCTACTAATATTTTTTTTAATCAACAAGTTTTAATCAATATCATAGAAATGCACATAAAACCAGAAAAGTTATGGATTATGCAAAGCATGTATGTATGATGCTTAGCAAGGTGCAATACTGTCAACACAAACTGTTTCTGTCTTTATTTTAGGTGCGCCATCAGTGGACCCATGCCATCCAGATTATGTTCCATCAGTTTTCGCTCATAAAAACACCATTGATGGTTCACAGAAGTTGGAGCGATACCAGAGGAAACCATCTGTGGTTGAGTCTATTGATTCACCTTCCTTAGAGGTCACCCATGCTGACCCTGAAGAAGGATGCACTGCTGTGGGTACAGATCTGTCAATGGCAGACATTGACCAGCTACAAAATGAAAACATTGAATTAAAAAGAAAAATGGCTTCACTGGAGAAGAAACTGGAATCTCAAGAAAAACGACTACAAGATCATTTGTTTGGCAGTCCGTCCGATTTTATTTTAAATGACGACAAGCACACTCATTTTTACACTGGTCTACCATCTGCTTCTGTGTTTTTCACCCTCCTCACTTACCTGACAACAATATGGAACGCATCATCAACCATACTTATGAGCAGTTTCTAGTGGTCCTGATGAAGCTTCGTCTAAGCTTAACTCAAACATCTTTCATGAATGGCTCGATGTGATGGCTAAAGAGTTACAATGCCTTGTCCGGTGGCCATCCAGGAAAGATATCAGAAGAAATCTCCCCACCCTCATCAAGACTACAGGCACTAACAATGCTGTTTGCATACAACACCATTATAATAGCCTAATTTGAAACATGTTTAATTTTAAATGAATTGGCTATAATATCTCAAATTAGCAATACTAGGCTAATCAGTGCCATAGGTAGTTTGGTAGCTCATCAGTTGCTAGATATCATGTCAACATTATATTTTTCCTCTGTCAGATTTAGTAGAAGCAGATCTTAACATTGTGAAACACATGGTCCTCAGTTTCAGAAACTGTCACATCAGGGAGTGGAGAAGCAACACACCCTTCATCCTCCTCTTTGGATTTGAGACAAGGTGAGCTAATTTAGTTCAAAATTAAAGCAAACCATATTTAGCCATTTTGACTGAAAGGTGTTAAGTAACACTAACATCATAGTGTTTTATTATATTAGGTTATAAGTAGGATAAGAGGTTAATATCGTACTTCATGTAGAGAAAGATGATGGAGAATATGTGATTGAGGATGATGGTGCAAGTGAAGAGAGCAGGGAGCATGAGTGTTGCTCTGAGCACAGTGTGGAAATGAGAGATGAGGAGCAGGAAAGTAGGCAGAGCAATTCAGACCAGTTTTTGCCAGAGGATCCAGGACTATGGCCAGATAAATTAACGAATGATCAGAGAGACACCATAGTATACAGGCTGGCAAGTAAAGGCACAGAGAAAACAAACAAAACGCCACCTAAAGATATAGAAGGAAAACCATTTCCCATTTATCTTGAAGAACATGGGGGCCCATCAGGACTGCCTATGCATAGGGCCCGGGATCTTGTGCTACGCCCCTGTTAATTAATAATGTTGGATATGTAAAAGTAACCAGGAACAGGCCAACATCACTGGGATGCCAGGTATCACCGTTGAGCCCTCCAGTGATGTCATGGGCTCATCAATGAAACATCAGTGAAAGAGGGAGCCCACCGGATGACTCAGATGACGTGCCTACCCTCCCATATTTGATGACAAACTGCCTCCCATAATTCCTATTCTGCAACATCAAAATATCTGCAAATGTCAAGATCAAGGATTCAAGGATTTAATTGGTAC
>FLSR01004870.1:14746179-14784391 GCA_900092035.1 Leuciscus waleckii | reverse complement strand
TATATATGTATATGTATCTTTTCTATATGTATCTTTATGTATATGTATCTGGTATAGTACTGAATCTTTTACATTAGACTAGTTGATTTGTTAGAGATATATGAACTATAACTTACTTTCAGGGCTTTAAAAAGCTTTTTTGGTGACCCATCTGGATTTAGTGGGGGGAGGCAGAGGGGAGCTTGTAGCTTGATCTTCTTGCCAGGTTTCAAGAAATCACACTGAGCTACTGGTTGTGGATCAGCCTGAAAGGATAATTAAAATGTGCATTATACATAAATATACATGAGAATAAAAATAATTATCAAGGAAAATTGGCATATGTAGTGCTGTACAAAATACCCACCAATTGTACATTGATATTTGAAAAGACTAGGATATAATTATTAAATATAATAATTGTTAAGATGTTCCCCTTTTTAGTCACCCGTGACCAAACACTTGGTTTTGAAGTGACAGATGGGCCACTCTGGAGTCCATCCTGAACACACTGCTCCGCTGCAGCAACCAAAATCGTACCCACATGGCTACACATTATTTCAACGGGATAAATGCAAGTATTGAAAAGTGTATCTAAATGCTATTGTAAAATGTAACGTTAGCTAGCCAGCCATACTTACCCTGCCATGCAGGTGCAATGCCCACTCTGGATTTCGCCGGACTTCTTCGCAATGATCCAGGCGGAGTAACTCTTTGAAAGCGTCTGACCCGCCTCGATTTCCCCGTAAACGACACAGGTATTTCCATCCGTGTGTGTAAGAATCATTTTAACTTTTCCGGAATGAAAATAGTTATAGGCATCCAAGCTGCGATATGCCTTGAACGCCTCCCTTGTGTACACACATTCCTTCTCGACTAAGTACTCAAAGATATTTACCTGACTGACCTCCGGTAAATCAGACAGGTCTGTAGAAAAAAACGTTTGCCTCAAATTTTTGTTGAACGGGTCTGGCAGTGTAACGTTGTCACATTTAAGTTTGGCCAAGTAACGGCTCTTTTCTTCTATTGGTAGTCCCAAATAATACTGACTAGACATACTTGCTAGCTAATGTAATTTGCTTGTTTCTATACAGGTTTCTACAGATGAACTCTGTTGTTTGTTATTGATTCTACCGGAAGTTAAGTTTGGGCCACAAAAGCGCGCATGCGCAGTAACGTTTGTTTATGTTGTTGCCGTTGAAACCTATACTGGACGCATCAGGAACAACAGGGGCGTAAAACTGCTAGGGGCGTAAAACTGCTGGGGGCGTAAAACTGCGTATGTCTGCAGCCTCCCGTCCCCAAGCTTCAGTGTCATACGTAACATCACTAATATGGACAATAGCTGCCGCTTGCGCTTTACCTTTACCACAAGACCACATCCACATGTGTCCCACTTTCCATTTTGTCTTTCAGACTCAGAGTGTTCACGAGTTCCGTCTGCTCTATGCGAGCTTTGTAAACAACAACAAGTCTGCCAGGTGTCTATTGTTTCGGTCTGAGCAAGGTCGCATATAGCTATAATTTCCACTCGACCAGACATTTTCAAGAGGTTTCGGCGTTGATGCATTGAGAGATTAGATCGCAGACAATAGTAGCCAAGTCTATGTCAGAATGGTGAAGGTCTTTAGTAACGTTATACACTGGCTCTGCTGTTTAATCTGCCATGGTAAGACTTATTTTAAATCTCTTCCGGCCGGATGGCCGGCGATAAAATTGAAAGTGACGCAGATGTTTTTTATCAGCTCTAATCGCTTATTCGACAGAAATGCAATTATCATTTTGCAGTGCAGTGCAGGGTTTACCTCAATCCATTGTAAAACATTTAAAAGTTACAATTTCGCTTCTTGACAACGATTAAAATTGTGACGCAGTTAAATTGAAAAGGGCGAGGCACGCAGCGGTAAAGTGTGTTTCCTTGTGACTCACTACGCTTAACCACAATATTGGGCGTTTCTTCAACTAGGGGCACTTTTAGGCTTGAGAAGCTGAATAAAAAAAACTTGTTCAAAAGTCACGTAACACATGCAGTGTTTAAATAATTTAAATAAGTTTAAATAATTTGTCTAGTTTTAAGGTCTGTAAGAGGACAAACTTAGATTACAATAGAAATTGTTAATATTTTAAATTTTTTCCGACCTGCAATGAACAAATGTCATTTCCACCACATTTCAATATACAGCTGTTATTTAAAAATAGAATAATTATGCCACTCAAGAATTGTCTAAGATCTTTTTTTGTAACTAGTTTTATCAGTTTTTCCACAATTTACAATAATTATACATTTGTCAATGAGATCAATTGACTGCCCTAAGGACCAAATGGTGAACTGTACACCTGTCACACTCTGAAATGTAATATTGGTTTGGGCAAGAGCTTATTAGAAAATAAATAACTTGAATTTTTATATTAAGTAGAGCATGATCTCGTAAATTGTGGATACATTTTTAATGTGTGATAAGAACTTTTTAAATATTCATTACAAGTTGATTTCAAAATGCACTTAAATTGTTTTGCATTTTGTGATTTTCAGTTGAATAATAGACTATTTTCCTTTCATATATTTCATCATTGAGGATTTCTTAAAAATTGTGTAAAAATCTCGTCTTGTCTCGTTCTCGTGAACCCAATCTCGTGTCTCGTCTCGTCTCGTGGAGTAAGCGTCTCGTCACACCCCTAAAAATGACACATCATTAACGTGTCAATAGCTCTTGCTAGTTCCTTGTGCCATTTGTTTATGTTGCCTTGACTGCGGAGGAAGTAGATTACCACGACGATTGCGTATTTCCGGTCACAAATACGGAAGTTGTGAGAAAGGTCTATACCCCACAGCCCATCCAAACCAGGTGTTCACAATAACTCAATCACAGACGGGTAATAGACAGAAAATAAAACATTATAAGACCGCGACACTTCCTTTGTGAATGCATTAGTGTGAACATAATTTACTTGTGGTTTTGCAACATGTGAATTGTGGATGCAGCCTTTCATTTTAAGGTGCTATCATTTTTAGCAAGCATCTTATCATCCACCTAACAGGATATTGCTGTTTTTTTTGCTGTCTGTTGCAAAATTAGATTATTTTATTGGAGAACATTCTCAGATGCCATTTTGATCCTGACGGAGTGAGCCTCACATTTCACCTACTTTTAAAGGATTGGTTTAAAGAGCAGCCGTAATGTGTGGTATTCTGTCATCCGTGTACAGCACAGATGGAGCTGGAGGACACATCGCCTTTGAGTCGCTCAGTCATGCTGTCTCAGAGTTATGATGACCAGCGTCGCCCTTCACTGACTGTGCTGAACGAGATAATGCATTCACAGCATATGTGAAAGGCTCGAAATTCATCTCGCTTTCTGCATTACAAATACAGCAGATGATCATGACGTATATTTTATTATAGCAAGAGAGCTTGTGATCATATGAGGCATTTACAGCATGATCAACTGATGTACAGTGGGTTCAAAGGTCTGAGAATATGTGAAAATCTGGAATTTTCTTTACAGAAATAAAAACAAACTTTTACATTGGTTAAACTATTTAAATTGTTAAGGATGCATAAATGCATATTTACAGTTATTGAAATGTATTTCTTAAGCAAGCATCAATTTTATTATTTTTTATTTATACTCATGGTTAGAGATTAAACAGATCCTAACTTCATCATGCTTCGTTCTGGACTATTTGTGATGTTTACTTTCTTATCGGAGTTTGTATAGATGAAACATTGCTGTGTTCCTGTTTTATCTCACAGATAATCTACAATTCCATTCAGAACATGCAGTGAAATTGTTTTAGCTTTATTAGGACAATTTTTATAATCTTGGTGGTCTTAAAAGTCTTCACTCTGATTGCCTTATTTTTCTTTGATTAGCTTAGATTTGTCCTAAATATGAATTGTGTCTTGAGAAACTCCAGCTGCCTCTGAATCACACACTTCCTTCTCCATCCATCAGCGGTTCATTCTTTAGAGCCACAAGTGCTCAGTGCTAAATAAGAAATGAAGAGAGTGCTGCAAATTAGTCTGATTATGCATTCCTGTTTTCTTTTCATCAATTATCTTAAATTTGCATGCAGAGCATGCAGAGAATAACAATGGGGAATCATTTTCTGCGAATTCGCTTTCTGTTTCTGTTATAAACTGCTCAGAGAAGCAAAGGCTGAGGATCCAAACACTGCAGGTTATTAAGGGTAATCCAAAAATTGTATTACAAAAACAGGAAAGAGGTCAAAACACAGGCAAACAATCCAAACAGACCCCAGGAGCTCAGGTAAACAGGGCAAATCCAGAAAACAGGGTCAAGAAGATCATAAAACAGAGACTCAAAGGAGCGCTCAGAAATGCAGTTGTGACGCATACAAGACTTCGCAGAGAAGGACTGGATTAATGTCTCAGGTTATGACTCACAAGCCGAGAAGGGAACGAGACACTGCGTCGAAAGACGACACTTTGGAGAACGCCTTCAGATGCGATTGTGTCTGAAGCCTGTATGGATCTAGTCAATCTCGAGTGGTGTTACATCATGACTCAACCTGTGACGTTGCATGTGAGGGCGCTATAAAGAGATAACAGCATCAGCTTCTGATAGGTCGAAGCAAGTCTTTCTCAGGCACGCTGGAAGTGTGGCAAAGGGATGCAGCGTCTCGTTCCCGGATACAGTCGTAACCCAATATGTTTGGCTCGCGCTGCGTCAAAAGACGACATTTTAGGGAACACAATCCCCCCTGCGCCACGCTGACTAGTGTCTGTCTAGTGTGAAGCAAATCTGGCACAACTCAGCTTGTGAACCCGGTGTAGTAGGGATCTTATGAAGCTGTGTGGGGAGGCCTAGCCGGCGGCATCACAGACCTCTTGAAGAGAGACCCCTGATAGCAGGGCCTTAGAGGATGCCACCCCTCTAATCGAGTGGGCTCTTATCAGGAGAGGCAGAGGCAAACCGCGCCTCATACGCTGAAGAAATAGCCTCTAGGGCTGCACATAGGCCTCCAAGGCTCGAACAGGGCATAGTAAATGTAGCTTCTCTTGATCAGCTGACACATGTGGTGGAGGATGAAAAGCCTGCAAGATGACAGACTGTGCCTCACTCGATGGCACCTAGGGCACATAGCCAGGTCTAGGGTGGAGAATTGCTCTCACTCCTCTAGGAGTGAACTCGAGGCAAGAGGGAATGACCGATAGCACCTGCAGGTCCCACACTCTTTTGAGGGACATAATGGCTTGCAGGAAGGCTGAAGAGGTGAACCTCAGGAATCTCCTGTGTTGGGAAAGGATGGATGGATATGTGGGAGTAAGCGTCTTTTAGATCTATCGTGACAAACTAGCCACTCAGAGGCCTGAGCATTGCGTCAGGACCTCTTCGCCTTTCTCACCTGAATGACAGTCCTAAAATCTGCCTTTGGCTTGGAAGACTTTGGCTGAGAGTGCTGTCTCGAACCCCAGGCCTTTTGTGTTTCTTTCTTTCTTTCTTTCTTTCTTTCTTTCTTTCTTTCTTTCTTTCTTTCTTTCTTTCTTTCTTTCTTTCTTTCTTTCTTTCTTTCTTTCTTTCAAAAATAGCTGAAAAGTAGATATAATTTAAGAATTAAACTCAAGACAATAAAATTGGCAAAAAATTGTCTGACTTGTTAGATTCTTGTGACTGTAATAATCATTTTACTGTATTACAGATTAGTATTAAGGTTTGTATTAAATTCAGCATGCAAAAAAATGCATTGTACTTTGCATGACAGGAATGAGATATCTGTAACAACACATTCTCATTACCATAAGGTAATGAGAATTTCATTGCAAAATATATTCAATATTAATCTAACTGACTGTGAGAAACGACTGAACAAAATTCATGATTTAAGAATTGGTTGTAATATGTCTTTATGCAAGGCCTATTAAACCTGAAAAAAACTTCTTCTTTTTTTACTTTCAAACAAGATTCAACTTTTTTTTAATGAAAATTGTTTATATAGATATATTTTGATTTTAATTCTACTTATTTAAATTCAATAGACTACTTTCTTTTTTTTCTTTTTTCTTTTTTTTAATATCAATTAACATCAAGATTTGTCAATCCAACCCTGATAGTAGATATAGCAATAGGAGACTATCAGTCCTCATGTCACTTTTGGAAAGCATTTGAACCAAGTCACTCAAAAATGGGAGCTAAATTCATAAGAAAAGAAGGACTGTGAGGGAAATTTGACAGAAACAAGGCATATAACGCTGACTTTAACTTCTGTTATTCTGATATACGTGTCAGTGTCCTCACATCAGCACGACGAGGCCTGTGATGGAAGCGTAGACCTCAGCGGCGCTAAACACACACAGCAAATCACTGAGTTAGCAGGACTCATCTGTCATGCCTGATCATATAAATAGCTCTGACACTGTGGCAGGACAATTTAGTTTCCTGAGAGAGGGAAGCGAGACGGATAGGTTTAATTTAATCTACCTCAGCCAGTGTTGAGTCACATGCGAATGGTCACTCACGGTCCGCCACTACAAGCTCAGTGTCACAGGTGTTTTCTTCAGTCTGAATGTTCATGCAATCTTGTGAAGTGGCGAGATACAGACCGCAGACGAGCGATGCAAGAGAAGAGACATGAGGAGTCACTGGACAATACACTATTGGGCGGATGATCACAAAACAAGTGCATGATTATATTGTGCTGGCTATTTCATTGATTTTCAAGAACATGGATTCATAATGGGATTTTATATTAGTTTGGACCTTCCTTAGCTCCACCATCAGTTTTGACTCGGAAGAGGTACATACAGTACTGTGCAAAAGTCTGCACAGTACCCCCCAAAATCAGAAAAAAAAAATTAAACCGTACTGTGCAAAAGTCTTAGGCATGTTAACTAATGGTTTTAAGTCAGTTATTTCTATCTTTTGCTGTAGTGTGTCAGTAGGAAATATCAGTTCACATTTCAAAACATTCTTTTTGCCATTAATTGTAATAATCCAGTGAGATTTGTGTATAAGGAGTCAGACAACAGCCGGTATGATCTGATCTCACCATCATCGAGTCCGTCTGTGATTACATGAAGAAACAGAAGAAACTGAGACAGACTAAATCCAGAAGAACTGCGGGAACGTCTCCGAGACGCTTGAAGAACCCTTCCTGCAAAGCTGGCATGATTCGGCCTTTTTAACAATCACCAGATCAGTGTTTTGGTTTTTAAATTATTTAAAGCACCAGTAGATGTTTTCCTAAATAATCTACGCTCTTAAAAATAGGGGAAAAAAGAGGTTTTTGTAGCAATGCCAAAGAAGAACCATTTCTGCTTTCCCAAAGAACCTTTCAGTGAACAGTTCTTTAAAGAACCTTTTTCCACAATAAAGAATCTTTTGTGGAGTATGGGAAGGTTCCATGTATGTTAAAGATTCTTCATGGAACCATACGTTTAAAAAAAATAAATAAAAAAAAAAATATATATATATATATATATATTTATGTTGTTTTGTTTAGAAAACTGTGTATGTTTCATAAATAGACTGTTTGTAAGCAGTTATAAGTTCAAAGGAATTTAATGAAATCCACTGATACTTGTATAATTCTCATGTTCTGGTAAATTTTCATATAATGATAGTCAAATAAACTTTTTCGTGAATATTTTAAAAAATTAAATAATAATCTTGCATCACAGTCGATTTGCTAGAATTTAAAAGTTGAAATTTGAAAAATGTCTGATTTTTTTTATGATTAAAAAGGTAAATGTGTAATAACATAGTAATAACACTGTAATATCTAAAACTTAGATTTTTTAATGCACGAATGCATTTATTAGATACAATATGAATTTAGGCATGTTTTATAAGATAATGTTCGAACTGGAATGCAAAAGGTGTTTTTAAATGCGTTAGGAATGTTAAAAGCCCATAGGATCTCAACTGGAGAGAGAAAGTGAGCGAGACCCAAAGACCCGAAGAGAGATTCAGAGTCTCTCAGCATCAGCGAAGGCAATGACCAGTCAGAGGAACAATCAGACGTCTCCGAAGAAGGAGAAAATACCAGCTTCAGTCTTTCCAGACGTTATAGACGTCGTACTTGTTTCCCAGGCAACATAAAGTGTTGATTATATTTCACAAGTTTTGTATTTGCCAGTGTTGCTTGTTCTCAGTGATTCCTCTGCCTCGTCTAGGAGAGATTAGTAAGAAAACATGGGATCGATATGTTGTTGTGTTTAAAGGTCAGTGGATCTGATACAGTGAAAGGTCAGTGATGACATAGCTTTTCCGCTTCACTTGCAAGAACTGCCCAAAGCTTTTCCACTGTGAGCTCCATCTGAATATATAACTTAACATATAATTTATTTATAGATGAAACATGGTGTCGTTGTGTTTGGCAACACGTCTGTTGCTCCTCGTGCCGGTACTTTAATAATGATAATACATTTGAATCATCTGCAATCCTTGAAAGAGATTTGGTTTTTCATGCCTGAAACTCATCTATTTCCTCAATGATGTCTTTAGTGTGGGTTTTACATTGTACAGCCTGAGTGTTAATGTGTATTCATTTATTTTTGTCTCTTAATGTTCTTCTTTTGTGTCCAGCTGTTACACCCGCAGGCTGCAGTTCCCAGTACATTCCCAGTTCCCTGCTTCTGTCTCCTGTACTGGGTATCTCCCACAACGCATTGCCTGGACTCATCATGTTCTGATTACTTCCACCTGTGTGTTATTATCGCGTTTACTCTTGCCTATTTAAGCCCTGGGGTTTCAGTCATTCTATGTTGTTACCTGCATTTCTGAGCGTTTTCCTGGTTTCATGTATCTTGTTTTTTTTAATTCTCTGCCTGTTTTCTGGATTTCCTTTAGTCAGTGTTTCTTCCTGTTGCTCATTTGGATTGTTCGCCCGTGTGTTTGACCCTTTGCTCATTATATTGGTTACGATTCTGGACTGTCCCAGTAAAGCTGCATTTGGATCTTCAGCCTAAGTCTCGGAGCAGTTCACAACAGCAAATTGGTCAACCCTGGGTTGTTTTTAAATGTGCTTATAATTAAAAAAAAAAAAATATATATATATATATACAAATACAAATCTTGATGCCACAATGCCATTTAAGTAACTTTCATGTTCTCAGATAATTTGGTAATCTTTTATTGGAATACCTTATTTATATCCATGCATGCTGTAGATGGATCCAGAGACACATGATGTGCTGATGAGGTCAGTTAAAGAGACTGACCACTGGAAATTCCTTTTTCTCATCCTTCTCTGTAAACTACAAAGGCTTAAATCAAGACTGTCATTAATGCATGATCCTATCTTGAAAGATTATATATCCCAAGGAAAGATGAATTGTGTATTTGAACTCCCTTGGTGAAAGCAGAACTGAACTGCTTCACTGCAGAAAGGTTGTAAGGTGAGGAGAAATGTATAAAGACACTCAAAATAATGGTCTGAGTGTTGCTTTTATTCTTTTTTTTTATTATTTTTTTCTTTTTAATTTTTTATGGTCAACCAATGCACTCTAACTGCCAGGTGGCAATGTTACAAAACCCTGCCCCCCCCCCCCCCCCCATGAGGAAGGCCAGAGGAACCCAAACAGCAGATGATTATCTCTCCGCTGTATAATTGCAGGTGTGTGAGTGTTTGTTCAAGTGCATGCAAACACTCTCATCAAGATTACAACCCCACCTTTCAGACTTATTCACAATTGCCTGGTTGTTCCTACTGTTACTGTAATGCGAGGACACATGCATGATTTAGCAGGATAATATCTGGAGCCACAGCGTGAGGTAATGAACTGGTGTGTATGGAGCGAGGCTGTGAATGAAGCGTGTCATTAGCAGAAAGACTCCTAATGCAGAGAACCTGCAGAAAAAAACAGCCATTCATGTAAAAGATGATTTTCGACATCTGACTTCTGATGTGACTCTATAAAATACGGCACTGCGTGAAAACAATTTTCAGTCTTCATGGCATTTAAGCACATGTGGATATTATTTGACATTGCAAACTAAAACGATTCTCATGTGAAAGATGAGCTCTGATTGGATCAGGAAACCTTCTCTGAGCGTCATGCGCTTTAAAAACAGGGTTACACTTATTTGATATTACACTTATAGACTATAAAGTCTTTAAAGAAAGACTAATAGGTCTTTATTTAATGACTACAAACTCCAGCATCGATATTTTGACCAGCGATTTAGGGTACGTTTACATGACAGCGATACGCTCAAAGCCAGTGTTGGGAGTAACGTATTACTTTTTGCTGTAACGCAGTAGTGTAAGGCATTACCAAACAATTTTCAGTAATATTTTACTCGTTCAGTAACTCTTGCGTTACAACACACTTTTAGCCCGAAATTGTATTGCTCTTGCGTTACAACACACTTTTAGCCCCAAATTGTATTGTTTAAAAAAAAAATAAAAAAAAATGAAAACAGCAAGACCGCGAGACATTAACGAATGAAAAATGCAAGTAAGTTATTCCCTGTTCGTGGTCAGTCACGTGGCTAATGGGTGAAGATGGCAGAAGAAGACTGTACACTCGCGAGATGGACGTATGCGCATTACTTTGTCAGAGATAAGGACAAGAAGAACGTAATAGTCAAATGCAACCTTTGTCTAAAACCGAAAGAAGTCACCTTTATTTATCTAGCGCTTTTTACAATACAGACTGTATCAAAGCAGCTTCACATTGATAACATGAAAATAATACAACAAAGTTTGTTTCTAGAAGAAAATTGCGTCATTGTCCACCCTAAATAAGGCAGATCAATAATATTGTAGAATATTAAATTTCCCTTAACTAAGCAAGCCAAAAGCCAAGGCAACAGTGGCAAGGAACCAAAACTCCATCAGTGACAGAATGGAGAAAAAACCCTTGTGAGAAACCAGGCATCACAGGGCTGATGAGGCTGGCACTTCAGGGATGCGTCATGGATGGGTCCAGGTGCAGGTCCACCATCTGACCTGGAGACTATCACAGCTGACTTCAGTAAACAGGGAGGGACTGGTGACACTTCATGGATGCGCTGTCGTCGTGTCCAGGCGCAGGTCCTTCATCAGATCTGAAGTGTGTGTGTGTGTGTGTGTGTGTGCCCAGGCGCAGGTCCTTCATCAGATCTGGATACGGCCTGGACCGACGGACTGCTGTAAACCTCGGATAAACAGAGAGACTATTAGTGTAGACGCCATTCTTCTTATGATGTAACGAGTACATCAGGATTTATGGGAAGTGTTCCCGGTTCCAGCTGACCTAATCTATGATGCCTAACACTGAATTATAGAAGTCTATAATGTATTATGTGTATGCTAGGTCAAAGAGATGTGTTTTTAGTCTAGATTTGAAATGACTTTATATGATGTTTAATAGGGAGCCAGGCAGTGTTGACAGAACCGGGCTAATATGGTCATACTTCCTGGTTCTGGTAAGAACTCGAGCTGCTGCGTTTTGAACCAGCTGTAGTTTGTTTATTAAGCGTGCAGGGCAACCACCCAGTAGATCATTACAATAATCTAGCCTTGAAGTCATTAACACATGAACTAACTGTTCCGCATTTGTCAATGAGAGCATATGCGTAATTTAGATATATTTTTAAGATGATAAAATGCGGTTTTACAGATACTAGACACGTGACTTTCAAATGAAAGATTGGTATCAAAGAGCACACCCAGGTTCCACACCCAGGGCTCGAGGTCATGGTGCAAAGGACCCTAGGTTGATCTTACTCCGAACCATCCCTTTAAATGACTGAGTCATATTTCCTGTTAGGCCTGTAGGCCCAAGCACTTTAATTAGATTTGTGTATTCTCGAAAAGTGTCTAGTCCTATAGAGCCAATTGCAATCTGTCTTGTTGTTGTAGCCTAAGTGGATTCATTTTAACCTGCTTTTATTTGGTAGCCTGTTTTGTTTCAGTCCTTTTAGAGGCACATAGGCCTAAGGCTCTCTACAGTATTTGTTCTGTGTTTTCTTTCTAAGCAGTCAGGCTATATTTAGCCTATATGTTCATTTCTATGGACTAAAATGACTGAGGCTGAGGGTTGGTCCTCCAATTGCACTTTATACTTCCCGAGAAAGCATAAGCTATGTTCATCATGCGCACTCTGTGCATGACAGCTTTGTGTTGTAAACCTCTTGAATTTAAAGAGAATAAAATAATGCAACAATAAGAAAAGAACAAATGTGCATCTTGTCATGGCATTAGAGTTTACACTCAGTTCTGTTGTGTCTAATATGAATAGACCCAAGATATTCCCAGATATTGCCAGATAATCACTTTACCTCTACCATACTTTTAACAGACTTGGATCGTTTGTGATTCTGTCTGTCATCCTTTCTTGCATCGCCTTGAGACTTCACTTTGCCAATTATATGCTATATAGTTAGTAGCCCACAGTCATATTGTACATCATATCGCCTTCTACTGGATGTAAAATGTAAAAACATTTTGTCATTTTAGAACGTTAAGTTCTACTTCTGTAGTTATTTTGGTGAAAGAAACTCAAGTAAAATAGGAGAAATATAACGCATTACAATTCTGAGACAGTAATATTGTAATGTAAAGAATTACTTTTAAATAACAGTAATAAGTAATCTATAATGTATTACAGTTTGGAAGTAACTTGCACAACACTGCTTAAAGCTGAGAAGTGTTTCCTTTGAGTTTTCCGCGATCAGACGACACCATCGTCAAACCGATGCCCATTCACACGGATCCACGAAAACGACTAAAAACGCTGTCTTCTGCTGCCAGGCCAGTAGATGGCGATGAAACACTGTGACTGAACACGTAATACGCATGTGCATGACATCATCATCTTCAGAGATTCACGTTTTTGTTGTTTAAATGGAGACCGTTTTCAAAAACGTGCATTTTGAAACCTGTTTTAAAATTTTTGCGTTTTCAGGCTCCCTAAACGCCGTTGCCGTGTAAATGAACGGCCAGAATGCCTAATTATTATTTATTTATTTTTGTTGAAAACAGTGTTGTGTAAACAGCCTAAGTTGTGTTAGTTCTGTAACAGCAAATTGTCATGTTTTCATTTTCTTGGTTTTTGTTTTCGTTCTCAAGGATTCTTAGTTCGCTTCTCTTTGTTTTCCTGCTTTTTGCCCATTGTTCCCACTCATTATTTGTTGCTATGGTGATTCATTGTTTTGGTAATTAATCACACCTGTTGGCGTTCAGTTCATTAGTATGTGTATTTAAGCCCTTGAGTTTCCTCAGTTCACACCGTTACATTGTTCACGTGGATTTGGATTGCTGGATTATAATCTTTTGTTTTGCTTATTAAAGTTAATTTGCTACTTTACTTCCTAAACTCTGCATCGTCTTCTTCGTGGACCAGAATCGTGACAGAAATAGGTTGACAGACATTTTCAACATCAAAACTTTTGGTTAAAACTAGGGATGCATGATATATTGCAACCGTATCGGTATCGGACGATATATATTCATTTATAGTGTTATCGACCCGATATTAAAGCTGATAAATAATGTATTATTTCCTTCAGCTGAGACACTTCAGATGCGCACTGTTCACCAGGATGTTTTTGAACTGCTTGAAATATGATTGGAATCACTTCAGAAAAGGAAAATACAGTAAAGTGTAACGTGCAGCGCAAGTCTGTCATATCGGCCACATAACATTATAATGAGAACATTATAAATGTGTGTTTGAGACATGACTTTTAATAATAAGAATCTTGTTTTTGTAATCAGGCTTTCATTTGTTTTTTTCCGTTTTTTTTAATTTATCGGCCAATATATCGGTTATCGGCTTTCAAATAAAAAGAATTATCAGTTATCATATCGGCCAAAATTTCCATATCGGTGCATGCCTAGTTAAAACTGATATGTTTGAATAAGGAAGAGTGTATTTTTACGTTTATACACCACTTTTAGTCACTTAAAAAAACAAAAACAAAAAACATTCCAAAGTGTTTAAATTAATATCAGTTCATGAAAACCTCCAAATAAGCATTGTAAATTAAATCAATAGCAGGAGGTAAAACTCTCCCATTCCTGCTTGAGGATCCATTTTCCGTTGGGTTCCTGATTAGCAACAATTTCATGGATCCCAAGAGAGTCCCTTTAGAAAGAGGTTTGTGAGTCACTCCGTCAAACTCAGTAATTGGTGAGAAAATTGCCCAATTTTGTCACTAATTGCCAAGAATTGTTTTTACATTTTAATGTAAAATGCAAATCATGACCATTTTGATACGTTGCGCTCTGTCACAACTGATGATATAGATGAACGACAAGATGAAAGTTAAAGCAGTCTTTAATCATAATCCACAAGTAATCCAGACACACAGACTAACGAGGTGATTAACGATAACATCGCTGACAGTGATTCCAATTGGAACCATGACAACAAACTAATGGCGGGAAATAGTGCATAACACCAAACAGGGAGATATTGTGACACTTTCATATAGTTTTAGTCCAGTCAAGTCACCTTTATTTATACAGCGCTTTTACAATACTGATCGTTTCAAAGCAGCTTTACAGTGATAACAGGAAAATAATGCAACAAAGTTTGTTTCTGCTGTACAGCAGATCTAGAAGAAAATAGCGTCATAGTCCAGATTAAGTAGGGTCAGTGAGTTCATTTCTGTTGATCATGTTCATTTTTGTTGGAAAAAAGTTATTTATTTAGTTCATTTATATATATATGTCATGACAATGTCATTGTCCAGCTCAGTTCTGTTCTCATATAATGGTGTCAATGTAGGCAGATTTTAGGATTTTATTTCACATTGCTAAATATATAAAACAAATCTGAATAGGGACTTTTTAACCTGTATTTTTTGGCTGTCCAGTTAATTAAAATATAAAGAAGAAATAAAAAAACAATGGCTTGTCCCCCTTTGAAGACTACCTAGACACAGACCTGAATGAATTTCTTTGGTTCCAGCACGAGGCCACAGCGCTTCAGCCGAACACACACTGATGTGTGTGTGATGAACACACACACCGAGAGTCTATTCAGAGACTCAGACTGAAAAGGTCACTTCAATAGAAACAGCAATAACCAACGACTATACAACATCACATCTCATTCAGTCACAGAACACAAACGACGAGCCGCGCATACACACACTCTCTAGTCTACAGTATGAACAACATCAGTGTGTGGACATTACTGTGTCCGTAATGGCGTCCTGTGAGAGAAGCCTTCAGCGCTGAATGAGTCGCACTGAAGATGATGGACATTTAGTTCCTGTCGCCGTCATCTCGTGCTCCTCTGTGGAAACTCACATACGGAAGAGATGAACAAGTCTTCCTCATTTTGCATATACAAAAGAAGCCAAACCAGCATTGGCTACTGGCATAAAATCTTTACTGTCAACATGAAATCAAAACCTTGTCACACGTTCCTGGTCAGATTGTTTCGAAAAATATATAAAAATTTATTAAAAGCCTAGATTCAATCTGTTCATCAAATAAAGCGATTGTCTCTAAAATTTGGACTAAACCACTCAATTCATATGGATTAGTTTTACGATCTCATTATGAACTTTTTGAAGCGTTAAAGTGGTAGTTGTGTTGCTGTCAATGGAGTGACACAAATCTCTCAGTTTTCATTAAAATATCTTCTTTTGTGTTTCCAAGATGAACCAAAGTCTTGTTTGGAACGACATGAGGGTGAGTGAATGAATTCTTTGAAAAAAATGTCATCATGCCTCAAAATATCTTGACTGTAACTCGACACCCTTGCCTCATTTAGTATACGCGATTCTATATGCAAATGAGCCCCGCCTCCACTCACTCACTCAGCTCAGAGATCCACTCGTTGACGATCACACGTTGATCTGATTGGTTACAAGGTAGTTTGTGACGTCATAAACGTGAGAGTGTCTTTGGTTCACTGCAGTTTTAAGGAGGAAATACTCAGCAATGGTGTCGACTTATGAATTTACACATGGTTTGCCATACAGGGTTTCCGTGGGGCATTAAAAAGCATTAAAAGTCATTAAATGGATTTTGCGATAAGGCATTAAAAAGCATTAAATTGTACTCCTACAGGCATTAAAATCGTTTTGAAGAAATTTTTATATTATCAATTTATTTGAATATAGCCTTCATAATTAATCATTTTTATTTGCTATCGCAAAATATGTACGTTAGTGTCACACGGAACACACAAAAACACACGGAACCAGTTTGGTGATTGCCTCCGGCCGGAGCACAATTGCCGTGATGCGGAGATGACGCTGGCATTTTGAACAGCAGGAACAACAGGATAAAACTAGAAAAATGGGAAAGTGCAACGAAGACAGACAATTTAGGACATGGTTGCAGGCCGTTGGTGGTCAAAATAAAGAAGGATTTTGCAGCGTTTGTAAAAAGGTATTTAAGTTGAGTAGCTACAATGGGAATCAACGCCGTAAAGTCTCATATGCAGTCTGAGAGCCACGGTATAGCGATACATTATATGATCCCGCTCTTATTCATGTAAATGCTTTTAAACGCGCTGCCTGGAATGTCCTGACACACACACACACACACACACAGAAAGACGCGCGTCAGTATCCTGCGCACCAGAAAACGGTTCTCTTTCACGCTTGAACCGATTATGCCAAAATGTCTGTTTTGTCGAGAATCCTCATAACATAAGAGCATTCTTAAATTAGTGAAATAAAGTCTTTAATGAACGCAAAGAGTTTGAGGCGCGTGTTAGATCCGTGTTTCTGTCAGCAGCGTCTGCTCTTAAAGGGACAGTAGCCAGTAAAGCTTACTGTCAGTAAAGTTAATCACAGAACAAAGGGAACAGAGAAAATTACTCACTGCTATTGACTAAAGAACTCTTGTAGCTTTAATAACCATTTGTCTATATTTAATCTATAATTTATGCCGTGCAAACGGTTTGATAACTTTATTCAATTTCTGTATTATGTCCTACCTGTTAGACAGGAAGGGCAAAGGTAAATATTACATTTATTATGGGTTTATGTGAGGATTGTTTGTTAAGTTCACTTAAATTAAAAGTTGTCATATTTTTTTTTTAAGCCTAATGTTAAAAAATGGATAGCTTTCAATTACACTGTAATGTTGGATGGCTATAATTAATGTTTAAAATTAGAGGGGAGAAAACCTTTTTATCCAGCCATCAGTAGCTGTATTAGTATCATTGAGACTGGCCTTTATGTTGTCTCTACATTTATTTGTAGATTAACTGTGAAATTATTACATTATAAAATATATAAACTAATATAAACCTATACAAATGTAGGTGTTTTTAATTGCGGAAAAAATGTATGATTATCGAGTTAATTTTTTTAATCGATTGACAGCACTAATATATATATATATATATATATAGTGTATGTATAAAATATCCATGGTTGGTCATGGGTCGTGTATGGCATTAAAAATGAAAAAAAATTGCATTAAAAAGGCATTAAAAAGCATTAAATTTAAATTGAAGATACCTGCAGAAACCCTGGCTTATTAAAAACACCACATAGAATATAAACTACATTTAAAGCTGGATTTTCACCACAGGGGGACTTTAAATCAAACAGGCTACAATATAAATAGTTCAACAGCTATATTGCTTTAACCAAAATCTACGAGCTGCATTTATTCTGACAGCCTGATCTCATGAAATGCGTCTCTATGGCACGCATTGTGTTTATCGTGCAATTTAAATGCTAAAATGAGTTTTTTACGTGTATATGACACGCAGTTTATTGCGTACGTATACCTCACACCACTAATCCCCAAGGGTTTACAGTGCGTATCATATGCACGCAAAAACTAATTTTAGCTATAAATTGCACGATAAACAATGCGTGCTATAGAGACGCATCTAACGAGAACGGGTTGATTTTGAAGTCTCGTTTACAAACTGAGGAACGCGTCTAAATTATGTTGTTATTCTTCATGAATATCCGAGCCTGGAGTCGGATGGAGGAATTCTCCAGGGTGCTGAAAGTACAGCATCACTTCATCCACACTAGTGAGGGAGTGAGAGAGAAATCAGCCACACCCGCTTCTGCTTATTGGGCATCTTTCCGTGGAACGTCACATGCAAAACAGCCACACGTTTATGCCGATGAATTATAGATTAAAGGGAGGCTGAACATGCAGATTGGGTCCCACACACACACACACACACACACACACTCATGCACCGATGACTGAGGACAGAGATGCGTCCTGACGAGCCTTGCTGAAGCGATCTCCGTTTGACAGCGTTCACTCACACACAGCACGGAGAGAGAAACACACACGATGCGTTTGTTCTTCAGAATGTGGTTCTCTTACTGCTCAATGCACTGGTGCTGATATCTGCAGCAGGAGAGGAGCTCATCTTCACCAATCATGCTCTGGTCCAGCTGCACGAGGGCTGGGATGGAGATGCTCACACTCTTGCCCTGGAGAACGGCTTCGGGAGCGCGAGGAAGGTATGCGCACCAGAACGCCTTCAGAACTGGCGTGTTGATGCATGCATGCTTAAATAAGGCTCAAAGGCAGGCTTTATAAGATGCAATAATATAGAAGCATATGCACACTCGTGCAAATATGAGTACACGGTGTTCTTGTTTACACCAGAAACAAATCAACTGGAATGAAGTGCTTCATTCATTCTGCAAAATATAGACTCGGAAGTTGAGAGTACATCAATTTACAAAGTCATAGTTTATTGTTTTTTAATAGTCATATTGTCTGAATTAATTTTCGGAATTAATTAATATTCCTACTGGAACTGCCAATGGATAAAAGAAGAATACTTAAAAGAAAGATGTGGAAATAATATAACTTGAAAATAGGAATTTCAATTAATCCAGTATAGGATTTTATTTAATTCTTGAGGGCATGTATTTGATCTTATTATGATTGTAGATGTACAATTATGCAGGTGATTATCAAAACATTACACAACTGAATCACATCATTTCTTAGGTAACACTTTACTTGTGTGCATAAGACTGACATGATGGCTTTATAATCATGAAATGACACATGTTATTAATATCAAGGAGGTTTTATGCATGTTAATGACAATTGTCATTAAGTGTCATTCGCACAATTATGTCATTTTTAATGCAAAGATGACTTTGTTTGAGATGTCTTTGTTATGACAACTTGACAAACCAATACATCATAACCTGTCATAAATGTGTCATAAACATGACATAGCAGATTAATCATCAAACTTAAGAAACTACTTAAGAAACTTTTGGTTGTGTAATGTTAACAGGAGCAGTAAGAAAATGACTGAGAATTACTCTAGTGTAATAATAGGAAACATATCTTTCATCTGCCATCCCATGTCTCCATAAAGAGCCGTTTATCACAGAACAGAGACTCGATGAGCTTCACAAATCAGCCTTGTCAAATGTCAAAACAGCACTGGTGTGGAACAGAGCTTCACGTGTGGCCATGCATCGGGATAACATCTTTCAACTTATTAGAGAGAGAGAGAGAGAGAGAGAGAGAGAGAGAGAGAGAGAGAGAGAGAGAGATTTTATTCTTCTAATTCATGCACTCTTTGTCTGAACCAATACCGGTCTCTTTGAATGATGCAGTTCACTGCTTTCTGTGCACCTTGATGAACAGTGTTTGGACTCCGGGACGAAACCTCTGTTTGTGTAACGAGTGTCTGGAGAGTTTATTTTACTTCAATTCCATGCTCAGAATTTCACAATCACAATTTGCCTTGAACTTAAGAACAAGATTCAATTGAACAATGACAGCCTGTGAAAAGATATTGTGGGAAGGTGAACAATTAAAAATACATAAAATATAGTTATAGTGTAATATACAACAAGATAGCTGAGTTAAAATCGAAAAATACAATACAGATGCCAACATATAGATTAGATGTAACGCTTTCAGAGCCATAGGATGCAACTGGATCTGAATTGCATTCTTAATATTCCAAGTTAAGTGTAATGAACATGCCTTTGTAATACAACTTAATCTGGTTTATTATCATGAAAAATAACGCAACATATTTCCTCAGTGTTAACTTATTAGGATTTACAGTGAATATTAGTTGGTGTCACTCAGACCAGGTTTTGTAGATCAATGGAAGCCAATAAAGTTCTTGCCTAATGTTCAAAAAGTGTCAGTTTATAATATACAGTAATACAGATCATATGATCATTTCTGAGGGAGCATTAGTGGCATAAACATCTTACTTACATTTTTGGTTATCTACACTGCAAAATATGTTTTTCTTACTTAGTATTTTTGTCTTGTTTTCAGTACAAATATCAAAAAATTCTTACATCAGAAAACATGTACTAGATAAGTAAATGACATAAGAAATGATATCTTGTTTTCTTAGGAAAACACAATCTAAATGAAATGAGTTTTTGTTTAAAACAAGCACAATTATCTGCCAATGGGGTCAGAAAAATAATCAGAATATAATCTTTTATGTCATTTTACTTATCTAGTAAATGCATCTTGATTTAACACATTTGAGATAATTAGGAGACAAGACAAAAATAAGAAAGAAAAGCATTTTTTGCAGTGTAATATTTGCATGCACAAACAATCTCAGCATCTTTTTTTATGCCAATCTTTAACACATTTTCATGCTGATGAGTGTATGAGTGTCAGTTTATTAATTCACATTAGCGGGATGACATATTAATGCGTCGACTGAGTTTGGTGTATTCCACACTTCTCCAGAGCTCAGACTCTTCTAACAGACGTCTGTTTCCTTTCAGCTTCCCTTTGGTGAGGGGTTATTCCACTTCTACCCACGGGAAATCCCTAAAACTCGTAGGAAACGCAGCGTTCACCACCTCCACCGCCTGGCAAACGATCACCGGGTAAGACTAGCATGTCACAGCGTGTGTGTGTGTGTGTGTGTGTTCCCATAGAAACAAACCCAGCCGTTGGGAAACGGCCGCTAATCTGATGCCAGATCCATTGCTTGTATGAGTTAAAGGCTCACATGTCAATCAAGTTTTTGGCTTAATGTTTGAATGCTATTATGACATTATGCAGTTTGAATGAGGTTATATTTGTTTATTTTATGAAAATGCTTTGTTCTGATTCTGGATGCTGATTGGTCAATGCAGTGCTAAAATGCACAATATAGTCACAGCTCTGATGCGAAACACGTCAGCGTTGGTTTACATGGCTGTCATCCAATGAACTGTATTATTGTCACGACAATATCAGTGTATATATCACATGTAGCACGACCTCTCAATGTACAGCATAAGAAATACATAATGTATGTTTTAATGTCAGCATAAGATGAATTGCACTTTAAAAAGTTGAGCAAAGTTGATTGATTTGGGACATAAAGTCGGGACAGCTGGCAGCTCAGACAGGAGGACACATGTTTGCATTTCTTTATGCTATAGTGTGAACATCCAATAAATACCACTGACTTAAAACAGTGAAATATACAGTACAGACTGCACTCTCTGTTTGGAGCTGAGACTGCTATTTCATTAAATAAAATGAGCCATAAATGAACCATAGATGGTTTTTTGAGACAGAAAATGTGAAGATTTGAATCTGTAAGATTTAAGCCTATAATCATCCTCCATAATCCTGTGAGGCGGTACAGCACCAATGGAACTCGCATGAGAGGATCTGTTCAGTTTCTGCACTTTTAATAACTAAACAGCTATTAATGTTCAATTGTGGGTTTGAGGAGTTGAATTATTTATGAGTCTGTTCATCAGGGCTGAACCTCTCGAAAGCATTTCTCCGGCTAAAGTGTGTTAACTCATCCGCCAAACCCTCAACATCAACATATTGAGCTGCAGTCATCTTTCGCAAAGATCTTCGAAGCGTGAAGATGCATTATATTAAGTCATTGCTGGTGAAAGCTTCTCAAGACATCAGGCAAACAAAACGATTTCAACTTGATTCACGTAAACACGTTTCCATGTGTTTCATGTCTTTCACTCTTCACCATCCAATCATTTCCCGATTAATAAAACCAAGCATTTTTTCCTCATTGATTATCATGTTCCGAAATACATCACATTATGGAAGTGAAATGTATTAAAGGGGTATAATGCCCTTTCACTAATGTAAAATAAGTCTCGGATGTCCCCAGAGTGTGTGTGTGAAGTTTTAGCTCAAAATACCCCACAGATATTTTATATAGCATGTTAAAATTGTCACTTTTTGAGGGTGAGCAAAAACACACCGTGTCCCTTTAAATGCAAATGAGCTGCTGCTCCCGGCACAGAGGGCGGAGATTCAAGAGTGTGTTAGCAGCTTCGATTATCTCACACAGACACACTGACCATTTCAAAAACGTTTAGCCTTTCATGTTTAAATCAGAGTCAGAAAGATGGAGAGACTCAAGAAGAATGTATGTATGTAAATTTATTCAAATTTTAGTGTTGGTGATGCACTAACCCAGGAGGAATGTGGTGTAGTCTCTACCAGCCGTTTGTTGTAGTAAAAAGCTATTTCTTTAAAAGCAAATATCTCCCTTTGCTTTGAACTTTGAGGGTTGTAACTTTGCAGATGTTGTTTATGCTCAAACAGCAACATTACACACTCACTAAAGTTAGAAAAGTCAAATCATAATCAACCACCCCTTTAAGAACAGGGGTTGCGTCCAAAATCGCACGAATAGTACTTATTTTAAATAAGAAAATACTTCACGGCCGCTAAAATGTGTGTAGTATGAATGTAATCCGGGCGTACTGCATCCGCCATGATGTCAATATCATGTGACCTGCCAGCATCAGTGCCATTCATAAATCCTCTCCTGTGGGACTTTTCCCTACTCTTTTATGAGTACTGTGATTTCAGACACACTTCTTTTGTCACATACTGTTTTTTGCCTACTATATAGTAGGGAAGTGTGTGATTTCAGATGCAGCCAGTGTTTTATGTTTAATTCAATTCACTTTAAGCAAGAAAGAAAAAGCTCACCGGTCACTAATGCCTCTATTTTTCTATGTCTGTTTCCATCAATCACTGGATGATATCTCTGAAAACTTCCCCACTTACAGTTTTGATTCAATTAGAGTCCGTTCCATTGACCAGGGTAATCAATTCAGAAATGACAGTCCCATCATATTTCATCCATTCATCATCTTGACAAATGACACGCGTCTCATTAACAGACTGATGTGCTTCAGCTCGGCCGGTCTTTACTGATGGACACAAGCTAAAGATGGACAGCAGGGGAAAAACAAATGCAAATGCTAATAATAAAAATACAACCGACTATTAAATCATGCTATTACAAAAAGAAAAAAAGCTTTTGCAAAGGAGAAGAATAAAATATGCTTGCAACATCTTCTGTTGTTGGCATCAAAGGTTTTGTGTCCAATCAAACTCTACTGTATTTTGGTGAAAATGATCCGTCACTTGATTGAATTTAGTACAAATACATTGTAAAAACGATGGTAACTTGTAATATCATCTTAATTAGCTATTACATGCAATGCATAAGAAATTGTTGTTGGTAAATCAGTGTATTTATGTGTATTCACTGATTTTAAATCATATTTTTGACTTTCTCTGTGTAGACAGAGATCCATACAGCCGTGAACAAAACTAGACAAAGTAAAGGAAAATATGACCCAGACTACATTGAATACAGGTTTATTGCAATGGGAATAAACATTGTGGTGGTTTGAGCGTGTTCGGGATACGAAACTCAAGAAACCTTTGAAATTCAAGAGACATTTGGAAACCCAAATGTACCGCTTTGTTGCATTGATTTCGTGTATTGTTGGGCCTATGCAGTTTGCTGTGAAATAAAGAAATATCAACGTTTGATTTTATGACCCAACATTGTTCAAAGCTAATGTCCAGGAAGTAAATCCGATCCCTGGGGCAAAAGCATCCCAGTTTGTGATGGATTTACCTAAACTTTAGGCGCTTTATGAAATCATAATCAACCACCCCTTTAAGAACAGTGGTTGCGTCCGAAATCGCACGAATAGTTACTTATTTTAAATAAGAAATGACTTCACGGCCGCTAAAATGTGTGTAGTATGAATGTAATCCAGGCGTACTGCATCCGCCATGATGTCAGTATCATGTGACCTGCCAGCATCAGTGCCATTCATAAATCCTCTCCTGTGGCCTCATGGGATAGTAGTGTCCATCGTCTCACACTTCAAATCTCACCGGAAAAAGTGGGACTTTTCCCTTCTCTTTTATGAGTACTGTGAATTCAGACACACTTCTTTTTAAGGACATGAACCAACACTGTTCAAAGCTAATGTCCAGGAAGTAAATCCGAACCCTGGAGCAAAAGCATCCCAGTTTGTGCTGGATTTACCTCAACTTTAGGCGCTTTAGGCGCTCAGTCCTATTCAGGCAAAGAGTCTTGGAATGACCCTGGAATGACCCTGGTTTCTCCATCGCCATCATTTCCGGCTCAAGTGTTGTGTGTATTCTCCGAGCGCTGTGTATTGATCTGTCCTGTGTTGTGCTCTGCTCATTCACACGCTCCTCTCAGGCTGTTTACACTGAGACACTGGGAATATTTGCTTTGCTCTTCATTTGGACAGTCTCTCTCTGTCGTGTAACAGCGTTCTCCATCACAACTGTCCGTGTCGGATCCTTTTTCTTCTGTAATCAGACATATTTACAAAGCAAGTTACATTTAAATAAAGGATTGCAAAGATGAAAATAGAAATATTTAATAAATATTTAAAAACATTAAAAATAAAGGTTATTTATTGGCATTTGTGGTTCTACGAAGAACCTTTAACATCTATTGAACTTTTACGTGAACAAAAAGTAGAAACAAGTTCTTGGTTTTAGGCTTTAGGGTTTTAGGGTTTAGAGTTTAGGGTTTAGGGTTTAGGGTTTAGGGTTTAGGGTTTAGAGTTTAGGGTTTTAGGGTTCAGGGTTTAGAGTTTAGGGTTTTAGAGTTTAAGGTTTAAGGTTTAGGGTTTAGAGTTTAGGGTTTTAGAGTTTAAGGTTTAAGGTTTAGGGTTTAGAGTTTAGGGTTTTAGAGTTTAAGGTTTAAGGTTTAGGGTTTAGAGTTTAGGGTTTTAGAGTTTAAGGTTTAAGGTTTAGGGTTTAGAGTTTAGGGTTTTAGAGTTTAAGGTTTAAGGTTTAGGGTTTAGAGTTTAGGGTTTTAGAGTTTAAGGTTTAAGGTTTAGGGTTTAGAGTTTAGGGTTTTAGAGTTTAAGGTTTAAGGTTTAGGGTTTAGAGTTTAGGGTTTTAGAGTTTAAGGTTTAAGGTTTAGGGTTTAGAGTTTAGGGTTTTAGAGTTTAAGGTTTAAGGTTTAGGGTTTAGAGTTTAGGGTTTTAGAGTTTAAGGTTTAAGGTTTAGGGTTTAGAGTTTAGGGTTTTAGAGTTTAAGGTTTAAGGTTTAGGGTTTAGAGTTTAGGGTTTTAGAGTTTAAGGTTTAAGGTTTAGGGTTTAGAGTTTAGGGTTTTAGAGTTTAAGGTTTAAGGTTTAGGGTTTAGAGTTTAGGGTTTTAGAGTTTAAGGTTTAGGGTTTAGGGTTCACTTTCTGGAACACAAAATGGTTCTTCAATGGCATCGCTGCGAATACCCACTTTAGGAAGCTTTATTTTTTTTTATTTTACTTTTTAAAAATGAAAACAAGGAACAAGGGGTCATCATAGGCGTTGTCAGACAAAACAATTTCCATACACTCTTTAAATTACAATAACACACTTATCCATATCCCAATACTTAATACATGTTTCCAAATTAAGTCTAACAGTAAATGCAAGTCTCTCCATACAGTATATTTTGTTTACAATTTCCATTTGCAGCTTGCTAAAGGTATTTATCACTGTTTAGAACTACTTTAGGTATTTTTCCTAAGTACAATGTCGAAGCTTTATTTTTAAGATGTGCTGAACTGCACTCTAAAAAATGCTGGGCTGTTTCAACCCAATTTTGGATCAAAATGGACATTTAAAGAAATTTTAAATGTAATTTAAAAATGTAACCCAATGGCTGGGTTTGTCCATATTTGACCCAAAGTTGGGTTGAAACAGCCCAACATTTTTTAGAGTGTGTGCACAATAAGAGCAGGAACTTGTACTAACAAAGCAGTCCATCTTTTAAAAGATATTCTTCTCTCATCTAAAAGTATTTGTTCTGTCGCTCTTCGTATCGCTCTGGGTTTTGGGTTTTAATTCAACAATGCTAGTGGAGCAATTATTACACACTTCACCTTTAAAGACACGCTTAAATAAGCGTGTGTTCTGAACTTTAGGGACAAAATTAAGAGGGATATTCACGCAAAGACCCACTTACATTTGCTACCTCAGAAACACTTGTATTTTCTTTAGGGAACACAAATCTGCACTGCTTGTTTTCTCTCCTGGATCAACCATTTCAACTTGTATTTTTCTAATTTGAAAGTCCCTTTGGATAAAGCAGTCTTCTAAATGAATAAATGCATTAAAATATGATTGCGTATGAAGATCTGTGTGTAAAGGGGAAGGACAGTGTTCAGGGCGATGCACGTATGAAGCGTACGGTGCCATTTTGAGAAGCAGCAACATCTGAGTCACGGGTTTGTCAGATGTGAGGAGATAAGACAGGCTGTTCTGAGCGCAGTCCCACCGGAAACACCACGAACACACGAGAGAGAAACACAGGGTTAAGAACATATGCCTGAATGTCCCTTAATCAGGAAAATCATGAGTTCTGCTGTTTTTTAAGGATCACTGATGCTAAAACACAATGCAACTGATTGCGAAATTGGTAAATGAAAGGTACTGTGTCCTTCAAAACCCATTTACTGTAGTGTAGTGAATTTTTACAATAGACCCAACTGACCCATAAACCCCTGAAGCCAATTTATTCCTTGTACCCGTCACTTTCCCACCTTTCAGCTCAGACTCGTTCGACTCAATTATCATTCCTTGAATGTAGTTCCTGGTAGAGAGAGAATTTCTTCTCATCTTTTGCAGAAAGAAGCACATTGATAGACTACTGTGTTTTGCACTAGGACTAAAATCTTAAATCACTGCATTAGTATTTTTGTTTTAATAAAAGTAATATCATGATATACATATCTCCTGGACATTTGAGGAAAAAGTTTTAAACTGTTGTACTGCCAATCTGTGGACAAACCAGTGAACCAGTGAAAAGGTTCATTTCATTTTATTATATTAACATTTTAGCTGGAACTTGATGGATGCATATTCAATTAATATGAGTATTCATAACAAACTGAGTTAAGAGATTCAAAACAGTAAAACAAATTATTACTGTTGAGTTCTGACAGCTGTCACAGTCGGCTGACGCAGAGATGAAGTAAAGCTGGATCTAATCACAGCAGATTCTTTATTTTTCAAACTCAAAATAAAACACAGGTTCTCAGGAAACTCAGATATCAAAAACATGACCAGAACAACCAACTTCATGCGATGGAGACCGAACAAAGACTAAGGGCGCTTTCACACTGGCAGTTTAGTGCGGACCGGGGCACGGTTCACATGAAAAATCGCTAATGTGAACGCTGTCATCGGACCTGGGTGCGCACTAGAGTACCGAACCCGAGACTACCTGGAGGAGGTGGTCTGAGCTCGGTTGCTCCCGAACCGTGGCGCGGTTCGCGTTAATGTGCAAGCAACACGGACTCGGGTGCGCGCTTGTTCAGGAAGTATAGTATCCCGCGCATGCGTATCACTGTCGAATATCATTGTTTCCTCACACGAGTTGTATTCTCCATGCGTTTTCCGTGTGAGTTTGCGATGACGTAAGATCACTGCAAACGCACCTGGGTTCGATACAACTAATTGAGTGTGAAACCAGACCAACGCTGCGGGGGGCGCCGGGAACGAGCGCACTCGGGTTCGGACCGCAGCAAACGAACCCAGTGGAAAAACGCCCTAACACTGGCAGTTTAGTGCGGACCGGGGCACGGTTCGCATGAAAAATCGCTAATGTGAACGCTGTCATCGGACCCGGGTGCGCACTAGAGTACCGAACCCGAGACTACCTGGAGGAGGTGGTCTGAGCTCGGTTGCTCCCGAACCGTGGCGCGGTGCGCGTTAATGTGCAAGCAACACGGACTCGGGTGCGCGCTTGTTCAGGAAGTATAGTATCCTGCGCATGCGTATCACTGTCGATATCATTGTTTCCTCACACACGACAACCATGAGTGGCAGGGGAACGTTGTGGGACACTGAAGAGGGGATGTCTCTCACTATGTTGTGCATAATAGCACCAAAAAAACAGACAAATTACAGCTATGCTCAGTCGAGTTGTATTATCCATGCATTTTTCGTGTGCGTTTGCGATGACGTAAGATCACTGCAAACGCACCTGGGTTCGATACAACTAATTGAGTGTGAAACCAGACCAACGCTGCGGGGGGGGCGCCGGGAACGAGCGCACTCGGGTTCGGACCGCAGCAAACGAACCCAGTGGAAAAACGCCCTAACAGAAAACAGGCTGAATATATACGAACACAAAGCAATGACCGAAACGAGTGACAGGTGCAGTGCATTAAACAATCAATGAATAACCATGGAAACAAAACACTAACACTGGCAATAGAACAGGAACTCAAACTCAGACAAAATGTGTCAACAGCACATCAGTTTAATTCTTTAATAAAAATGAACAAGTTACTTGATAAGGCCACTAAATAAAAATTCTACATTTCTACTTTTACTTGTCATATCGATCAGACTAAGTCTGTATTGTTTTTTTTGTAGTCTGCATGATTACTTTTAATCATCTCTATTAAGCTATTACAGAGATTAAGCACAGAAATAAGAAATTAGAAATAAGTTTATATTGTTCATAATTGTCATGCTTGTACTACCACATGGTTCAGTATCTATAAAGATCTTTCTAAATGGGAAAATTCACAGTTTTCACACAACTAAATAATATGCTGGACTCTTTTGCCCAGTATGCTCTGTGCATCTTAGCGTGGCCCTTATTTGCACCAAAGCACCAAGTACGGGTCATGTGTTGTCTGGTTTAATTTATTTGAATGACTCTGAATGGCGAGTGTGTGTGTTGATTCACTGCCACAGTGGATCAATGCGGTCAAAGAGCTCTGACCTCTCATGGGTCTCCAGCAATATGAGTGATGCTGTAATATATTTGCATGACTGAGAGATATACATACACTTGCAGACAGCTTTGTGTTTTTGAATTAGTGATGCACGATATATCGGCCACCGGTATCGGACATTATATGAGAATTCATAATGTTATCGTTATCGGCCCGATAAGAAAATTTGGCGAAATATTAAAGCCGATAAATAATGGATTATTTCCTTCAGCTGAGACACTTCAGATGCGCACTGTTGGAATTGCTTGAAATATGATTGGAATCACTTCAAAAAAAGGAAAATACAGTTCAGTGCAACATGTGCAGCGCAAGTCTGCCATATCGGCTACACACAGTTATAATGACAACATTATAATTGTGTGTTTGGGGCAGGGCTTTTACTGGTGAGATTTTGTTTTTGTAGTCAGGCTCTCAAAATGTATATAAAAATTTGGATTTAGATTTATCGGCCAATATATCGGTTATCGGCTTTCAAATATAAAGAATTATCGGTTATCGGCCAAAATGTTCATATCGGTTCACCCCTATTTTAAATGTTAGCGTTTTAGTCTTGGTATAAAAATTGTATGGATATAAAGTAACAATTTGCCAGAACTATGCGTTTCATAATAGACTCTTATACTGTATGAGGCCGGGAATCTCAGCTGCTCATGAAAATAATTAATATGTCATCAGCTTGCAGTGATTTAAGCATTAAAATGTTCTCGAATCTCGACTTGTCGATACAACCGAGATCAAAATGAAAAATTCGCAAGCAAAATGTCCGTGAAAATGAGAAATGCTCGTTTGCTGCCGGTGTTTGTGTGGAGGGCCGGTTCCTCGCGCCATCAAAGCGCTCTCAGAGACCGAGTGCACACTTTCATCTGTCTTCATTTCACATGCAGATGTGAGAGTGTAATTGGGGGTTTCTTTGTCTGCGAGGCCTGGCTGACGTCACGCTCTGGTAGTGCCGGGCTTCGGGGGGTTTCTGCGGTGTGGAGGTGAAGGGTCTCGCTGTGAAGTTTCTGCTGTGTGATGCTTTAAAGGACAGCGATCCGGCCATGAGTAATCCTGATCTTTGAAACTCTACGAGCTGTGAATATTGTGCTCTGCTGTTTGTGTACTGATAAGACTTCATGGATGATCAACAGCAGATGTTGTGTTTCGGATGTTGGTGTCCGCAAAACGCTTTTTAGCGCGATTAGATACGACTAATGAATTTGCTTAAAGTTTCCCTGTAGTCACTAATTTTATCCCTTAAATCTTATCTTTGATCACCTAAATTACATATTTAAATGTTTTTTTCCTGTGAATTTTAAAATAGCTTGAATATAACTCTACAGTATTTGTTGGATGTAACACGGTATTCCAGCATAGAAGTGTGAGTCTAAAGTAAGTTTCCTTTGTTTTCCAGGTGAAAAATGTGTTTCCTCGGAGGGTTTTGGCCGTCAGAAGAGAGGGTACAGAGAAATCAGTAACTCTGACGTCAACATGACTGACCCGCTTTTCACCAAACAGTGGTATCTGGTAAGTAATTATTGTTCATGATGTCTTCATTTTATTTGACCTTCAGCATTGGAACTGATTGTATTGCATTAGTCGTGAATCGCTGATGACTCTTTTTTTAAACGCTTTTCCTCATTAGCCGTCACCGTAAACATCGGTGCGTGAGCCATCATCAGAACACGCTGATATCTTCTTTATTTCTCCAGGGCTTATCGTGACAGGCATCCCTGTCTGTTTTGCCCTGGAGAACGTTCTTTAATTTAGTTTGTCAGTTATAAACACTCCACAGCAGGGTTTCAGCGAAGTGTAATATCTGTGTGACATTTATTTTCCCTTCCACGCCTCCTCCCTCATGACATCTAATTTTCAGTGCGTTGGACGCTCAGCCCATGTGACGCTTTCACTGTTGTTTGATTAGATAAACACAGGCCAGGCGGACGGGACCCCGGGGCTGGACCTGAACGTGGCAGAAGCCTGGAACATGGGCTTCACCGGCAAAGGAGTGACCATCGCCATCATGGACGACGGTGAGCGAAGCCTGTCCACCAAACACTGTCGCTGTGTGAATGAACAATGCTTTGAAACAATCTATATTGTTAAAAACGCTATATAAATGAAGGTGACTTGACTTGACTGGACTTGACATTAATTAAAGTGCCACTATTATGCTTTATTGGATATTTCCTTTCATGTAGTGTGTAATAAAGCTGTTTGAGAGTGTAAAAGGTCTGATAAGTTAAAATCAAAGTGCAGGTAAATGGAGTTATTGACTCCTAAAAGAAAGAAGTGATTCTGAACTGAAACGAGTCGTCAGTGATTCAGTCTCACTTCCTGATGAACCTGCATAGGTTTGTGACTAATTTGCATAATGCCCGCCTCTGGTCTTGATTGGCTGATCAGCGTCTCTTAGCCCCGCCCTCAAACACTGTAGTTTATCTGAGACTGGAAGAGTTTGGTTCGTGTTGTTCATGTCGAGAAGACGCAGGTTTCTGCTGACAAAGCAAATCCACTTTGATGAGATTGATACGGTAAAACCCATGCCATCGTTACTGTTTGTTTCACTGTGATCAAGAGCTGAGATTCAGATATGATAATGAGCGTTTGCTTTCTGACCAATCAGAGCAGAGCAGCTCACAGAGAGGCGGGGCTTAGAGAGACTGAATCTTTGATGGAAGCGTTTCAGACACTGAGAGAAAATAACTGATGCTGCAGTGGAGATTATGAGTTAAATAAAGTGTTTTTTTTACCTTAGATAGATGTAAACCTGGTATAGGAGACTCTGAAACAACATTGAGAACCTTTAAAATAACACAATAGAGGCACTTTAAAGGCTTGATAATGTTTAGTTTTGTTTGTGAATTTCATCATGTAAAGAATGAATGCCCAATAACAAACTATTTTGACATCATCTTGCAGGTATTGATTATCTACATCCAGATCTTGCCTCAAATTATGTAAGTACTTTTTTCATTTAATCCTCATATTTAATATTTATATAATATTTGAAGTAAATTGTAAGTATTGCAAAGACTTTGCAATAAGGTCCCATTTGTAATGCATTAACTATATACAGGATGTTCATTTTAATTGAAATTAGTTAATAAAAATACAACTGTACATTGTTAGTTCATGTCAGCTTGACATGTCCATGAAATAATAATAAAGGATAGAACTTATGATTTCAATGTAGTAGTTAATGTTGAAATTAATATTAGCTAAGATTAATGAATGCTTTAGAAGTATTTTTCATTGTTAGTTCATCTTAACTAATTCAGTTTACAACCTTGTTGAATGTGTGACGGTTGAAGCACTTTTAATCTGTGAAGTATTTATTTAGCTAAACTGGTTATTTAATAGATAAACCATTTTAATTGAATGCTCAGCAAACATTATTTTATTATCGTATACACAGTTACAATGATGTGATATGACTCACATTGTGATATGAAGCTTTGGTCATGCCGCACACACTGAGTTCCTCTCACATGTCTAGAATGAACTGGTTAATTGGAGCGCTAAACAAGCAAACTCCTCTGTGGCAAAATAATGTGTTGTTTTCCGTTTCTCAACCTAATTAATGTTTAATGTTCATGCGGCTTATGAAGCTTTACAGCATGTAGACAGTGGAATAAATCCAGCGCATGGCAATGATCCCTGTTGTAAAGGTTTGCAAAGAAAGGCTTTCTTTTCTTCAAACAGATGACACATTTGCATCCTGTGCGCAATTAAATATGCAGCTAATGGTTGAGTTCTCTTCCCCGCTGAGAGGGGATTTGCTGCACCTTGGCAATTAAGAAATGCTGCCACACATCATACATCAGTGCCTTACTTGCATACACACAGTAGATCTCTTTCCATCTGTACTTCACCCTGTGTCTCTCAGAAGAAATGCACTATTTTCTGTCTGCCAGTCCTTCACGACTCTTGATAAATCAGGCTGGGGGAAGACATGCTAAAATACTCTTACAGTGTTTGCTGCACTTACAGTGAGTGGCAGTGTCCAGCCAGAGACAGTGATGTTTTAGTTATGATGTTTAGAGTTTAGAGCTTGTCAGTCTGAACTGAATGTGATGAAAGGATGATTTGGTGCCATAATACAAAACAACGTCTATAAATAGTTAATGCATTTTCCTTTTGTGTTGTCTTTACTAATTGCACGCAGCAACAAAAACATTCATGAACGAATTACTCTTATGACGAACCAGTTCTTTTTAATGAATCGTTTAAAGCCGTTTCTTAGCGCGGATTCCACTCGATATAGGGGGATGTTTAGACTCCTGTGGGGAAGAATCGATGGTACAGCATTTGGTTTAGTCTATGATTTTATACATCGCCACCTGTAAGTTCTTGCAAGCTGCGGTCTACTAACAGCCTCAAAGGCATCAGGGCTAAAGAGAAGAGAACAAAGAGGGATTGTTTTTCGTCCACAGGCATCTTCCCATTCTTTTCTACTCTTCTTATAGCTAGATAAGCAGTGAAGGCTTCTCTTGTTGCCCTTCGACTGAATATTACAACCAAAAGCCGCACAAGTGGCATTGTATCAGTATTTATATTCCGAGTTGTGTTGCGGTAAAGTGTTGTGTTGTGCCGGTAGCTCACCGAGTTTAACCATTTAACGCCATCGACGCAGAATGCACTGCGCACCTAAAATGGCGCCCCCCATTGTCCAAAATATGTCTAAAACAATGTGGATTTTTTAAAATAACGTAAATCTTTCAAGGGTTTTCTAGCAGATATTTTAGTAAGAGACATCATTTACGCTATATCAGGCCATACAAGTCTTAATACCCGGGGTTCCCTTTAAGAGCATAGTGGAGGGGGCCCTAGCATTTAAAATGTAATTAATGACCTCAGTTGAGAGACCAGAACCTACGAGCTGTAACCCCTCAGGGACCAGACCCACAGTTTCCACAGCTACTAGGAGCAGACATTTTCCATCCTGACGAACCCTCGCCAGAACTCCCGGGAGACTCCTCGGAGGTGAAGAGATCTTCTGCCTGGCCAAACCTCTACCTTATGGACTCCACTATTTGAGGATGGAGTCGCCAATCCCTGGGCCTCAGCCTCTTACTTTGCTCCCGAATTTAGGTGTCCAGGAATGTACACTGCCCTCAGGTAGAGCAGTTATCCTGTGCTTCCTGGGACGAGAAAATAATGGCTTTAACGAGTTTCTTATTGGGAGGGGAACATGTTCTATGGCCCCTTTGTCCAAGAGAGACTGTCGCTCCTGCGTTAGCAATGGAATATGTATATATATATCTGATCTGGCTTCACCATAGTGGGGAGCATGCCATTGAAAGGAGGAGGATGAGATTTAAACTGAATTCTGTAGAGCGTTCGGCAGAAGAGGTGTTTGTGAGTTGAGACGGGCCCGAAAAACCCCTCTGGAAACCGCTGTTCCACCAAACACCGGAGCTGGCAGGGTCGAGAGAGAGATGGGGCATGTAGGTCGGTACGACTCTCTCTCCCTCGAAGGGGCTCGCCAGTAAGGACTTGGCATCAGGATTTCTTTTTCTTGGCTGCCTGGGACACAAAAACAGACCTGAGATCCCTTAGGGACCGGAGGCTGCTGGAATCCATCAGATTGCTTCATTTGGCTCTTGAAACCTATTGACAGTGGTGTTGATCATGTCGTCAAAAAGGCCAGATGGTGAGATAAGGGCATCCAGCAGAAAAGCTTTCTCTTTTTCCTTGATCTCTTACAGGTTTAACCACAGGTGCGTCTCTGTCGCTACTCTGGCTGCCGTTGAATGGCCGATAGCGTGGGCCATATGTTTGGTATCTCGAAGAGACTGGTCTGTGGCTCGGCGGTGCTCTTTAACCGCGTTAGGGACAAGGCCCTTGCTGGTATCCAGTTCAGCAGGTTAGCCTGGTAGGCCTGTAATACCAAACCAAAAGCCTGACCTGCTGCTTCATAGGCCTTGCCAACCAGTGCTGATATTCTACGGCACGGCCTGGACGGCAAGGCTGGCCTTTTCAAAGCCTGCCAAAGCAGGAGAAAGTTAAACGCAAGTGTTTCCTAAACCAGTGGCATTGGTTTATACCCCACAATAGCCGAATAGGCGATGAACGGAAGGGAGGTACTCTTGCAAACCGGAGGAAATCCCAGAGCGAACTTCCAAATCCAGAACAGAAAATGTTCCCTTAGTGTTAATGCAATGACACAGTGTCAAAGTTCCCTCGAAAGGGAACCTGTCACCACAACATTGGCTCAGCCAATGAGATTGGGACAGGGCTATCTGTTTGACTGATCAGTTTAAAACATTCATTTTGCAGTTCCTCGTGTGACTAAAAAAAGTGTTGTTTTAGTATAGATTTTTTGTTTAGTATATACTAGGGGTGTAACGATACCCTCAGTCACGATTCGATACATATCACGATACTGAACTCTATTATTGCGATCCTCCAAGACATATGATAAAAGATAAACAAAAAATGACCTGTTGATTAAAATGATAAATTTGAAATTACATTGTAAGTGAATAGTCTTGGACTTGGTGCTGGAAACCCAAAGCACAGGACAATAGAGACACCAGAATAACAATATTCATGATTCTGAAGATGAAAACAGATTATTTTAGACGAATATACTTTCACTCTGTCACTGACTAGATATATTTAAAATAATGTAGGACACTTTTTACTGGTAACATCGGACATTTGGCATTATCAGGACCCACAAATATTCCCCCATTGCATTATTATACATTATATTCAACATTATATAGTAGTTTAATGTAGTACTGACACTAAAACTCTGAAAACTCTCACACAGTCATTTTCATTTTGGGTGAACTATACTCAACACATATTGTCACAACACATATTGTTGCATTTTTGTATGATATATTGTTACACCCCTTAGTATATACAGTATTTACTGCGGAAGTTCTTCATCCAAACCACTAAAATAACTATCAATGAAATCTTAATGGAGTTGAAATGGGAGTCGGAACCAGAATATTTCACGAATGCGTCTCTGCCAGTGAAGTAGAGCTGTTATTGTTCTGAGACCCGCTGAGCTCTGTGAGCCGCAGGAGCCGTGGATGTGCACCACAGATGAGTTTAACCCAAAAATAACCTGGGTTTGACTGCGGAGGAGGATGATGTCTCCAGCCGGGCCCAGCTGAAGCATAATTCAGCATGTCCTCCCCTGCTACTGTTTTATTTAGCATCAATTCCTCCCAGACATCCCCGTTACTCACCATTAGCAGCAGAACTATACTCGCTGAAAGACAGAATGTAAACGTTTGTTTTTGTGTGTGTGTGTGTGTGTGTGCCTGAAGGGTACGAGGTTAAAAATAGATTCAGAATAATTTTCCTAATAAGGACTAATGTGGGATGAGGAGTGAATTAGCATAATCGTTTGAAGGATTGTTTCCGACAGGGGACTGGATTTAATTCATCGCTTGCTAACTGCGGTCTCCGGGCGGAAGCCAAATGGAGACTTGCCAAAGAACAGACCGAATGACTCTCAGCTGCTGCCGAATTCACTGCGCTGTATGTGTGTCTTTCAACATGCTTTCCTCTATGGTATTCGGTTTCCATGGTGATTAAAATGATGTCACACACACACACACACACACACACAGGGGTTTTAGAGCATTTTTTCAACTTTGACCTCACAGATATAGCATGAGTGGAACTATTTAGTGAACATTAATCTAATTTTGTGCAATGCAAAAATGATGTTTTTCCCTTTGAATTAAGTTTATTTTTCAAACCCCATTGGCAGATATTTTGAAAACAAAAGTTAATATCTTAAGTCATTTTGCTTCTCGAGTAAATTAATCTTGATTTATGGATGTTTAGATATTTGTACTGGAAAGCGAGACAGAAACACTGAGGAAAGAAAAACATGTTTTGCAGTGATTCTAAAAAGAAAAAAAAAGAAATTCTAAATAAATATTAAAGTGATATATATATATTTTTTTAATGATTAGAATTAAATTTTTTTTGCAGTTTAATATAATTGAAGTACATACTATCACTTAACCTTCTCAAATGTCATGTTTTGTTGTTGTGTGATGCTGCATCCACACAGTCAGTGTTGCATTATGACTTTACTCATCGTTAATAAATCAGAATGATTTGGTTAATTCCCTCCAGAAGCGTCTCACACACACGAGTGTGTTCCCGAACACCAGCATCCGAACGCCAGAGAACATGACAGCGTTTACTGTGTTTCGGCTGACGCTCTGAGACACACTCGCTTATGATGGAGGGAAAAGAGTCCGATTGCAGAAACTTACAGTTTTATCATTGATATTTTGTGCAGATTTCCCAGGAAGTGATGATTTTATTCTCTGAACACATGCGTTTTCTTCTTATAATTGTTATTATAAAAATTCAGAATGACAAGAAGGATAATAAAGTATCATTCATAAAGTTCATCATTTCTGAGGGGGAAATAAATAAGCATGTTTTGGCAAATAATATAAATGATACTTGTTTCTGTTATTTGGTACTTTGATGTTAGGGAGTGTGATGTGACTGACCAGTGAAGAAGGGATCTCACATGGCATGCATTTGGCTTTTCGTAATAGTTAACATTGGGCTTATGGTCAGAACAAAGACTGCTTGAAGAAATTCTTGTTATACTTTGTCATAAGAATGTTTCTCATCTCACCGATGGTTCCACTGGGAGACCAGCTGAATCTGGATGAACCAGTGAATCTCAGTTTTCTCAGTGTCATCCCTATGAAAACCTTCCATCCTCGGTTATCTTCTCCAAACACGTCATTAAACCGAGCCTCGGGAACCACAGGCCTCCCTTTTGTCTCCCACTGAGTCACTGGTAAATGCCAGGCTGAAAGCTCATCAGCCTGGAGCCATCGACCACACAAGTGAACCATCTTTTCAACTCTGGCCTAATGAAGGCCACGCTCAGGCCTGTCCGGGTAATGAAGGCGATGGTGAGAAGCGCTGTGAAGACCTGAGATCATGAGCGTGGGGAAGGTTCTGGATGGTTCTGCTCTGAAGACGGCATTTGTTGATTTCGCTGGCTGAAATGATGTTAAATATGTTTACAGCTCATGGGTCATATATACTGTGTGGCAGTGGATAGAGAGATTTCACATGTTTTATACCGCGGTAGAGCCATCAGGACTGTTTTACATATTTATAATATCGATCAAAAGTTTGGAATAATTAAGATTTCTTGTTTTTGAAAGGAGTCTTTCATGATCACCAAGGCTGCATTTACATTTGATCAAACGTTCAGTAAAAACATTAATATAGTGAAATTTAGAAATGTAATTTATTCCTGTGATCAAAGCTGAATTTTCAGCATCATTACTCCAGTCTTCAGTGTCACATGATCCTTCAGA
>FLSR01004870.1:14719669-14746079 GCA_900092035.1 Leuciscus waleckii | reverse complement strand
GAAGCGTGTTTTCTAGGGACGTGACGAGATCTCGCGAGACTAAAATGTCACGAGATTTCTCGTCGAGTGAAAAGCTGTCTCGCGATATCGCCACCGCTACATTCACCACTGTCATTTTGCTGTTTTTATAAAAATAAAAACCATTGCAATTGTAAACTTTTGTAAATTACTGCTCTGCTCATACAGCACGAGTTGCACAGTTCAATGATCGCGTGATGATCGCAGAGGATTCGTTGCGCAACAGAGCCTAAGCATCTGATAAATGTCTTATCTTGCAGAATGCACTCAGCACTGCCGTTCCCTATACATGGAGAATGTGCGATCACAAATTTAAAAGTGAAAGTAAAACACGAGCTCCCTGATGAGCGCAAATTAGGCTACATACAACAGCCTGTCTCCCAATATCAAACCTATCTCGATTATCATGGTTGTGCTGTTTTGGTCTCTGTTTGCACTTTGAATAATGAGAGAGTACTTTGATTATGGTTGCCTACACTTATTGTTTGCACTTAATAACTATTTATTTTTCTTATTTATACAGTTTTTATTTGTTTAATTTGTTGAAAATTCAATTAGGAGGTCTTCAATCAGAAGTTCTGGAAGCTCATAATTCATGTACAGTAAAGTCTGAAGAGACACCTGTGAAATCATACAGGAGAGAAGTCAGTCAGTTGAGTTTGCGGCAATACTTTTTACAGTGCTTGTATATTGTTGTCTTTCAATGCATTTGATAATTCATACTCATAAAGTAGAGCTGAAATAACATTCATTACAAGATTATTAGTTAAAACATTTCAAAATGCACATTTAGACTATTTTTCCAGTCATGAAATTTGTCATTGAGGATTTCTATAAAATAGTTCTCGTGAACCCAATGTCGTGTCTCATCTCGTGACACCCCTAGTGTTTTCTCAGGCTACTGATGTACTTACACTGGTTTATGCACTATTGTAACCTAATTTTCCTAGCATGCACATTAAGGAAATTATATTTTATTTAAGAACAACTTTTTAAAAAATTAATGCACTTTAAAAAGTGAATGTCATTTCATTTCAATAAAAGATGCAATGCTTGATTTGGTTTATATTTGCTTATTGTGCTCGCTTGCGCCCTCTTGTGGGCATATGAGACAATACAGTGCTTTTTTCCTGTAACATAAGTATTGCCTTTAGAATTCGAATTTTGCTCATATCTAAGAAAGAAATTTGAATTAAGCTTTTCAGCCATTTTGACAGCCCTACTGCGGAGGAGCGCTTATTAGCTATTTTCACTGCCTAATATACATTTTTTCACTTGTTGAATATCTTCTTTTTTTTTTTTACTGTTGAATTAATATTAAGACATTATGAATGCTTATAATTAAAGCTATTTTATTATTATTATTATTATTAAGCTCAGTGCTTTATTGTCAGCCCCACAGTGCTACCAAACACTTTCTGTAGAATTTAGTGGCTCCGGTGCTGCTGCCCTCAAATGTAAGTCTGGAATGGAGCCCTGAACTTTAAAATAGAATGACATTGTAATTTATTTAAGTTAAGTCTATTTATTACCAAGGTATTTGTCTGTAATACAGTCAAGATTCTTGAAGCCCACACACACACACAGACACACACACGCGCACACGGAAGAATAACACACACCAATACAGGAAAGATAGCACAGGACAGGAGCGATGGCAACAAACACACTTGTGCCATCTTTGATCGAAAAAGGCACATAAACACTTTAATCACATGTTTATTCCACTCTGGTGTGCATGTGCATTTTTGGGGAGCTTAAGAAACTGAGTTCATGTTGACAACGTTACACGACATGAATATATTCATGTCAAAAACACTGAAATTGAGAGATTTTAGGTAGAGCTGCACAATTAATCATTAAAAGATTGCGATCTCGATTCAAACACCCACGCGATTTCATTCCTAAATGACAACGATTCCGCTATGTGTATTACGGTGTGTGTCCACTGGCGCGGAGCGAGCGTGAACCTCAACTTCCATAGGAATGAATTGCGTCAGTGGACCCTGTTTCACATCGCAAGCATCAGCTGAGTTCAATTATCATTATCGGTTGAAAAGACTGTTTGTTAAGTGCTGTTTCATACTGTACATTTACATGGCAGCTGCTCTCTCCGGATGAGTGGCAGTGCAAACACAGATTTGAATGTTGCTGTGATTTGATGTCATTGATATGGGCAGCGACAAAACACGTGCTGCTCACGCTCAGCGAGTAGGGTATAAATGGAGGTCGGAGCCAGCTGCAAATGGGTGGGTTAGCAGCAAGTGGGTGGAGCTTTAGCCGCAAGTGGGCTGTACAATATCTATCTATCGTAATAATGTATGATTTGCAAAAATGAAAACTGCTGCTTCTGTGTAGATGAGAGAATCAAAGTGCGCGTTGTGCACATGCTACATTGATTATGGCCAAGCATGCGCCCTTAAAATTGCATATGAATAACATGCGCAACGCGCCACTGACTTTAAACTTTTTTTTCCTGGTTAGTGGCGCAATTGTTTTCTAAACGTGCACCATAGCAAGAAGGAACGTTAGCGCCGTAACACGCCTCCTCTTTGCGCTGAACCGCCCCCGGGAGCGCAAGTGTATTTCCTAACTTACCGACGTGCGTCTGTGGAGGGAAAAGTCCGCTTTGCGCGGGTGCAAAATAGGAATGATACATGCGTCGGTGTACAAAGTCACTTGCGCTGGGTGCAAGATAAGGGCCCATAGTATTTGGCCTATAGAATTACGGCAGGAGGTGTAAACGAGTGTTTGCCATTGAATCGTCCATATAAAATATTTATTCACAGACGCTGATTACCAATAACAATAGGCCTTTATGACTGAGACATTGACTCCATTCAAATGATTATTTTTAATTATTTCATTCACATTAATATATTTTTCAAATAGACTAAAGCAATGAACATTTTGTCAGAACCACTGGTTTGCATGTTAGCCTACTTTTAGTTTTTGTTTTTTTCAGAATCATGGGAGAATTGCAATCTCCATTTTACACACACACACACACACAAAAAATCGTAATTCCCAGAATTGCGCTGCTCTAATTGCTTCATTGAAAAAATTCAAACGAATTTGTGTGCGCTGGAAGAGTTTGGCCAGTCACACACATACTGTGAGTTCGTCATTTGTGCTGTGCACTGGGATATGTAAATAATGTAAATGTAAATGTAAAACTTAAACTTATACCGAATTTGAGGTGTATTACTGATTGTACATACTCATCGAAAGTGTCATTCTGTATCAGCCTCATTTTGTTAATGAAGTTCAAAACCATTATAGCTTCCTAGATCATTGCACCTCACGTGACTTTACACAGTGACCTCAGATCAGTTCTGGTCTCAGTGGCATATGAATGACATTTAAAAGAAGCATCACAACCAATAATTCAGTTAAATTTTCTGATTAATTTAAGTTGAATTAAGACTTTTCAATCATGTATAATTTTCCTGTGCTAATTTGAAACCACACTACCACAATAGTGCCCTTTGTTGTTAGTAAAATTAATATTAACAGACAGGATGTCACATGCTCTTGTACTGTGATGTACTTTTCCACACATTGCCCTCATGTACTAAAATTAGAGTCTCAAAAGCAGAGGACTGCATAGTACAATTGCACACAGACAGTTGTCGTCATTTACGTCCATGGCGAAGCAAGCAAACATGTCTCAAATGCCTGTTTATGGCAATATAAACACTGCTGGATCGAGGGGTATGAACAGACAAACAGAGAGAAACCAATCACCTCAAGACACTGGTACAAATACAAACACATTTTCTGAAGTTTCTGTAGAAATTAAGAAATATTTATTTTCATGTAACTAATTGCCAGTGAATATCTTGTGTTTAGCTTTTGTCCCTTACAAAGGACACACACATTGAGTGTCTGTAGTCTCAGCTCTTGCAGTGTTTTATAATCACCTTCAGGAAGAGGTCAGCATTAAAGGTCTCACATGTTTGATGTCTTATGATACACAGCAGTGGTATTTATAGAGTGTATTCATACAAAGCTTCAGGCTTAAACCTGTGCAGATATATATGAAAAGACAGAGATTGTTGCATATTTAAACTCACTGTAATGAACTTGAGTTAGCGCTGCTCATGTTGCCTGTTGAAGATCATTGCAGAAGTTACATTGCTGGCCTCCGTCACAGTCCCCTTCAGACTGTTTAACTCTTTCCCCGCCAGCCACCGCAAGCTTTTTTGAACACAGCTTTTATGACCCCCAGAATATTTTGTTGTATAAATATCTGAATATGCAATATATCAAAATAAAGAACAGAGCCTCTGTTTTTAAACAAAAACCCGTTTTATTCTAGCTTCATGCATTCGTTTTTTTATCAACACTTGAATGTGAGTAAGTTTCGTAAAAAAACAACAACATTCTGAGCAAAAAGCTGAGAAAATCGTGTTTTTTGTGAAAGACTACATCCGATGGTATTCAGAACGACGATCAAACACAGATGGAGTAGATCGAGTTCATAAACACCCCCAAAGCTTCACAGTCCTAAAGCTCGTCCTGGGTCGACATTTCATTCAGAAACATTCGGCAGCTTTGATTCATAAGCTGTTTAGTGTTGATGATCGCGTTATAATTTACATATACATATGATTACATATGCTATCGCTTGTTTCTGCTGCTTCTTCACCTGTGTTTTGATAGGAGATTCTGCACTCTTTCAGTAGATGTGTAATAGCGCCCCCTACAGTATAACAGTGAGAACATGAAATGCGGAAAAATTTCATCAGTGGCGGGGAAAGAGTTAACTAGCAAGACTCCGGGAGACTCAATGCTTCGGGATGTTCGCAAACAGCTTTCAAACTTCTTATTAACCCTAAGTAAAGAATGAAAAGAACTTTGCTGTGAGTATAGGAGGGCCTTTACTTGCTACAGGATCTAAGCATCGCATGCTGTTTCACCAGCTAGACCAGCAGGGACGTTATTTTCCTCTTTTCTGGAGGAAAGTTTCTGGCAAGTTTGTCAGAAGAGAGAGAGAGTGAGAAAAGCAAAGTTAAGGTTAAAACTTGTGAAGTGCTTGATGCAGTACCAAAGCTATTATCTTCTGCTTCTTCTTCCATATGTCACCAGTGAATCTCACACCCTCTCACCCCTCCAGTTATCACTGCAGATCATGATGAATAGAGCGGCATCAAGGGTTTTCCTATTGTTCCCTTGTTCTCAGTCTTGCCATTTTTTGCAGGCATTCGTATGCTGGACCAGCCCTTCATGACGGACATCATTGAGGCGTCTTCCATCAGCCACATGCCACAGGTCATTGACATCTACAGTGCCAGCTGGGGTCCCACCGATGATGGCAAAACAGTGGACGGTCCTCGCGAGCTCACCCTGCAGGCCATGGCAGACGGAGTCAATAAGGTACCGGAGCAAACGCAGGCCTCAGTAACACTTTATTTTACAGTGTCCTTGTTACATATGTTAAATATGTACAGTAAATTATGCATAATTACATGCAACTAACCCTCAACCAAACCCTAATCCTACCCTAACCCTAACCCTATAGAAAGTACATGTTGTTAATTAATATTACTCAGTACTTAATTGTATAATTACATTGTAACAATGACACCTTAAAATAGAGTGTATCCGAGTTTTCTTGCAGCATAGCAAACGAGATTCCCTTATGAATCGCCTGCTGCTGTGGAGAGAAAAGGGGGAAGAAAACTAGACAGGTACAGAATTGTAACATCTGGTCCAATCAGATAAAAACCTGGAGTTCGGAGTCCTCCTGGCCGCTCTGCCACTTTAGATCAGCTGCAACACTGATTATTACACAGTTCTGAAAATATCAGTGTATTTAGAGGTTTAGCTTCAATATAAAACCAGATTAACTAATAGAACAGAAAATGTGCATTTCCAGAAGGAAATATTCCTATATATCCCCAATATCCTAAATCACAATTTGATATGCACATATTATGCAAATGTTATCAAAGTGAGAAAGAAATGGCTAATTATTGCACAGTTCTGAAAATATCAATGTATTTTTACAGATTCAGCTTCAATATAAAACCAGATTAACTAATATAACTAGAATTTGCATTTCCAGAAGGAAATATTCCTATATATCCCAATATCCTTGAAATCAATTCAATGAAAATTCAGTATGCAAATGTTGAGTAAGAAAAGTAACTGTAAGGTACTTACTTTTGATAATGTAAAGTAAGAAAAAAAAAGGCAGCTGTGATTACCACAACTTAACTGTTAAAAACATACACACTAACAAACATTGAAATTAGAGGTTCATATTTCCCTCACTAACTTTAAGCATCAGCTTTCAAAGCTGTTTATTGATCACTGCACCTGTTTATAGCTTTTTATTTATTTGTTACTATGGCCTATTGTCCTACTTTTTTTTTTGTACTATATTTTCCTTTTTGTATATGTTATATTGTATTTTGTACTATATTTTCCTTTTTGTATATGGATTGGTTTATTGGTTTATTGATTGTATGTATATTTATTTCTATGTGTATTTCTGTGTTGTTGTTATCGCTGCACTGTTTTGCTTTGTCTTGGCCAGGTCGCAGTTGTAAATGAGAACTTGTTCTCAACTGATTTTATCTGGTTAAACAAAGGTTAAATAAAATAAAATAAATAAAAAAAAACATACGGTAGCAACATTTTAAGTTTTACAGATTTAGCTTAAATTTACAGTAAAGTTCATCACAAGTGGCTTTTCCCCAAGCTGAGGGAAATACTGATATATCGAAGATGCACACAGGTTAAACACAAAACACTACACATGGCACTTAAATAATGCAATAAACATTCATCTAACAACATGTAACATAACTGATAAGAAAAAACTAAGAAGAAACTGAGATGTTTCAGTGAAGACCCATCAAACGTGAATTGTCATACAGAAAATTTTGGGAATGCCAATTTACGGCTTTTCACCGCAAATGATAGGGTGACTTGTTGTTTGTCACTTCCAAAATCATTATATTTAACAGTGTTTTACTGTGAAAATGTCTTATTAGTTCTATTGGATAGACTAAAGGAATTTCCAATAACCAATTACATTTTTCAGTTTTTACCATTAAAATGACAATCCCCTCCAGGCGTTCACTAACATACAGGGCCCTATCAGGCGACACAAGTGTGTTTTGCTAGTTTCAGCCCGACGCAGTTTTCATTTTCACGTCATGCTCCACATTGTTTAAATAGCATTTGCATTTATGCCATTTGTGCGCCCATGGGCTGCTGGTCTGAGAACGAGTGTGTGTTCAGGCGCATTGTTGGAGCATTGCTATTTTGAGGAACTGAAATATACTGAGCCATTGATCAACTGAGACCTGGTCTAAAGTCAATGGTGCAGTATTTTTTTGTTTTGGGTTTTAAAGAGTGTGTTAGTAATGTGCACTTATAGGCGGGTCCACAACGCGCTTACACTCTGCTTATTAGTTTTCCACTGGCAAATTCTGCCGTGTAAATAGCGAATCTGCCATGGCGCGAGTGGCTTTTAAAGGGAATGGACGATGAGACTCTGATTGGTTTATTGCATGTTACGCCCAAAACACACCCATTACTCATTAAGAGAATAGAGACAAAACACACCCATTACTCATTAAGAGAATAGGGACGACCCTTTTAGACCATGCGTCGGGAGCGCTGACCATTTTTCCCGTCGTTAAACTAGCAAAAGTGGATTTGGACCGACCTAAGTGAACTTGCGCCGTGCGCTTTAGACCATGAGTTTAGATCCTTAAAATAGGGCCCACAGTATGTCAGTTGTCAACCTTGCAGAGTCTCGTTGCTTCACACTATATGTGTTATTTAGTTGCGCGTCCCCTGTCCGTGACTGGAGCCTTCACAAATTGCCTCGGCTAATGGGAATAAATGTAGCTGAGCGTTCCTCCGCTGAGCAGGATTTATGAGGGTGACCCATCTGTCAAGACGAGCCATCGCACAGAGTAATCTGCCTGTGTTTTCAACAGCCCTTTGCAATTGAAATCAGATTGGACAAGAATAGCAGTGATGGGTGAAGACTCGGTCTGTCCCTCAGGCGTTCTCAATGCAGTTAGAGAGGACTGAGGTTGAGCCCGGGAGTAATATTGAACGCTGTTTAATCATTTTAAGGGTCAGATGGCAAACACTTCATTTATTTATATGTAGGATGGTACAGAGAGTGCTAATGAAAAGCCAGATACAGTTCAGCATTGTGGTTTTGATGCTGGTGTCGTAGCTTAAAGAAATGCTCTGGTTTAATATCAGTAACCGCATGTTTAGCATAATGTCGATTACCTCAAAATCTTTTTGGATTGTCGGTCAATAATTGTGGTTACTATATAGCAAGTACAATGGGGTATTTCAATAAACAAGGAATATTGAATATGTTTTCAAGAAAACTCTCTTTCAGTCTTTCTATGTTTTATCTTGACATTACACATAATTAATTGTGAAATTTACGAGCAATTTCAGTCAGAGCGAAAATCTTTTCTACAATATATATTTTTTTTTTTCAGTGTTATATCCAGTCTTTCAACCTCTGTGTCATGACCTTGTAACACAACACGATTATGCTCAAAATACAGATAAAACAGAGAATCATGTCTGCATGGATGATGGACAGCCTTCTTGTTCTTCTTTTAAACCCTCTGGAATGAAAGTCCAAATGATTTCCATAACCAGTATCACACATAGAATGCAACTAAATTTAAAGGAATAGTTCACCCAGAAATTAATTACTTTTTTTTTTCATTGAAGGAGGGACCCAGAATCACATCTAGAGACCAGAACATTGAAGGAGGGACCCAGATTCACATCTAGAGACCAGAACATCATGGGACTGGGAACAGTATAACAGTATGTCCATATTGAAGTCAGTGACATTACACTGAATATCAGCACAGACGCTTCTGTTCCTGCTGTTTGACCAAATGTTCCTTCATTCGTCCGGAAGGAACTTTCTCCCTCCCACACTAAACAGAGCCTGTTACAAAACCAGCAGTGCTTAAAGCGCAATCGCTTGTGTTAGCTATGTGTAATTGTTCCAGAGTCCAGCTGATGGGTCTCCATTCATAAAGAGTGTGAGAGGAAGAGAAACAAGAAAAGAGATGGAGAGATTCGTTCACTAAAATGAGCACCAGAGTATTCATTTAGTTAGTCAAGGGATGTGTAAAAAGGTTGGATCATGGTCCAGACCAGTGGGGCCAGTGCACTTAGAGGTCTGACACACAAAAACAAGGCACTGGCACTGCAAATGTATAATTGATATTGATATTGATATACAAACTGTGCTCGAATCAGTGCCTCTAAATGTTGGCACAATGCAACTCAACTAGCGGCGCCAGGATTTGTATTGTAGGCGGGCCTCCAGAAAACTGGATGGGCCAGTTAAAATAAGCCTCTCCCCAAAAAAACGGGTTCCCCTTCATCTCCTTTTCAGCGCTTTTCTGTGGCACTGAGGAGAGCGACTCAGTAGCCTACCTGAATTTAATGCGTAATTAAGCATCGAAAAAAAGAAAAAGAAAAAAAAAACGTACAGGAATTTTTTTTGGTTGCTTTTTTAAAATACAATTGCAATTTTATTTAATTATAGGCCTATTATTTTTAGTTTATTAACAGCAAAAACAAAACACACACACACAGTTCTCTGCATATATTCAGACGAAATCAAGATATCTGACAAAACTATGAAGATATTTTACAAACCAACTGCCAGGGATGTGCAGGTAGTTCCTCAGAGGCAGGCGCCGGGGCTCAAAAGTACAAATCGGTCACTATAATTAATTTATATAATTCACATTCAAAATATAAATGCACAATATAAGTTACTGAAGACAAGAGTTCTGGTGCAAGCATACGATGCGTTTCTTGCTGAATTTAAATGAAAACAAGCTGCTTTGCTTTGTGTTTCATATTAACTAACAGCTACTGTCTCATCCCATCTGTGTCTGTCTCATTGAGCTTGCTTGAAAAGCTTGCGCGCCAACGTCATTCATTTCATTGGATCACTTGCTGGTGACGATGCAGCCTGTGGGCAGGCTTAAGAGTCCACACGTGGGGTAGAAGCCGCTGATTGGCTGAGAAGCTTTCACTCAAAGCTTTCCTCGGGCTGCTTATTGGATGAACTGCTAGAATGAAAATCACTCACTACTCACTAGCCCTGTCCCAAATGGAACCCTAAGCACTCGCTGAGTCTTCCGCTGAGTCCGCACTTTAGTGACGCAATGCCGCTTTGACTGTCGGGAAGAAGTCAGCTGCGGAGCCCGCAAACTTTTAACATATTAAAGCATACTTTCAATTAACTTTGATTTTGTAATTTACCTGTATTTAAGTTATTATTATTATTAATCAAAACAACCCAGCTGCAGTTTGATTGATATTACTTGGAATGCACAATAATAATAATAAAAAACATGATTTATGAAAATGAACAAGAACGGAGTACTTGCAAATGACCTCTTCTGTTGTAAATGTCCCAATTGGGAGAGGGTGTGCAATTTTCAAAGAGTTTAATTAAACATTCATGTTATATATTTTGGTTGCATTTGTGAGTTAATAAAAACGTAACTGGTTGTGTGAACATAATATCTAAATATCGATTAATCGATCGATATAGCCCTGAATCGAATCGAATCGAATCGTATCGTAGAATTTTTTGAAGTATCGGCAAATATCGTATCGCTGGCTGAGAGAATCGATATCGTATCGTATCGTGATGAACTGTCCGATTTACACCCCTACTCACGAGCACCCTTCTGAGATCTAAAAATGAGAAATGGGACACACTGCGGTCTCACGGACTTAACGGACACGCGCACGCGGCAGCCATTGACCAAGTCCACAAGACCGAAAGTGCACATGAAGTGTGCCATTTGGGACAGGGCAACTATAGGCCTGGGTCAAAATGGGCAGGCCCGGACCTAAAATGGGTAGGCCCAGGCCCACCCGGGCCCAATGGTAGCGCCGCGGCTGGGCTCACTGGAAAAACATGCCTCTAACTCCAAAAACGTACCTATTTCACTGCAGTTTCCAGCTGAAATGAACACTAGTGGCAGTAAAACACCAACAACTTGTATTCCTTTTCACACAAATTATGATTACAGGAGCAGATTGTCAACTCATAAATATTTCTTTTTACATGCTAAAATGCACAATACTGTATTATGACTAGGGCTAACCCTAATATTGAACTAATCGTTAGTCGATCAGAAGAGGCTTAGTCAACCAAAAACTATTAGTCGGTTAGTCGCAAAGACCCTTAGCAAGCAAAAATATTTAGGTGGTTGAGTGGAGGAAAAAAAAAACTTGTGGTGAAGTCACACAGTCCGTGAGGGACAGATCGTTAACGGCGAGTCCTTGTGGGAATTACTTTAGTGAGCGAGAGACAAATTATTGATTAACTCTGTTTATCTGAAAAGGGTTTTTAAAGCGGAGTTGATTCCTCTTGATTTTGACCTTGACTGTGGAATCAAGGAATCAATTCTTTGTGTAAACCTTCAATAACAGAAAAATTTGTGCCTTAGTAAAATAAAGAAATCAAACAGGATGTGCTTTCTGCCGTCTCAGTCTCTGTGAACTGGAGCGTGTCAAAAAAACAACAACCCAAATCTCAGTGTATACTTGCCACACAGACATGAGAAATATATCTATAAAAAACTTGACATGTCAAGCGATTATTAACTAATTCAAGGGGGAAACAAATATTCTCAGATTATGTAATCCGTATGAAACGTGCACATCGGCGTGTCCACTACTGAAGAGATGACGAGTCAGCAGCGTTGACTTGATCTCTGCAGCTGAAAACACAGAAAACATTATCAATAAATTATTACAATGTTCAGACAGTCTCCTTGCTGTTTTTTCATGACACATTCATAATCATTACTTTGCAGGTGCGCTGTGGCAAGCTTTATGTGTGTGCTTGGGTGCTGATTAGGCTATGTGTTATATATAAGGTTTATTATTAAGATTTACAGTATGTGGCTTATTGGTTACATGGTTGCTTCAGAAAATGCATTTTTTCATCTCATGTTTGCTTTTGTCAACACTATCGGTTAAGTTTAGGGTAGGGTTTAATGTAGGCAGTGTTGGGTATAGTTACTTTGGAAAGTAGTTAATTAGGTTACAACGTTACCATCAATTAAAAGTAATCAGTTACGTTACAGCGTTATCTATTCATAAAAGTAACGCGTTAGAGTACTCATGCGTTACCAAAAATTAAAAGCCGTTTGCAGCGGCTACACATGACAGACACAGGCCCCAGGCCCCTTTAAATGCACCTAGAAGTCGTGACTCCTGACAATGAATAACGTCAGTCATCCGACTAAATTAACACTGCAGGATAACAATAACAGGAAAGACAGTCAGCAATAGGCTATTCCACATGGCGTTTTATTTATTTATTATCACAGAACATATTAATCAAAATTCGCACCTACCCAGCCCGGGTAGCCTAGGCTACTGTATATGAGCACCAAGATAACTCCTGATTTTTTCTTTAACTCTAATGCAGTTATCAAAGTGCATCAAGTGTGCTTACTTGTAAACACAACCTGAGGTAAACAGGCTTGCAGATTTAAATCCATTTAGAAATGAACAACCAGTCAACGATCTAACAGAAATTAACAGCTGCCTGTCAAACAAAAATGATTACAAACCGAATAAAATTTTTGGCGGTCGACAGAAGCTTTTCACCAACGCAGAGTGTGCATTTTACCGTTATGTTCTTTTCCTTTTCGTTGACAAATTGAAAATAATGTGCGTACTTCCATAATCCAAACGCTGTCCTCTCTGCCATCTTGCCGGGAGTTCGAAAAACACACACACACACACACACACACACACACACACGGTCAGGCGCAGGGCACAGACGTATCACAGCCATTGACTTTACGATCACAGCGCTTCGGCTCCGCTGATACATCCGCAGGTGGAACAGTATACTAGGCCTACTGTCTGAAAAAAAGCAGGCTGCAGTCGGGATTTTCCTTTTCTTAAAATAACGGATTACTTTTTTTTTAAAATAACGAAGTTACTGATTACTTAACGCACGAAACTAACGCGTTAAGTTAGACATTTCACGAAAAAGGTAATTAGAGTACTCTAACTCGTTACTTTGTAACGCGTTACCCACAACACTGAATGTAGGTGCTACTTTATTTACAATTGAAACCGGACATTTCATTTCCAAACTGCAGCGATATGTACATTAACAAACGTTGTAAAAAATAGCCAGATTCATGTTAATCTGTTTTGGGTAAAACTGAACTCACTTGCTAGAAGCAACAAAATATAATTTAGCAGAAGTGTCGTTACAGGCACGTTTTTGAAGAAATCACGTGTGTTATTGGTCCGATGCACTTCCTCAGCTCTAATAACAGCTTCTGAACACCACACAGTTACACAACACATGTTTAATACATTGCAAGGGTGAAAACAAATTAGACATCATTAACATTAAGCAGTATGCTAAATGTCTAAACTGTTTTCATCCTTGCAACGTATTAAAAATGTGGTGTGTAATTGTGACTTTATTCTATTACACTGTTGAGACTTTATTTCTCATATTAGCAGATACTGCAAACTACATAAATTCATGTTTATTAGTCACATTTGACGTTGGGCTTATCAGAAGCTAAATTAGTCATTTTCAAAAGTCTCAATTATCATAAAAAGTAAAGTCATAATTCAGAGATATTCTGTAGCGTTTGCAAAATGTAAAGACACCATCTTATTTTCCTTATTTGTTTACTCCAAAGAGGCTGGTGCCCAGAGGTCTCGAAGGACCATAATCGGTCCTCAATGTGTTAGCATAGTAAAATAACCACCTACTGTTCAAATAACAATAATCAAGTAACCCTTTAAGATCACAATTGCACTGTACAAATTTCCTCCTCTCAGATGCCTGCCACTATAAAACCCAAAGACTAAAGAAAAGAGCGCTCTTGCGTTCAGCTAAAAGCATCAAAATTATATGTTCAGACAAGAATCGTACACACAATGCCTCTGCTTGAATCATCTACACTCAGAGGAGAGCTTGTAGTCTTTAAAAGGTCTTGAAACGCCTCTCTGATGTCTCTGTTGAATTACTTTTGGTTATGTGAGTGTAATTTGTATGATAAATTGAGTAAATCTCAAAGGCCCTTAAAGAAAAATGTCAAAGAGAGTTGACTGCTCCTTATTGAGCTGTGCAGGCGTGAGTACGGGTCTTAATCGTGCCGCTTTGTGTGTCGAACAGGGCAGAGGTGGGAAAGGCAGCATCTATGTGTGGGCCTCCGGAGACGGTGGTAGCTATGACGACTGTAACTGCGATGGATACGCCTCCAGCATGTGGACCATCTCCATTAACTCGGCCATCAACGATGGACGCACTGCACTCTATGATGAAAGCTGCTCCTCCACCCTAGCCTCCACCTTCAGCAATGGCCGTAAACGAAACCCTGAAGCTGGCGTGGTAAGTGAGTGTGTGTGTGTCTATGTTGTCTGTCTGTGAGTGGGTGAGAGAGAGAGAGAGAGAGAGAGAGAGAGAGAGAGAGAGAGAGAGAGAGAGAGTGTGTGTGTGTGTGTGTGTGTGTCTGTGAGTGGGTAAGAGAGAGCGAGTGAGTGTGTGTGTGTGTTAGTGTTAATGTTTGTGTGTGTGTGTGTGTGTGTGTGTTGGTAAACCCTACATTAAGTCCATTATTTTTTGCTCCCCATGAGGAAAACAGCTTGTAAAAATGAATTCACAAGTTCACACGTACACGAAATCAGATATAGTAATTTATGCGTATTTGGCGTGCTGTCCGGTGGAGGGCCGAATCCAGAGTACTCCCCCCTTTTGACTGGGATTGAAAACCAACCAAGAGTGAGGTGATGGGGTGGTGGAGGGATACTGTGAAATTGTCATGGGACAGAGGTGAGGGAAGGCTATATTTATAACTGCTTCCTCTTGTGCTGATTGGCTGAACGTGCTCCTCCCGAACTTTGTTACATAAAACTCCATAATGTAAAAGTGCAAATGTAAGTTTTCTGTGATGGGTAGGTTTAGCGGTAGGGGAGAGAATATACAGTTTAAACAGCATAAAAATCATTATATCGATGGAAAGTCCCCATAAAACATGGAAACCGCCTCAGTTTACGACTGTAACCATAGTTCCCTGAGAAGGGAACGAGACGCTGCATCGATGACGCTTTGGGAACGCCTCTGCGTGAATGTGTGAACTATGGTTACATCGTATCCTGAGACATTCCCTTTCGAGGAAACTTGCGCTGTGTCGATGATGCTTTGGGAACGATAATGCCCAAAGCTGTACTTAAAGTGCCTGTCCGTGTGAAACTGTGGCACATCTAAGACATGAGCACCTGTGGATCTGGGGCAGCATCCAGGTTCAGGCTGTAAAACCTTATGAATGTGAGTGGAGACAACCAACCCGCCGCATCACAAACTTTTTGAAGGATATACCCGAAATGAAGGTCTTGGAGGCCGCCATACTTCTAGTAGAGTGAGCTCTGACAGCCAAAGGGACGGCTGACTAGAGACCTCATAAGCAAGAGGGATAGCCTTGACTATCCACTTGCTGACTGTCTGCTTTGAAGCAGGAAGCCCCTTTTTATGCGATCCAAAACAGAACAGCTGATCAGATTTCCTCTACAGGGCAGCTCTGTGGACATATGTATCCACCGCTCTAACTGGACAAACAAGGTTTAGCTTTTCCTTGTCCTGATTTCTGAAAGGAAGAGGGCAGAAGGCTTGCAAAACAATAGAGCGATGTATAAAACGATAAAACAATGTATGTTGGTCGGCACCTTAGGGACCGGTTTAGGGTAGAGGTTTAGGGTTGAGGAATTCCTTGCAAACTCAAGGCATGTGGATACCAATAAGGCCTGAAGATCTCCTACTCTTTTAAGAGTAGATGTGGCTGGAAGGAATACTGTTTTTAAAGTCAGAAACTTTTCTTGAACCATATCAAGGGGCTCAAAGGGAGCCGCCGATAAGCCTTCTAAAACAATAGCCAGGTCCCAAGCAGGAACCCTGGTACGTAATAACATGTTATTAGAGGGTTCCTTCCCATATATACACAACCCAAAGGGACATGGTAAGCTTCTATGACTGCCACATAAACCTTTAATGTGGAAGGGGATAGCCCAGCAGAAAAATAATCTTCTAGAAATTCTAGCACTGGACCAACCGGGCAGTTACCTGGATCCCACTTTCACATTCTGCAACAAGAAGGGAAGACTCTCCACTTCAGGTGTAACGTTTCCTCGTGGATGGTGCTGTGGAGTGAAGTATGACCTCCAGAGCTCAACCTCGGTTGAGAAACTTGAGTCTATGAGTTGGGCTCCCTCAGAGGCCAAACCCACAGGTTTCATATCTCTGGGTCGGGGTGAAGGATCGTGCCCCCTGTCTGAGACAGAAGGTCCCTCCTGACCGGAATCTCAGAGGGAGAGCCGTCGGAGGAGAGAAACTAGGTCTGAGAACCATATTCGGCTCGGCCAGTACGGTGCTAATAGAAATAGATTTACTCCGTCCCGACACACCTTCCCAGAACTCCTGGGAGCAGAGCAATCAGGGAAAAAGTGTACACACCTAGCCGTGGCTATACCATAACATCCAGTCCCGGGGTGTGTGTGAGGGAGAACCAAATTGGACAGGGCGTCATATCCTGAGATGCAAACAGATCCATTTCCGCTTGGCCGTAAATCTCCCATATATGCTCCACCACCTCAAGGTGAAGTCTCCATTCCCCGGGCCTCAGCCCCTGTCTCGACAGAATATCTGGTTTTTTTTATTTTTTATTTTTTTTTACCCCGGCATGTGCACTGCTCTTAGGGAGAGCATCTTCCCTAGGGACCACAGGAGGATCTGGTGCGCCAGTTTGCATAGTGTAAGCGAACGCAGACCCCCCTGGTTATGTATGTAAGAGATCACCAATGTGTTGTCTGTGCGGAAAGCACATAATGGCCTCTTAGGTCTGGGAGGAAGTACTTCAAAGCCATGAAGACCGCTATCATCTCCAGGCAATTTATGTTCCACGAAAGATGATGACTCCTCCACAGACACAGGCACAAGATGCGACACTCTCCTTTTGCTGTGCCCTATACGAGGAGTTCGACAGCTGGGGCTGCTTATGCAAGGCATGGCAAGGGAGGTTGTGTTTGAATGCCTCTGCCTGCTTTTTGGCCTCCTGAAACCTCTCGATGACGATATTCAGGGCATCGCCGAAGAGACCAGGAGGCAATAGTGGGATATCAAGAAGAAAAGCTCCATATTTTCTTTTATTTCTGATAGAGACAGATGTCTCTCTGCGGCCACTAAGGCTGCCATAGACTGCCCATTTGCTCTAGCTGTCTCCTTGGTGGCTCTGAGAGACAAATCTGTGGCCCGATGCAGTTCTCGAACCGCATTGGGCCCTACCCCCTCGCCATCATCCAAATCCCTCAAGCAGATCAGCCTGGTCTTCCTGTAGAATTGCAACCAACTCTAGGCATTGCCCCATACCCATACTCTTCCAACCCCCTTATATCTGAATATACATGCACTTGGGGGCTGAAAAGACGCGACAATATGGCTTATTCCACAATCTCGATAACTTATTATGGAGATTGGGAAAAAATGGAAGGCCCCGTGGTGAAGGTGCTATATTTAATGACAAAAAGCGCTTGTCCAACTTGCGTTTAGGACGAGCACCCTGTTTCTTGGATGGCCAGTCAATGTTCAATTTAGACACAGCTCGAGTAACCACCTCCACCAGCTCCTCGTATGCTGGGCAAAGAGGTGGCAAATCCTCTTCCCCCCGTCCCTATGCTCAACACATTCACCTTCCGACAGGCTTCCGACACCAGGGAGACAGAGAGAGAGTAAAAGCGGAGAAAGGGCGGGGCCCGTCTCTAACCTCTCAGCTTCCATGCTGCCTCGGCACCGTGAGGAACACGAGTCTAAACACTTTCCTCAAAATGTGACAGGCGGGAGCGGAGCGTGCGAAGCGGCAGAGCATGATCCACTCCCAAACTCATAACAAACAAGTCGTGTGTATCCCCGCCCGTAAGGAAGCGAGGTCAGGGAGAAGCACGACTTGAATGTCTTGTTATTCTCCATTACTTTGTGTTTTGTGTACTGCACCATATCGGGACAGACAACAATAAATAAGACACACAGTTTTACACAGAGTGCTTGCTGAGGCAAAGAAGCTAACGCCGGTCTTCCCAGATGTCATTTTTACTTTACTGGATGTGACGTAACCCGCCTGTGACGTTCCGTCTCACTTTTAGAACTAGTAGTCACACGTATTTCAACGCAATCACGCAAATGCGTTCCCAAAGCGCCATTGATGCCTCGAAAGGGAACCAATGTTTTTAACATTATAATACATAAATATTCATTGTTACACCTTTAGAAAGTATAATGCATTAAAACGCATGACAAACAACCAATTTCAGATGTAACAAGGAATCTGGAAATATTACAGTACATTTTAACTTATTAACTTATTTTTGAAAAGATATAATGCATTAAAACATTTATTATGAATACCATAATGCATAATACATAAATACATCAAATAAAGTGTTACCATTGTTTATAATTTATAATGTTTTATGATTATGTATGATTATTATTACAATGGCAGAATTATTCCAACATATTATTATAATTTTTATTAAAATTAAATGTATTTCAACATTAGTACCATTAATTAATTTTTTCTTATTCTTATTCTTTCGTTGCCATTTTATTATCTCTATATTCTTCTCTGTTTTTTTTCTTATTATTTTTATCACAAAAACAAATGAAAAATGTGTTGCTGTGTAAGGCAATGAAGTGTGGGATATACAGTAGCCGTCCTCGTTTTGTGATTTTGAGTCTTATCCTGTCTCGACATTTTTACAACAAGATTGAATTTGGTGCTCAAGAGAGTGCTGTTCATAGGTGCTTTAAAGTATCTTTTTGAAATGCAATCCCGTATTGTGCAGTGTGATAATACAGAATATGACAGGGATAAAATGATGGGAAGTTAATTGTTTCATGCATTTTATGTCTGAACAATGACTCGAAAGTGGAACTCCAGAGCATATCTGCAGCATAATCAGAGCATAATCAGAGCATATCTGCAGACTCACAGAAAGGATCTGAGATGAAGACTGTGGTTAGTCTGTCAGAGGTGATCCTGTCAATGGAAAGGAGGGAATTGGCTTGTGTCAGTCTGGATTCAGTCAGGGCGATCAGGGTTGCTGTGGTTTGGTGTTGGGAGCCACCAGCTTATCACTTCACTCTTATTCAACAATGAGCGGCAGAAATGAAACCAAAATAAATGGAAATTCTAAAAAGGGGAATATTATCACTGAATAACTTAAATTTTGATCTGCTCCTTTCATAAAACTATTGTGTGAGTGTAGAAGAAATTTATTTTTATGTTACTGCCATCTTTTACACACATATATATATATATATAATAAAGAAAACAAACAGGATTCTGCTTTCTGTCATCCCTGTTACCTTTCCTTAAAGTTTGTGGAGCACTTCACACAAATTAATCGAAACTCAGCGTATAGGTTCTTGCGTGCCATCTGAATGGTTGTTTTGTGTTGGTGTGTAGATCATCTCTTCTTTTCTGCTCTGTTTCCTGTTGTGGCGGTTTACAAACAGCATTACATTACCGCTTGCCCCCCCTTCTGGACTGGAGTGTGGATCGCCTGTGACTGACTGTATTCATCGTCTGACTGTATGCACTGAACTGTGACGCCCGTAGTGTGACGATTTGGGACGAATAAATGTACCATTACACACACACACACACACACACACGGTTTTGCTATCTTTGTGAGGACGTTCTCTCCATAGACGTAATGATTGTTATACTGTACAAACTGTATTTTCTGTCCCCTAACCCTAACCCTACCCTGGACCCTACCCATCTTTTTGCCTTTTTATATTTTCAAAAAACATCATTTAGTATATTTATTAGCCCATTTCCCTCCAATGTTGGTGATCTCAGGTATTACTATCCTTGTGGGGACATTTGGGACCCACATTGTAATGTGGGGACTTTCCATAGACATAGGCCTAATGATTTTTATGCTGTTCAAACTATATATTCTTTCCCGTACCTCGGATAAACCTACCTATCGCAGAAAACGTACATTTGTATTTTTGTATTGTATTTTCCTCACCAAAAAATGTCCCCACAAGGACAAGGATTTTGTATATTGACACCTTTGTGAGGACATTTTGTCCTCAGAATGTAGGGGTTACCAGGACACACACACACACACACACACACACGGATACAGCAAACGGGTTTATTACTGTAACTATTTCTTTAAAGAAGGAACATCTTATTTTTCTTAGTCAATATGGTATTTATTCAAATATATTTACAGAGATAAGACCCACATCAACTAACAAAGTACTAAATAATTCCCTTTTTGCTTTAATCTCATTGCTTTTTATGAAGGTTTGCTTAGATCAGTCAAAATTGGTCACAAAAGTACAAACTTCTATCCATCAAATATGGATGGTTCTTTCATCTCCTGCCTTTGATAGATCATGAAACACCGGGCAACTCCAGTGACTCCATTATCTCAAAGTGTTGTGTTGACGAATAAAGCTTTGAGATTTTGCAGGGTATTCCTATTACACTCAGCCCAACCAAGAGCTTCATTACAAGTTCTGTTTGTGATTGACAGAGTTGGGAAGAATTCAGAATTTATGATTTGGCTTTTATTCAGTGGATGAGCTGGAATGTGAATCAGCAGCAACAAAAAGGATGACGAATTGGAATGTAAATGACAGGAATTTACTGTTTGTCACGCAAAAGAGGAATTTCATTAGTACAACACAACAACAAATGGTCAAGAACAAATGATTTATTCGGCTGTTCTTCCTTGTACACTTGCTTCATATTGTTTTAACTCTTTTGTGTTCTTCCACCATAGTCCTGTCACATTTGGTCTTTGAGTTGGACTTTGAGCTAGTTTTGCACTGTTCCCAGTTCAGTTTTCTTTGTTTCTGTTAATTTGTTGCCGTACGCTGCGTTCGAATTCACATACTGCAGCTGCTGTACCGTACATCCGCCTTGGCCGTACAGCAGCCTTCCAGCGTCAGTTGCGTCGCTTCACTAGCCGCGTTTCCATTACCCTTCAAATTGCGCAAATTGAAATTGCGAATTGAAAATACGCCCAATGGAAACACGTCAATTTCGCAAAAACTCCCATTTATCGCAAAAAAAGTTTATCCGCTCGCATGAGGAGGTTTTTCAGGCAATTCGAAAAAGAAATATTTCGCCAAACTGCAATGAAAACAGTTTTTGCGCATTTACAGGTCAGCTGACGTAGACGACACGGTGTGTTTGGACAGAATACGAGACAGAGTTCTTTATTAAATTCATATAAGACAAAAGAAACTATACATATACTTCCTCAAGACAGCATTCAACGTGAGTATATTATTAGCCACAAACATTCGACTTGCACTTGACCACCTTGGGACCTTCAGTAAAATTCTAAGAGCATCATATGTGTGTGTATGTGTATAATTATTTTGTATATATAAATACACACACATTCATGTATTTTTTTTGTTTAAATTGCATGTATATACTGTAAATATATACATCATTTATATTATATATAAATATCAATATTTAATATGTTATTTACAACATACATTTTTCTTAAATATATACATGCATGTGTGTGTATTTATATACAAAATAATTATACACATACACACACATATATATTTTGTAAACACAAACTTTTATTTTGGATGCGACTAATCTTTTCCCAGCACTAGTTACTTTACATAATGAGTGATTTAGCCTATATGAAAATTTGTATTATTATCAGTGACTCTCAGCTGATCCACGTCTACCTATAGGAACACGACGCCTATCACTGTATTCATATATAAGCTCCTGACAGAAATTGTATAATTAAAAAATATTGTTATATATAACATTGGAACAGCTAGAAATTTGATCATGTTTGTTATCTCAAATTCAACTGAATTAGAATATCAAAGGCATTTTTTAAAGTGTAATTAGGATATGTTTGGCACAAATGTTTAATTAAGACGTTCTCTTTGTCTGTGTGTCTCCAGGCCACCACGGATCTGTATGGAAACTGCACACTGCGTCACTCGGGCACATCTGCCGCTGCCCCTGAGGCTGCTGGAGTGTTTGCCTTGGCATTGGAGGCCAAGTATGTACACTTCTGTTTTCCAGCGTACAGCTCTGATGAGTAGTGAGCTCCTATGAAAGATTTATGAAACAATAAGGCAGCTTGCGTACACACGGTGCTGGCAGACTCCAGCTGAGATCGTAGATTACTGCTGACAAGGTTTGTGTCAGAGCAGAACACAAGCACAACTCTGGCTTTAAAAACTCTTGCCTCATGCGTGATTGATACCCTTTTAACAGCAAAATGGTGCTGATGCCATAGCTAAACCTGCATTCCCAATAAATTGAGAGTTGAATGATGATGTTATTGCATAACCTGCCAACAAGTAAACATTCTGCATCATGTTCCTTTATTTATAAGTCTTGCTACTCGTTTTGAAAATGTATTGTATCTAAAGAAATTGGATTTTGCATCTTCATGCCTTAACTCTTTCCACGCCAGCACTGTTTTAAAAAGTTGACAGACTTTAAACAAAAAACAAAAAGATGTATTCTAGCTTCATTCATTCTTTTTATCAACACTGAATGTGGGGAAGTTTAATAAAATAAAATAAAAATAGATTAATTTGTCAAAGACTTCGTCTGAAACTGATTCAGAACGATGCTGGAGTGGATCGAGTCCATTAACACCCCAAAGCTTCACAGTCGTATTTTCTTCATGGGTTCAACATTTCATTCAGTATTGTTAGTGAGTTTTGATTGATATGCTTTTGAATGTTTGACGTTCACGTTAGCTTACGTGAGCGTATGCAATGCTTCTATCGCTTGTTTCTGCTTCTTCTTCCAATTCGCTTGTTTTTGGATCTGAACATTGTGTACTATTCAGAAGATGTGTAATAGCGCCCCCTACAGTATTACAGTGAAAACATGGATTGCCAGAATAAGCTGTTATAAGTTAATTGTACTTGAAATAAACAGAAAATAATAATAATAAAGTAGCCGGAGCAGCTGTGCAACATGACAAAGATACACACCGCTTTTCTTCAGCGTAAATGTTTGGTACAGTGTGAGATTGGGCTCTGGCACCAGCACTGTTACTCAGTTGGTGGAGAACAGGTATCACTGTTCATTTCTGAACCCTCGGCTGAGGCACTTCATATCCACATACTTTCAGCTGTTGATGAAGAACTGGCATGAATATTGCTGATCGCCTCATGAAAAAGAAATCAAAAGTCACTTTTGGTTCAAGCCAATAATAACCCTGTTTCAATGAATGCCAGGGAACAAATCATATTTGGACTGTATCTGGTACTTCAGGCTCATTAGAAGGGTGTGGGACTCACAGTGTTGGCTGTCTTCTCTCACTCCTGTGCAGTTATTAACCCGTTCCCTGCCATTGACAGAATTTTCCAGCAATCCATGTTACACAGTAGGGGGTGCTGTTACACATCTTCTGAAAGAGTACTGAATCTTTGGATACAAAACGAGTGAAGAAGCAGAAACAAGCCACAGAAGCATTGCTTGCGCACATGTAAACTAACATGATCATCAAACATTCAACAGCATATAAATCAAAAATTAAATGTTGAACCCATGAAGGGAAACAACTGTGAAGCTGGGTTAAGACACAATCTACTCCATCTGTGTTTTGATTATCATTCTGAATCCCAAGATTATTATATAATAATTATAATAATAATTATTATTATAATATTGCACAACTTTCCTGGACTTGGTTCACTGTTCGTTATCTCAGTTGTTGTTTTCACTGAATGCTCACCTTGTGTCTTATCAATCTGTCGGTTGTAATTTAGATATATTTTTAAGATGGAAGAATGCGGTTTTACAGATGCTAGAAACGTGTCTTTCAAATGAAAGATTGGTATCAAAGAGCACACCCAGGTCCTAACCGACGACGAAGACTTGACAGAGCAGCCGTCAAGTGTTAGACAGCAGGGACGTGCACAGGAATTTTGAGGGGCAGTTGCTCTGACCTGAAAAAAGGGCAGTGTTATTTTAATATAATTGAGATAATATTATAGCTTTTATTAATATTTTAAATTAGTTTTTATATACTTCACTTCACTTCACTACACTACACTACTTCACTACACTACTCTTCAATTTTTGTTATTATTAAAATACACTGTAGCATAATAAAATGGTTCTCCCACTCCAGTAATATTTCTGTGAATTGAATTAATCCTGCACTTGTTCATAGTTTTTGTATTACGTCTGAATATATTCAGTTGAATTTTGCCCATACAAATTGCCTTATCTGACCGTGTTTATGTCCAAACTCAATGCCTCATTATAATCTTATTATTATTTATAAAGATTGCAAAACGTCAGAGATGACAGGTTTATGATATACAACTTTGTAAACAGTATACAAAATGTATTAACAATATGTTAAATGTCATATAATTGTTTTAATTTTTAATTTTATTTTTAAATTTGAAAAGAAATAATCTGGATTGAATTGACAGATGGGAAAAAAATCGCTTCAAAAAAAACAAAAAACGCTTACATTTCGGGAAAAAATACAATCCTTTTTTAACCTTTTGGCTTCCCGTACATTCAGTTGTGCTTCTTGCTCGTATTCAGTTCTGATGGTACGTATGGTAACTGGGCAACTATGCATGATTTGTAGTATGATTGCGTAAAGGGAACAGGAATTCCGGTAGGGAACAGAATCGACTCAAAGAGTATAGAAGTAGCTCTATACTCTTTGATCGACTGCTACACCGGTCGCGTACAGTGCTGCAGCCACTTAAACAGAGTTTGCCCTTGCCCTACTGACTTTCACTTTCGGTGCCCGAATGGAAGTGAATGAGGCTTTGCGATTTTTTTTTTTTATCTAGGCCTACGTGAAATTCTGCATCCATTGTACGAAAAAAATCTTTTTCCGGAAGAGCAACGCGAGTCGAGAAGGGCATATGGGCAGTTGCCCGGGAAACTCGGAAGGGCACGTGAGTCAAGAAGGGCATATGGGCAGTAGCCCGGGCAACCTGAGCAACCCCCCTGTGCACGTCCCTGTTAGACAGTACTCTCTAGTCTAGATGATTCTCTAGCGGAGGTTTTTGGTCCAATAATATATATTTTTTTAATTAAGTAGTATGGGAGTACTAGTCAGCAAATTTTTTATATCAGCTATGCATTCCATTAATTTTGTGAATTGGTAAGTTTCGCCAGGGCATGAAGAGATATAGAGCTGAGTATCATCAGCATAACTGTGAAAACTAATGCCATGCTTCCTAATGATATCTCCTAATGGTAGCATGTACAGAGTGAACAGCAACGGTCCTAGTACTGAGCCTTGAGGTACTCCATACTGAACTCGTGATCAATGAGACATCTCTTCATTTACTGCTACAAATTGATAAATTGATAAAATGAAAGAAAAAGAAATACAGGTTAATCGTAATAAGAAACAAACACATAATAGAAAGCAGGATCTGGGGCAGAAAGAGGACGAGCTCTTCTCATTGAGAATGATAAAGCAATTGCTGTAAGTGAGCAGAAATGAGGAGCAAAAAGAATGCAAAAAGAGTAGCCAGAACTAATACTTTACTGTTGATGAGGAGCAAGTTAAAAATACGTAACCTTTGTTCCCTGATGGAGGGAACAGAGACTTTAGATCAAGTGATGACATTAAGACTCCCAAGTAAGACCCCTGATGTCATCACTGACATAATGTTGAACGTGACTGACAGAAAGGGAACTGCAGTTTCAGTACAAATCAGGAGGAACAGACAGAGCTGCGAGGATGAATATACTGCAACAATTAAAAAGATAAATTGCCTTGCTTGGTAATACTGCATGTAGCTGCTTAAGGCGAGACACGGCAGGCAAAAACATCGTTTTTTTTTTACTGGTCAATTTTGAGATTTTTGGATATTTGTCTTCAATAACACGTCTTCTTTCAGACTTGTGGTGAAAAAAAGTCCGAAATCCACATTTAGGTCTTTATTTTACTACACTTTGTCTGTTCGCGTCTGTAGAATTCTCATAAAATCAACAAAAGTTGTCGTTCTTAATCCTCCCGCTGCTCAGCGATCTCTGTCTTCTTCCTGCCATCACACGCACGGCTGGATAGCTCTCACTCTCCTGTACAATGCTGTCAGGTCCAAATATGGTCATTTCCTTTTTATCAGCAACCAATCGTGAAAGCAAAAGGGCTGAATGCGCAATCTCATTGGCTGATGATAAATCTATAAAGCCCGTTTTCTCAAAATGACCTTTCACACATACTCCAAGAAGGAAATCTTTCCCTCAGTAGCTCCAATATACACCAAAGCTTCCAGGGATGTCCCTAGCTA
>FLSR01004870.1:14654385-14716663 GCA_900092035.1 Leuciscus waleckii | reverse complement strand
AAGGGAATTGCGATTCCATTTGAGTTTTGGCTGGCTACATACGCGACGCTGAGAAAGTGAAAAAGCAGACGTGGTAATTGAAATTGCTATTTAAATATGACAGGGTCAAGACTCGTAAGATATGGGAAACACAGTTGCAAACAGACTTTGCATTTCCATTTTAAATTTGGCCGTCACTGTGCGTTTGCTTAAACGAAAATGCAAACGGTAATGCGCGATTTGCATTTGCGTTTGGATTATGTCACATTTTATGCGTCCACAAATTGAAAACGCAATTGCAAATACAATTTGCAATTCCTTTTGAAAAATGTCCGGAATATCATTCCATACATCTCTAGCATTAATAGTCAGAGAGTAGTCAGTAAATCAGGGAAATCAACATCCGCTCTGTGTTCATCGCTCTTCATCTTGAGGAGAGGACTCGTGAGAAACCATACGCGACTGTAAGGGTTTTGTTGATCGTTGCTATGTGGTCTTTACAGAAATCGACTCATGAGAGCACATTTATTTTAGATTGATATGATATCTATTAGGATTGGGAGCATAAAGGAGGCTTGAATGTTTCATATTTATGACATTATCATTGCAGTTTTTTTCCCTTGGCTTGACTTTATTTCCTTTATTTTCAGTGTCAATGCTCCTAAATTATGGAATTCACTACCCCTTACTCTTCGTAATATCTCATCTATGGCTACCTTCAAGACTCAACTGAAAACATATCTATTTAACATGTACATGTTCTTATGTGTGTGTGTGTGTGTTTTCCTGTGTCCGAACTTGACCTGGCGGGACTTGCAGCATCTGACAGTCCTCACGTCGAAGAGGAATAAACTGCATGACGAGGTGCACCAGTGGAGGAGGAACGGTGTGGGTCTGGAGTTCAACCATCTGTTCGGATACGGTGTGTTAGACGCCGGAGGAATGGTCAAACTCGCCCGCGAGTGGAAGACCGTTCCCGAACGATTTCACTGTGTGGCTGGATCCGTGCAGGAGATACAGTGAGTACAGAAAACACACCAGAAAAGCATCCAACAAGACTACAGTGATATTTCCAAGTGAACAGGATGATGAAGGAAGAATGAAGGTTGGGGATTGGCTGGATTGTGAGCAGAATGCGTTTATTACCAGAACTGAGCCAAATGGTTGAAAAATAAAAGGGACTTGTGACGTCAGCCGAAAAGGAAAGGCCACAAAGTTGGCTCAAATTGTTACATTTTGATAAAAGATTATAAGGACAAACAGGGTTTGAAATTAACTTTTTCACACACCGGCCAATTTGGCTACTAAATTTTTACGTTAGTGGGCATTAGAACTTTTACTAGCCTTTTAAGTTAGTGGGAATTAAAACTTTTACTAACAAAAAAAAAAAAAAAAAGAGAGAAAAAAAGAAGAAGAAATAAATCAGATTAACTACGTCAGATTAACTACGTCAGAACAACTACGAACGTTTGAAATCCAAATTTTATAATATATATATACTTTGGCTCATCAATAACATCAATACGTCTCCCACAGTATTCCATTATCTCAGTGCTGGTTTTCTTAAACTCGTCTTCTTGATGTGTCTGATTGGAAATAAGGTTCCTCTGGAGAGAGCAAAGACGTCTGAAACATATCGACTGTGTGCAGTCAAGGGTTCTCCGGCCCGTGCTGGGTGTGTTCCTGCAGAAAGCCCTGTTTATCAGCATGGGTGGGCCACGAGAGCCTGTGTGAACAACAAACACTGTGATGTTTGCAGTCCAGGACATGGGAATTTGTTGTGTCTATGCAAACTCTGCAAAGCACACAGCAACCTTATCAAGTGAAGACCGAGAAGGACAGCGAGCAAGCAAAGGAAAGAATGTGAAAAGCAATAGCGAGAGCGACGAACAGTGAATAAAGAAAGGGAAAGTGATTTAAAAGCCTTGTCAACAACATCTGATCTGTGTGTGTATGACATACAAGTAAACGCAATGATTACACACAGGTGTTGAAACAGGTGTGCAGGTATTGAAATGAGAGATGATTATAAGAATGCAACCATTTTAAATGAGATAATACTCATTTCAAGCTGCTGCTGCTGCATATGGATGTGGATTAGAGCAGGTTTCACACACACACACACACACACACACACACACACACAGTGTGTGGGCTGCATTGTTTAAACCAGAAGCACAACAGAATATCTAATTAAAGGCACGCAGTGTATTTTGTGTGTTTTATAGAGCTCTCGGAAAGCTAAACTGATTTCTGAACAGGCATCCTCAACTTCAGCTGCTTCTATATGTTTTTAACTCAATTAGATGAGAGAATGTTCGTTACAGGGATTTTACTCCACCCTGTCCGTGAGGAAACCTCTTAACCACGGTTAAAGCACTTTAACACGCATTTCAAGTGGCTTGTTGCTTTTATAAAATGTCAGGAACAGCAATATGATAAAAGATGTCAGTATTGACTATATAAAAAAAAAATGTTGGCAAGCAATATAGGTGATGATGGATGGATGGATGTGGATAGATAGATAGATAGATAGATAGATAGATAGATGGATGGTGTTGGCAAGCAATATAGGTGATGATGGATGGATGGATGTGGATAGATAGATAGATAGATAGATAGATAGATAGATAGATAGATAGATAGATAGATAGATAGATAGATAGATAGATAGATAGATTAATTTCAAAATTAATCTAGATTAATCTAGATTAAAAAAATTTATCTATGCCCACCTCTAATATATATATATATATATATAGATAGATAGATAGATAGATAGATAGATAGATAGAGATATATACTGTAGATATATTATAAAATTTGGATTTCAAACATTCCTTTCTTTTCAAACAAAATCCTGTCATCCAGCTTCTCCTCTCTTCATCTTTCATCCTTTTCGCCAAAAATGTGTTTTAGATGGACTGATCAATACAGAACAAAGAACATGTAGGATGCTGGAAAATAACAACATCTTTTCTGTTAACCAAATGCTTTTTTAATCTTCGCTGTTGCTTCAATGCAAATGAACAAGCGTGCCTTTATTTGTTGCGTAGTGACGTGTGTGTTTAAGTAATCCAGATATGAGCAGATTCTGCTCAATACACTGTATTTAATATATCATGATGACTCACGAGTATTTGCGTTAAATCTGCTCCTCTCCGCCTTTCCTCCCCTTGATCAGGCCGTGGCCAAAGGGTACGTAATTTAGAACGTTCTGTTGCGATGCAGCTGTGTCCTCAGAGCGCTTCCTCCTGTGGTGACCCAAAGCACCCCTCCAAAGCCTGTAGGTTTTTGTTGACCCTCGTCGCGAAATCCTATAGAGCTGCGGGGCAGGCCGCCGCCTCTTTGCATGCCATAGCCATCCTGCAGGTATATCAGGCACGGATGCTGAGGGACATGCACAAGGGCAGGACTGACTCAGGGCTCTTTTGATGAGCAGCGTGCCGCCACCGACTTCGCTCTCCGAGCAACAAAGGTGACCGCACGCTCCCTGGCCCAGGTGATGCCCACTAATGTGGTCCAGGAGAGACACCTTTGGCTCAACCTGGCCAATATGATAGATGCCGAGCGAACTCGTTTCCTTGAGACTCCCATATCCCAGGCTGGCCTCTTCGGCGGCCAGAGAACTTACACGCCCATCTCTGAGCCACCAGAGGTCTCGGATGACAGTGCGCGCCGCTCACGAACCTCGCCACTCTCGTCCTCCATATCACCAGACCCCTGGCAGAGCAGGCCCCCGTGGAACGCTGGTCCTTCCTGGCCTCCTCTGTCAGCATGCGCCAAATACCCGTGCCCCCACACCGGGATGCTACGCCTCCCACGTCGTGGCCGGTCATTGCGCCTCGCTGCCCCATCAAGGGTACATTGTGGTTCGCATGACCCTGCTGGTACAGTTTTTTGGTGCCTGGCTAGAGCTTCCCAACCTGTCCCGCTGGGTCGCGAGAACCATCAGGCTCGGCTATGGGATTCAGTTCCCCTTCCGGGGAGTCCGCTACTCCATGGTCGGTGGCAATGCCCCTGTCATGCGTATGGAGATCGCCAACCTACTGGCGAAGGGTGTGATCGAGACTGTCCCTTCAGCCGAAATTAAGTCTTCAAGACATTTTCGAATGCATTCGTACGTTGGATAGGTTTGCAGCGATCGACCTGAAGGACGCCTACTTTCATGCCTCTATTCTCCTCGACACAGACCGTTTCTACGGTTTGCTTTCGAGGGGCGGACAAATCAGTACGCGGTTCTCCCATTTGGGCTAGCCCTGTCTCCTCGCGTCTTCACGAAAATCATCGAGGCAGCCCTTGTGCCGCTACGCCAACACGGGGTTCACATCCTGAACTATCTCGACAACTGGCTGATCCTAGATCACTCTCGAGACCAGGTTTGCGAACACAGGGATCTAGTGCTCCGGCACCTAGCCTGTCTGGGCCTTCGGGTCAACTGGAAAAGGAGCAAACTCTCCCCCGTACAGAGGATCTCTTTTCTCAGTATGGAAATCGACTCGGTCGCTATGTGTTGCGCAGCTTACGAGCGAGCGCGCAGTCACTGCTGACTTGCCTGAGACAGTTCGAGGGCAAGAGTGCGGTTCCACTGAAGTTATTTCAGAGGCTCCTGGGGATATGGCATCCGCAGCCGCAGCTACGCCGCTTGGGTTGCTTCATATGAGACCGCTTCAGCTCTGGCTTCGCGATCGAGTCCCGAGGTGGGCATAGCAACTAGGCACGCTCCGAGTACCATTTACCTTCACCCTGTGGATGAACCTCAGCTTTCTACGGGCCAGAGTGCCCTTAGAACGAGTTTCCAGGCATGTTGTTGTATCAACAGATGCCTCCACCACGGGCTGGGGTGCCATGTGCAATGTACATGCTGTCACGGGCTCCTGGACAGGACCCAGCGCCTTTGGCATGTCAATTGCCTCGAGTTGCTGGCGGTACGCTTGGCTCTGCACCGCTTCCGTTCATTGCTCAAGAACCAACATGTACTAGTCCGCTCAGACAATACCGCGACAGTAGCGTACATCAACCGACAACTCGCCCACCACCTCCTCCTATGGAGTCAGAAGCATCTGAGGTCGCTACGAGCCATTTATATCCCGGGAGACCTGAATCGTGCAGCCGACGAGCTCTCACGGTTTCAGCCTCTTCCTGGAGAATGGAGACTCCATCCCCAGACAGTTCAGCTGATTTGGGAACAGTTCGGCGACGCCAGGTAGATCTGTTTGCCTCCCACGACTCTTCCCATTGGAGCCTGTTTTATTCCCTGACTGAGGGCACACTCGGCACGGATGCAATGGCGCACAGCTGGCCACGGTGGCCTCCGCAAGTATGCGTTTCCCCCAGTGAGCTCAGGGAGGACGAGGAGCAGGTCATATTGGTTGCACCTCATTGGCCCACCCGGACCTGGTTCTCCGAACTAGTACTCCTCACGACAGCACCTCCCTGGCCAATCCCTCTGAGGAAGGACCTCCTTTCTCAGAGACGGGGGACCCTCTGGCACCCTCATCCCGATCTTTGGAACATCCATGTGTAGCTCCTGGATGGGACGAAGCAGGTTTGAGTACCCTACCACGTCCGGTGGTGTCTACCATCACTTCCACTAGAGCATTGTCCACGAGACATGCCTATGCGTTGAGTGGAACCTCTTTGTCACCTGGTACTCTTCTCGCCGAGAAGACCCCAGAAAATGCTCGATCGGTGTCGTACTTTCCTTCCTGCAAGATGGGTTGGAACGAAGGCTGTCTCCCTCCTCAAAGTGTATGTTGCCGCTATCGCCACACATCATGACGCAGTCGAAGGTAAGTCCGTGGGGAAGCACGACCTGGTCATCAGGTTCCTGAGAGGAGCGAGGAGACTAAATCCTCCTCGCTCTCCTCTCGTACCCTCTTGGGACCTTGCAGTGGTTCTATCCGCCCTCAGAGTGCTCCCTTTGAGCCTTTGCAATCAGTAGGCTAGGTGCCTCCAAGTGCATGGTTCCCCTCTTGGGTGACCCCCACATGTGTATTTCGACTGTAAGCCTCTCTGAGCATGTGTCTTTCCCTTGGCAAGCCACCTTGCCACACCTGGGATTGAAACATTCCACCCTGTGGGCTGGACACCCCAGTGTTTCTCCATATGCAGCCCGCTCGTGGGTCATATGTGTATTCTGTAAGTCCCCCCCCACACACACACACACACACACACACACACTTCGGGCAGGCACTATTTGCATATTTCCACTGAGATATGCTTTCAGTGTTCCTTGGTATCCCTGTGTTAAGTAGGAGTCCTTTGTCCGTGCCAGTATCACGACAGGGAGCTCAGACTTACGCAGGGCTCTGGTATACAGCCGAGGTGGCGTGATTAGACTGGGAACCCCATTCGTCGTCACAACGTAACTCGTAGTGACCACGAAAGGGAACGCCTCGGTTGCGTATGTAACTCTCGTTCCCTGAGAAGGGAACAGAGACGTTACGTCTCCCTGCCACTTCTGCTGTACTGCTGGAAACGTCTCGGCTCCCAGCGAGAAAACATAACTGCATGTTGCCAGCGTACTTCCTTATATACCCACGAGGTGGGGCGGAGTTACGCTATGCAAATTCCACAGACCCATGGCATTTCTTTGCCATTGGCCTTTTTTATAATACTCAAGGGTGAGAGGCTTTCTAAGCGAAACCCCATTGGTCGTCACTACATAACGTCTCCGTTCCCTACTCAGGGAACGAGGGTTACATTCGTAACCGAGACGTTTCTTGTTCACATCATATTACTTCTTGTTTGCAAGCTGTTCTATCAAAAACAACGTTCATCAATAATCTCCCCCAAAGTCCCACAGTTCTGTCTCAGCTACAGCTACAAACATTACTTTTCTTCATAACTCTCACTGTCTTCAGGTCATGGCTCAGTTTATTCTCCCTGTTCACTCATGTGTCTACTGTTGTAAGCCAAGCCGGTAATACATCTGTATGTTGTCAGATCACTGCGAGTTATGGTACTCTAGATTTTGAAACAAAATTTGGTACGCACAGATTTGCAAGACATAAACTCGCTAAAATATCAGAAGTCTGAGATAAAAAAAAAAAATCACAAGTATTTATTTTTAATGTGTTTATTCTGTGACAGAAACAAATTACATATAATTGCAAGATGTAAACTGAGAATTCTGAGAAATAAAAATCACAAGTACCTTTTTAGTTTTTATTCGGTAGTGGAAACAAGCTTCCATATTATTGTACTGTGTTCCATGTACTTTCTTATGCACACTGCTGCATTTATTAACGTAACAATAGTTACATTTACGTGGTAACACTGTACAATAAGGTTCATTAAATAAAATTAGTTAACTACATTAGTTAGCATGAACTAATAATGAACTGCAACATTTATTAATCTTTGTTAATGTTAATTTCAACATTTACTAATACTTTATTAAAATCTTGTTAACATTAGTTAATGCACTGAGAACTAACATGAACAAACAAAGAACAGCTTTATTTTTATTAACTAACGTTGACAAAGATGAACAAATACAGTAACAAATGTATTGCTCATGGTTAGTTCATATTAGTTAATACATTAACCAATGTTAACTAATGAACCTTATTGTAAAGTGTTACCGAAATAGTTGCCAACAACCTGATTAACAAGAAAGCCTTCACTTTCGATGCTAGCTGTGTGACATTTATGTGCTAAATAGGTCTTTGCAAACACAGAGACCTTACATGTCCTTAAATGTTTCCTTTTAATAACCGTTGTCTTGTCTTTATGCACCGAACACATCCACACCCTTGTGTCCTCTTTGTGTGGCCCTTGGATATTTCTATCAACTAGTTTCCCGGGAAACACTAGCCTCTCAAAGACTGACGCGCACACAAACACTCCCACTAATCTAAGCGCTGTAATGGCCAGACTGGGAGACCTGCCTCTGATAATGCCATTACATCCACTTTACAGCCACTCGCTCGAGTCCTCCGCTGTTACATCAAAACAGCCAGTCAGCAGCGCCGGGCCTTTGTGCTCGCGCCTCAACAAAGACGCCTTACAGAGGGGAAAACACATCATCTGGCCAAACCAATTGTTGGCACCACGATGCTGTGCCATTGAAAATAGAGGAACATATAATCATTGTTTTCCATGGCCCAGTTTTGCTGCTTGTTTTGAAATGGCAGAAGATCAGAATGGTAGAACAGTAAATTTATGAAATGAAAACTGAAGCATTGCATTAAAGCTCTAGCTCTTGCACAGATACTAATTTTGGTGATTATTTATTTGAGATTTCTGTAGTTGAAGCGAAACAATTTGTCTGAGCCTGATGCCTATCCATTACGGCCAGAGAGGTGTTTATTAGGTAATGTCGCTGAATTAATATTAACTCTGTAAATGTCACTGGGAACATTAATGTGATCTAATAGCCAATCTACTGACTTCTTCTTCTGCACTGATTTATTAGGAAAGTCTGCAGAAGGGTTTAAAATCAATGTGAAATAATAACTGACCCGGTTTTCTTTCTTAACCCTTGTAAAAAAAAAAAAAGAAGTACACTTGAAACGAGTAATTACTGCGGAAATAATACACTTTTAAAGAATATACTTCAGAGCGAACTGAATGTAATGTTTTTGGACACTTAATTAAATGAAAAATGAAATGTATATAAAACACAATTAGTTGAACTTAAGAGTGCTTTCTAATCCAACTTAAATGGCAAATATGTAATTTCATAATTAGTTATATTGTCTCTTTAAAATATAGTGTACTGACAAGTATTTATGGCAAACTAAAATGTACTTTAATGTAATTTCTATTGAAAATTGTACATCATGTTATTAAATATGTTTGTAAATAAACATTTGTAATGATGAAGTTGCAGTTTAGTATATTTAAAATATATTAACTTAAAATGTAATATTGCAAAACACTACTGTATGTAAGTACTTTATACATGATGTTTTATGTTAGTCAACACATCAAAATAAGTGCATTTCTTTAAAGCACAACAAAATATATTTCATCAATGACAACCATATTCATTAACATGCAAAAACTATTCAATTGTAATGCATTTAGTCTTTGAGGACTTGCTGTTGCTAATAGATTCACAGAAACGCCAGACATACATCAGTCCCGCTGCAGATCCGGCAGGTGGAGCTGGGGAGGTGGAGGGGTTCAGAGGAACTCTGATATCATGCAGGACTAGTGATGTCCGGTTCGTGAACGAATCGTTCTTTTGAACCGGTTCTTTTTAGTGAACTGGTCGAACAAGTACACTAAATCGGACTGAATCGTTCGAAACAGTTCGCGTCTTGCGTCAGCACTGATCCAAACAAGTTAGTAAAGTTACTCACTTTCGGACATGCCTGAGTCCTGACAGTCACCTCTACTCAAAATAAACCAATATCCCGGAGTAGGCATATATGTTACTCCAGTAAATCCAACAGTTCACTGAACTGAGACGTGCTGAGAGAAGTGATGAGCACGAGCAGTTGATACTGAGCATGCGCGCACTACCGAACGTACAGGTACAGCGGTTCTCGGACCACCAGTACAGAACCGAGAACTGTTTCTTTCGGACACGTTCGATACGGAGAACCGATGAGCTGATGAGCTGAGCATGCGTGCAATTTTTTCAGAGGGACGAAATGCATGCAAATCTGAAGTATTTTACTGAACATCAATAAGTGTAACAAAATAAAACATGTTAGAAACATTTTTATCACATAGGCTACTGCCTTTTCACTGTATTATTTTAAAGATTGGAAACACAATGAATGGATTGTAAAACTAAACATTTATTATTATACTAAAACATTATTTTCTGGAACAGATCATTTAATTTCTAAGTAAGTTGATATACATTTTTGACGTAAACTCTTTCCAAGGTTTTAAAGGGTGCAAAGTAAATGTTTATAATGTGTTAATCAAAACATAAAGTATTAAACATAGATATGCATCAAGTTTTTTGTTTTGTCGACTGAATAAGGCTATAGCCTAGTAAGGTTTCAGTAGTTCTCAGCTCACACACAGGGGTTCTCGAGTCAAGAACTGGTTGTTGCAGCAGTTCTCGCATCACCAGTACAGAACCGAGAACTGTTTCTTTCGGACACGTTCGATACGGAGAACCGACGAGCTGGAGAGACTGCGCATGCGTGATAACAACACCGTCTCTGAACCGAACTTTCTTTTGGCCAACTGATGCTGTGTTACTGTCTATGCGCTGTGCTGATACATGAGCACGGGTGAACCAAGGACTTGAATGAGGGGCCGAATTCGGCGAAATGTAAGTTTATTTAATTACAAATAAAATAAAAATGATGAAGTTTATTCACTTTAAGACATGTAAAACACCGTGTTTGCGCATCGCCTTAGGCCTACTACAGGGTTAATTTGTCACTATGCAGGACTAGCTTACAGCAAACACTGAACCAGATTATTTAAATGTTGAGCAAGCGATCTCATTGGCTGCAGGACCAGCAGAGGCCAATCAGCTTGTGTCATGTGGAAATAATGTGATTGCTTGCAGATTGCATGTAAAAGAGCGATCAGACTGCGCCCTCTGGAGTTTCATGACTGAACTAGACATAACAACATGTGAAAAAGATGTACTGTTAAATGCATTATAGTATATTTGTATTGTAGTAAAAACATACTCAAGTACATTTTTAATACATTTATGGTACGTCTTTTTCACCTGGGTAATGTTTAAAAAAAAAAAAAGCTACAACTTTTAATTTGACATTATTACAATGTGTATTTTTTTTAAGTGTGCTAAGAAACAGTTGTGGTAGATTTTCTCCTACACACCTGACTAAAGTTTACCAGGGCATCTCCAGTCGACACTTAATAATATTTATACTCTAGCACTGCGTCTACAGTCGACAACTGGCTTCGAGTCGGACAACGTCTCTTCCCTTCATACACTATCACTCGGGGAATAAGATATCTAGAGTCCTATAACCTGCTGCGCATCATTAACTAGACAGACTCCAGACAATGCCTTCGAATATGTTTTAATCACGGCCGGATGATCTCAGACCAATTTCAGAGAGATCCCACCAGCAAAAAGAATACAACAGTTTTTATAGAATAAGAGCATGGCAAAGGATACATGATACATTACATAATTTTCCTATAATATGATTGATTTTTCATATGTATAATCCAGCTATTAATTCTTCTGTTACTAGGTAGAAGAAATGTACTGATTTATTTCACTTTGTTACTCAGAGTAATGAGTTTATAACTTTAGATATCTGTCTAGTTGTCACTTCCCCCGTTTTTTTTTATATTCAGACATGATTCAGACACACTGACTGACTAAATGTGTTTGGGGACATTTCAGGTTTCAAAAGCATATCATTGTTAATCCTCAAGAAAAATAAATGTTAGTTATGATTAATTTAAAAAATCCATCACACGCTCATGAAAGTTGACTCTCTTGAAGTACACTTAAGTGGCCTTTTATTTCAGTAATATTACATGATCTGCAAGTATATACAGTTTTGTAAGTACTCTGAAGTTCACTACATGGGTACATTCAATACAATTAAGCACACTTGTTTCTCCCTAGGGAATGCGTGTTCTTGGTGTTATTGTCAACAATGTTTGTCTTTGCAATGTTTTATCCAAAAATGAACATCTTTCATCATCACAAAGTCTGTTTAGTTTCAAACCCTCCTTATTCCAGTATGCAACACCTACCTTTCAGCAATCAATTCCCAATGGAGAAAAGCAAGTCCTACCGTATCCTACATTTTTCTCATTGAATATTCATTTAGACTGAAATATTTCAGATTGGGGAAATAAATGAGATTATAATTTTTCAAAATTCAGAGAGCTAAGAGAACTAGAGTCTTCTTTATAACCAGAGGCGGACCGTAGTGAAGTATGTTTTACTCTGATAAAGTACAGACACTTGACAAATTTACTTAAGCAGTGTTTTTATTTGGAAAACTTTCACTTCACAACATTCCAAAGCATAATGTCGTACTTTTTACTGCACTACGTTTCATACTGAATTTTATTTAATACTTAATTACATTGGAAATCTAGTACTTTCTTACTTTTACTCAGTAAATGTAATTCAAAGTTATACTTGAGCACAATAAGAAAGTATTACATTTCTAATGTACTTAAAGTCCCCGTGAACCGGAAGTTGCAAACAACTTTTCTCCAGTGTTGTGACGTATTTCCCAGTGAAAGGGAATATTGAACAGAGGACAGGGTTCTCTAAAAACGCATGGGTTGAGATATAGAACTTTGTGACATTTGGATCCTACAGAAATCTGCAGAACTTCTCCACCTGGCCTTTCCCTCCAAAACATATTTATCAGTAAGGATGTTGTGTACTGTACAGTATGTCTCCATTGTTCCAGAGAAGTGATAATATAACTAACATTTGTCTCGGTTGAAATGCTTATAGCTCGCCTAAAGGTCCCGTGGAGCTTTAGCATGTATATATGAACCGCTGTTAGCGTGGTGCTGGGAAAACAGCCGTGTTTAATGTATAGTGCACCTGATAAAATCATCTGTTGTCTGTTAACTAGCCAGTTAGACAGTATCTTCCATCGTCGCCCATAGCTTACTAGCAGTATTAAATGCCATCTTTATAATATCTCGCTCTCTTTCTTTGTGCAGTAAAATCCAGTCGGGAAACAAACTGGTGCTGAGCATCTCAACCGATGCCTGCCAGGGAAAGGACAATTTCGTCCGGTATCTGGAGCACGTTCAGGCCGTCATCACCGTCAACGCCAGCCGGCGCGGAGATCTCAATGTCAACATGACTTCACCCATGGGCACCAAGTCGATCCTGCTGAGCCGCCGACCCCGGGATGACGACGCCAAGGTGGGCTTCGACAAATGGCCCTTCATGACCACACACACGTGGGGCGAGGACCCTCGGGGAACCTGGCTGCTGGAGGTGGGTTTCCAGGGAGAAACCCCGCAGAACGGCCTGCTGAAAGAGTGGACCGTCATGCTGCACGGCACACAAAGTGCTCCTTACATAGACCAAGTGGTGAGGGACTACCAGTCCAAACTGGCCATGTCCAAAAAAGAAGAGCTTGAGGAGGAATTAGACGAAGCTGTGGAGAAAGCTTGAAAAGCCTTTTGAGTAAAAATAACTAGCCATGTGCATGATGTCTTCTCTGTGTTAGCATATATTCTTAGCCCATTCTCTCTCGGCTTTCTCTTTTTTCTTGTGATTATTCAATGAATGTCTCTCATATGTGAGTCTCTCATGTTAAAAGTGTATTCTCTGAATGATACAGTGGCCCTGAAAAGTATTCGGACACTCAAGACACACTTAGAAAAGTCAAAATATGCAAGTGTCAGTTTTTGTAAAGAAAGACGACACAAGCACATTTTTAAAAGCAAAACACTTTACAAAAAGAAGTTTTTCAGGCTTCAAATGATATGGTAAAGTTCACAGTGGTAAATGGTCCTGTCAGCAGTTGGGTAAGGCTGTGGTTAAGGCTTGTTTGGTTAGATTAAACCAAACTCTGGAGCGATTGCTCTGTTAGTGCGGTTCATATGAATAATAGTGCCGTCTCAACCATTTTTGTTTTTGTGTGTGTGGTCCAGACCAAGCGAACCCAACACCCCTTAAAAGTAATTAAAAAACAATATCTCAGAAAACCTCCAGCATAATTTTGTCTTGGTTTGATATTTTGTTTTTTTTAATCCAGTGACATTCAAACTCAAAGATATTCAAAAAGTGTGACTCGAGTGTCCAAATGTAAGTTTTGCCACCACTGTATGTCCCACCGAAAAAAATATTACATTCCACTTACTTTTTTTTTTTTTTTTTTAACTTTTTACAAAAATTTATAAAAAACAAATTCAACTCTTTACAGAAATGTATATAAACCAAATATATCTACTCTTGATTATTTTCTGGCTTACCCTGCTGTCCCACACCTCTGCTGTACAGTTTGTGACTGTAAATCATTTTGTGTGGTTCTCCTTAAAGTTTAGTATCTTGCAAACAGAGCAGTGATATTTCTTTCTGTAATATATAAATATATTTTGTGAGGAGAAGATTACTTTTTATTATGAAGAGATGGAATGTGAGTCATTATACTGCTTATGGCCAAACAAAGCATATTTCATAGCATTGTCTATATATAATAAATCTATTTAGCTGTTGTTAAAGCACCTGAGTGATTAAGACAGTAATTTCCCCATTGGGTTGGTTTATCTGGGGTGCAATGGTTTAGAGTTGGAGTCTAACTCCCAAACTATGGTTTGTGGTTCCCAAGAAGCTGACAACAAATCTTTGAACATGGCGTATCCAATAAGAATTTTAAGTAATGTAAAATAAATAGATAAAGTTATTGTTAATAATCAGAATAAACAATTCTTCTGCTAGGTAATATATTTCAGTATCCTAACTATTGGCTGTTTTTGGTTGCAAGTTGCTCTGTCAATGTACATTTGTAGTTGCAGAAATACGCATTATGTAAACTTATAAAAAATAAGGTGCATAGTGCCCAAATGAGAGGCTTTCTTTGAATCCTTAATGTGATACTTCAGTATTTTCTCTCTCCCTCTCTTGCTCTCTGGACCTTGGATAGTAGATTATGCAGAGGTCACGTCTGTATCCCGCAAGGTCAGCTTAATGAAAAATGGATGAGTTTCATTTTGCGACTGGCTCACGCAGAGAAGCAACCTCACACAGAGGAGTGAAAGAGAGAGACTGCAGAACTAACTGAACCCTGTTAAGGTTTCTTCATGCCTTAAAATATCTTGAATGTAACTCGACACCCTTGCCTCTTTTAATATACGCGGTTCTATGAATATTCAAATGAGCCCCGCCTCCACTCACTCACTCAGCTCAGAGATCCACTGGTTGACGATCACACGTTGATCTGATTGGTTACAAGGTAGTTTGTGACGTCAGAAACACCAGCGATTTCAAAGCGTGTTTTTGAGACTGTCTTTGGTTCACTGCAGTTTTAAGGAGAAAATACTCAGCAATGGTGTCGACTTATGAACTTACACATGCTTTGTCTTAAATCACATTAAAAACACCACATAGACACATAAACAACATTAAAAGCTGGATTTTCACCACAGGGGGTATAGTGGTGTATAGTATACATTCTACTAACTATAAGTAACATTGCAACTACATGTAAACTAGCAGTCATTAGAGTATTAGTAGATTTCTGCTTAATATCTGCTTATTACTTTATTTTGATGCTCCAAACAGACATTCCACTTACTATAAGCAACTTTGCAACTACATGTCAACTTATTCTACTAAACCGAACCTTAACAGTCTACTAATACTCTAATTAGAGGTTAGTTGACATGTAGTTGCAAAGTTACTTATAGTAGTAGAGTTTTTAAAGTGGACCATCAAAATAAAGTGTAACCAAACATTTTTATATGTTTAAAGCTGCACTGTCATTTTTGTCAGCTCTTATTCATCTTTATCATTAATATGGTGATCTTGGAATTTATCCAGACACCTATTATTGTGGATTCACATCATATAAAGTCATCCATAGCAGCGGAGAAATACTGTGTTCACAGTCACCCATAATTGATTTATTCCACAGACTGAAGTAGGGGGTTAAACTGAGTTGCAGAGAGTGAATAGAAGCCTTGTGTAGAATAAAACAGCTTTCCCTAGAGCCACTCATATGACAAAGTAATCTTGTGTGAGTGAACTTCATTTAAAAAAAAGCCTGTCAAAACGTTTAATTTGTTAAAAAACTGCACTTTAAAATCCACTGGTTTCTACAACAGGCGGTGACAGTGCCATGTAAGGCTCTACAGACAATTAACAGACAACACAAGTTGAGATTTTTGGTTTCAATGTTTATTTTTGGTGCAGTTAATACACATCAAGACTGTGAATGTGGTGGGCAATGATGGCATCTTAATTTGAACAAAATAATAGCAAATAAAACCAAAAATTTGCTGTAGTTTGACATCAGGGTAATTGCAAGTGTCTTTTGCAGAGAAGGCAATCCCAGAGTAAAAAATATCCATCCAAGATGGTGAATGAAGCAAAAGGAAATGCAGAATATAAAATATAAAACTGAAATTCACTATTTAACCTATGATTTGTAAGCCATCTCTTTTTATGATTATAAATTTGTTGTCATTGTGTTGTTAGCTTAGCAACATGGTAACACCAAACTCTTTTAAAATAATTTTTGGCGCATAAGAAGGCAGCTACAAGGTTTTGGAATAGAGCCTGTGAATCCTATTGAAAAGGGCAAGTAAGCTTATCCTTGTCATGTGTCTTAAAGGAATAGTTAACTTCAGAATTAAAATGTCCTGATAATTTACTCACCCCCACGCCATCCAAGATATTAATGTCTTTCTTTCTTCAGTCGAAAAGAAATTAAGGTTTTTGAGGAAAACATTCCAGGATTTTTCTCCATATAGTGGACTTCAGTGGGAACCAATGGTTTGAAGGTCCACATTGCAATGCAGCCTCAAAGGGCTCTTGACTTTGTCTTTGCAAGTTTGACTTGAAAACACTAGGTCGGTACTTCGCCTACGTCACGGGTGACCTTTCAGCATGATTACGTAATGCATGGCACTTCGCAGAGCTAATGCAAGATGAGCATTTGTGGTTAAAAAGTATATACATTTTTTAAATTAATTTTTTTATAAAATGACGATGTTTGTCTAGATAAGACTCTTATTCCTCGGCTGGGATCGTGTAGAGCCTTTGAAGCTCCACTAAAAAAACTGCAATTTGGACCTTCAACCCGTTGGACCCCATTGAAGTCTCTATATGGAGAAAAATCCTGGAATGTGTTCCTTAAAAATCTTAATTTCTTTTCGACTGAAGAAAGAAAGACATGAACATCTTGGATGACGTGGGGATGAGTAAATCATCAGGACATTTTAATTCTGAAGTGAACTACTCCTTTAAGTCATCTTTTTGTGTGAGGGGGGAGATGGGGCAATTCAGTTTTAGCTTCCCAAGTTTTCAGACAGTAAAGGCCAAAGGCAATGGTTCAGGAAGTTAACAGCAGCACTAGGAATCTCGTCAACGGCAAAACCGGAGCGGGTCAGAGGCAAGAATGGATCGAACGTGCAGAATGTGTTTCTGTGGCTCAAGAGGATCTATCGGCATGTTTCTTTCTACTGGTCTTCTCAATCATGGTCTCCACCACTGTGGTTGTCTCTTCATAGCCCTTCACTTTTTTGTCAGGCGAGAGCTTCTCCACTGACTCAATGACCCGAGCTTCTCATAACTCATGGAGTCTGGGGGGATGGAGCTGTGCGATGGCATGGGTGGGAAGATGCTGGGATCCTCTGGGATCTTGCTCTTGCCTCCGCGGTGGGGCGAGGGCTGCCTCGGGCCTGGGGGAGGAGGGCTGGGGTCTTTCCTTTCATGAGGGCCTGGTGCTGGACTGGGGCTCGGTTCTGGTTCTGGTTCTTTCTCCTTTGGATGAGGCTCTCCACTTTTGGACTTTCCCTTACCATTTCTATCCTTCGTCCTATCTCCCTCGCCTTTTCCCTTTCCTGGGTCCGAAGGTGTGGAAGGGTGTAGGGGTGTTGGTCCTGTAGGGGGCTTGGGGTAGGGGAAGGTGTACGTGTCCAGTGAGGATCGTAAGGCATCATGTCACCTTGGAATGTAACAAAGATGTGACTGGCAGAAGGGGTGGTTGAACAGAAGCAGGGGTCCAGGTAGCTAGAGTCACCGGTCACTAGTACGTAGCGTCCCTTGGTGAAGAAGCCCGCGATGGGCTCCGGTCTCCTTCCCCGCTTCTTGCGATTACGAAAGATGTTGCAGAGCGTGTCGAAGGCCTTGCTGATCCGTGCGCCATCAGGCACATCTTCTCCAGGAGCATGTCCCTCTCTTCTCGCCCCCTGCTCCTCCATCACTTGTTCTTTCTCTTCCTCCAAAAAGTCTTCTGCAGCATTATCCTCAAGTCCACTAGCTTGTTTGGAACTGATCTCTTTCATTTTAAACACTTTCTTAGCCAAGTTCTTCTGACGAGGCTTTACTTTGGTGATGACTTGGATGAGATCTGAAAAAAGCAGATAATAGATTTTGGTGCAATCTGAGGGTCAGTCTTGTTATGCAAATACTTTGTGAACTAAAGTATTTCACTAAAGGTGCATATCAGTCTTTTGGAAACATGCTCTGGCCAAGCTGAGGCGTGAAACACTCTCAAACGATTGTTCATATTTTTGCACTGGAAATGTAAGCATTGCATTCTCAACACTGCCTCATGGGGGCACTATAGCAAGCATCATGTAAACTGTCTTCTTCTACTGCCAGGCTTTTTTCTTTCAGGTTTTTATACTCTTATGTTTGAACATCCTTTTGAAGAGAATCCCACTTAGCAAGCTAGAACACATTTAACTGCAGATTTTCTAACCGCTCATACTCTATGCTCAGCTCACACATGTGCCTTGATGTTTTTTTCTCTCCACTAAATAGTTTGTCCAGAGGGTGGCAACACTGCACAGGCCCATTATTTCTCAATCGAAAAAGACACAAATGAGACAGAACAACAACAAACAACTGGAGACATAATGACAATAGACACCCACATTGATGAGTGCTTGTGTGAGGGGATAAGAGATAACTGTAAATAGCGCAGACGATGTATTCGTCAGTATTGAATTATACTTAGGGCTTAAACTGCAAACAAAACTCTAAATCTGATTGCCTGACTTTTACAGGTTTTCTGGAAACCTAGGGCTTCGTTTATAAAACGAGTGAACGCAGATTTAATCTTAGAGTGTGCGTTCGCCAAAATCCACAGCATTTATAAAAACGGTAAAGTCTCTGATGTGGAAAAGTGCTTAGCGCCATGTCAGAATAAGAGTCCTGCAGGTATTTGAAAATCTAAGCTTCTAATATAATCTAAAACCTAAATTCTTGCAGCTCGCTGTTCTCAAGTAAAGGATTTGGATGTTGACTTCGCTCTTTTATATGTTAATGACATTCATTAGGCTGCGTTTACAAGTTGGAGATTGAAACCATTCAGGTGCGCACAATTTCAAGATCATTTGCGATTTATAAATTTCACATCTGGAAGAGAGACGTACGCACGTTCTTTTGTGCGTACAGTATGTCCCTACTCTGAATCACACGTACACACATTTGAGAAATGATCGTAAGATCAAATGTAGGATGGTTTCTATGCAACATTTTATAAATGAGGCCCCCTAGTGTGCAACGATATTTGATGGTCCACCAGGAAACAAAAAGACATATTTACAAGTTCCAGGACTGCAGCAATGAGTGCTTCAGAAGATCAACTAAAGCTGAATTAAGATAAGTTTGTGAAGTGCACGGCTTAATAACTTCAAAAGACATTCAGATGTTTTGTTGGAGGCACTCTTTAAAAGAGATCCGTTCACACATTTACCAACTGGATAAAGAAAAGCAGGGCACAACGGGGTAAAAGGCGCATTTGACTTTATTCTCTTCTAAATCACTAGCCTGGGAAAACCCAGACAACTTCCGGCAAAATTAGATTTGCTCTACAGTAGTCTGGCAAAGAGCTCATTCAAGCCCATTTCTAATCCGTCGAAATCGTGGCACCAATCAGAAACGTTGGGGCGGGCTTTACACGATGACGATCGCTCTGATGATTTTCGGTCTATCCAGTTGCGCCCAGAGGCATTTGAGCGACGTCCGTTGGTGACGCCCCTTTGGAAATGAGTTATTAACGAAGCTTTGCCAGACCATAACTCAGTTACTACTGAGAATGGTCTGGTTTTAACCAGGCTACTAAATCATTAGATGGCAAAAAAAACAAAACCAAAAAAAAAACAGCTCAGCACTTTTCTTAACAACCATTTTTGAAGATGCACGTGGAAATTTGACGCAATCGCCGATTCGCCAATTGAATAATAAAAAAAAAATGTTGTAGATTTAAGCAGCAAATGAGAATCACTCAAATTATTGAATATATTGTGAGACAAAGGTCTTGTTAATGACTTTCAGTTTTGTTCAAGGTAATTAAAGCAATTTATGTTCAATAACAGAAGAATATGTAAAAGGTAGTTGGGGTAAAAGACACCCCTGCTGAGGCACAATAATTAACATGATAATAAACAGCCAGCTGAGTTTTCCATTTGTTGACATGACATGGTCAGATTCAGATAGGGCATATCATATATCAAGCTGGGTCTTTTGACCCCTTGATGATTTTAAGTTTTACCCCGTGTGAATGTGGCCCACCTTATACATTTATAATATTTGTAACCAAAATAAACCACTTTTATGATTTATTCTCACACAAATCGGTTGTTCCATCAAAGTTCAACAAAAACATATATTTTTCTGCAATCATACACTATGGGAGTGGTGAAAAGCAAATTTTTCTTTAGCCCCATTGTACCCTGCTAATATCATGGCCAACCCTTTGGATTTCCAAGTGATTTTAATTTATTATTTGTGTCATCTCACATCTATAATGGAAGATCGTGTGAAGTTCCTCGCTGAGAAGGGAATATCTGCGGCATATGCAGGCCAACACTACAGTATACCCTGAGTCTGTTACAGAACGCCTGTGTGTTACTGCACAGACATCTACCCACCGCTAAACATGACGCTGAACAAAACTAAACTGTGATTGGTCACTTCACAGTGGGCGGTCCTTGGCCAACCCAGCGGCTTGAGGCCAAACCTCATGAACCAGGTGAAGGTCTGGATACACAAGACCAGCTAACGGGAACTTACTGGATGGAAAGTCATTTTGAGGACAGAGGGCAAACCTATAATTGATTATTATCAATATTTACATGAAAATGTGTTATGTTTGAAAAATTTCATTAGAGAAAGAAAACATTTTAGAAACATACACTGTAAAAAAAATTCTAACCCTCCCAAATCAAAAATTTCAAGTGACCGATAACATCAAAATTTTTCAATTGGCCCAAGTGAAATTCTTGTTGCAATAGTCTGTTAACATTGGCTCAATGAGAAATAATACGTCAGACTAATTGAAAAATTTAGATGTTATCGGTCACTTGAAATTTTTGACTTGGGGATGTAATTTTTTTTACAGTGTATGGACTATTTTTAAATATTGTTTGAACATTCTATTTTAGAATTTTATAATTGGCACATGGTAACATATACTCAAACTAAAATAGTGAAATTATTTCACCTGTATTTACACTCTTATTTGTATTATTTGTAAATGATCTATCTATCTATATATATATAAATTCACTCACTACAATTTAACAAAACATTTAAATTAGAGTGTAAATAGGGGTGAAGTAATTTCACTATTGAAATTAGTTGAAGTTCCATTTAAAATATCACAATTTTATTTATTTTCATATTTAAAATGTGATATTTTAAATGGAACTTCAACTAAAATAGTCAAATTACTAAATTACTAGTGTAAGATTCACCCCAAAACGAACACATGGGCAAAGTGTAACCTAAACCATTTCCTTTCTTCTTAAGAAACGTGTTTTGGCTCTTAACAAACAGCAGTTACTTGAGCCCAGACATAAGGTCATTGTCATTTATCATTGTTAACAGGGCCAATGCAAAGAATCTTACAGGCAATTGTATTATGCTTCTAGATTCAACGAGCCTGCGAGCGCCTGAGCGAGACAGAGTGGGTTTGATTGACAGCTGAGTGGGCGTAACCCTTCCTTCAGGCCAGCAGCTCTAGCTCTTGATCTGTTGCCTGTTCACAAAGACTATCACAATGATGCAGTCATGTTACATAAAACACACACACACACACACACACACACACACCCCCAGACTCTCACCTTTACCCGGCCTGCTCACGCCAGGATTGTGGGGGTTTTCATATTGGTTTGTGAGCAGAGTAATAGGTGTCCCAATTATTGCCGAGTTCAATCTGTGAGAAGGAGAAAGAAAATGAAGCAGCCGTATTAAAGACTTGAGGAAGATTCCAAGAGGAAGCATTGTCAGATATTACAAATATGCAAAGCACATCAAACATAAAGTGTTAATGAATGATGCTGGAATACATGTATGCTAAAATATCTGTAAAGGCTTTAATTACAGATGAAGAAATTGCCCAACATAAAATCTCCCTTGGATTACTGGGTAAAAAGATGATGTAGTTATACTGCCACTGTGTGGAAGCCAAAGAAAAATGATATTCTTTTTAGCTTGAAATAATTAATTCTGCATTCTTTTGTACAACAAATGCAACGATGATGACTTTTTTGGCCAGTACAGTAATGAAAAAAAAATATATATATATGGTGCTTAGACTCTAAAAATGCTGCAAACTTAGACTCTTAAAACAACCCAAGTTGGGTTAAAAATGGACGGACTCAGCGATTCGGTTGTTTTGACCCAGCGGTTGGGTTAAATGTTTGCCAACGTGCAGGACAGGTTTTTTTTAACCCAACTATTTAAAAATGTAACTGTTTAACTCTTTACAAATTACTAGCTTGAAAATGAACCAAAAATAGGTTAGAAATGACAAATCAGACACATAATAACTAGAGGCAACAATAATAATCAAAACATATATTAATAAGCAATTAAATAAATGTTTATTGTTTAATTATTAATCATTAAACTTATTAATGAATGTTCAGTTATTAAACCTATTAATAAAGCAAACAATTTTTAAACAATAGTTGAGTTAAATAAAACTACCCAGCAGGCTGGACAAACATTTAACCCAACCACTGACTTAAACAACCATTCGCCGGGTTTGTCCATTTTCAACCCAACTTGGGTTGTTTTTAACCCAGCATTTGTTAGAGTGATCATAATAAAATAACGTGACAGCATCTCACATAGACGACGGATGCACATATGTACAGGTGTCATTCAGGATGTGGTGTGAGGAGTGTAAGACGGAGCTCGTTCTCACCGGTTGTCCTCGTTCTCGATGATTCTCTTGTAGCGCTCGAGCTCGTTCTCCAGAGAGCTCTGGTACATGGCCAGCTGCCAGCACTTACTGGTGTACTTCTCCAGGGATCTCTCGGCCTCGTCGATCTCCTTCCTGAGAGTCTCGATCTGATCGTTGTACCGCTGGATCTCGTCGTCGTAGCTCTCTTGTTTCGTCCTGATGTTTTGTTCCATCGCAGAGGTCTAGAAAAACATTTACTTTAAAACATTTTCATTAACAGAAAAAAACATTATAGTCCAATTATACTGGACTTCTGCTCTGACAAACACAGCAGAAGACAGATAAAGTTTTCCTCTATAGGGATGTAGACTTGATAAAGACTAATGAAGATACTGTATGTATATACAAACTAAACTACCGTTTGAAAGTTTGGGGTTGGCAAAATTGTTTTTTTTATGCTTTTGAAAGAATATTGCTGTTTTAACAGTATTTTTCATCAAATAAAACAACAATATTGTGAAATATTATTACTATTTTAGTAACTGTTTTCTATGTGAATATATAGTAAAGTGTAATTTATTCCTGTGATCAAAGCTGAATTTTCAGCATCATTACTCCAGTCTTCAGTGTCACATGATCCTTCAGGATTTTTCAGGATTATTTGATGAATGGAAAGTTCAAAAGAACAGCATTTATTTTTAATAGAATATTTTGTACTATTATACATGTCTTTACTGTAACTTTTAATCAATTTAATGCGTCTTTGCTGAATAAAATATTTATTTATATATAAAAAAAACAAACTACTAAGCATAACAATATCTATATTTAAGAATCTTGCAGTGGCCAATAGCACTGATAACACGAAAAAAATCGACAGGTGATAAATTGAATCTGTTCATCATATAAAGCATCATAAAGGCAGCACAAAATTTAGACTAAAACACTCAATTCATACGGGTTAGTTTAATGATCTAGCATTCTAGCTAAGACATTTTTTAAGCGTCAAAAGTGGTAGTTGCGGAGCTGTTAATGGAGATTCATTCGATTTCATTAAAAATATCTTCATTTGTGTTCTGAAGATTAACTAAAGTCTTACAGGTTTGAGGGTGAGTAATTGATCACAGTTTATTTATTGATTGATTTATTCATTTTTGGGTGAACTAGCCCTTCAAAGAGTCTCCCATACATGTGTGAGTAGAAAATGAATTCAAGGGTTTAAAATCCCGTCCATCATTAATTTGATCATTTTTGGCTACTGTATCTATTGTAAACCCTAACGCTCAAAATAATTAATTGGTTTGAGTAGGACAAACTTGACTTAAACTAATTAGTTCAGTCAGATTAACTTTTATGAGTATTTAGCACTTTCTTTTTCTTTCACATTAACAGAACTGATATATTTTAAGTAAACTGAACTGTTTCATTGTTTTGAGTTTTATGAAATTATTTATTTTAATTTAAACGAACTTAAGTTTAACTGAAACTGGGCTGGGATTTCCCAGCATGCTTTGCCCATGGCACTCGAAAGGGAGAATAAATGCTAAAATGAAGTGTAAATAATATATTTTTTGTTTAGTTTTTTTGCTAGATTAATGTTAATTGGGAGATTTAGTAGTGATACATGTTTTGTTATGCTAATTTAGAATAATTTCTGTTAATGTTGGTTTTAGGAGAGTTATCATCATGGTGACAAGTGGAGCATGAGCTTGGTTAGAGAGCAAGTTTGTTAAAAGCTTTATATTGCTGCACTCTTACAGCAAGTGCTATACCATGCTATATGTTAGCAAATTAGCAAGTTAGCATTATTTGAATTAGCTTGTTATAACTAGCTAAGTTTATACTAATAAAAATGTTGACATTGAAGTGCATGAATAAGTATAATCAAACATTTCAAGTTAAGAATAAGTAAAATGTATGAGTACAAAATAAAAATCTGCCAGTACTGCTTACTTAAACTTTGAATTTCTTAACTTAAAATTTTAAGGCAACTGATTTTTTTTTTTTTTTTTCTTTTTTCGTTTTCCTGTTGTTGTAAGTGCCAGTAATTTGAACAAACAGCTAAAGCTAAGTAATAGGCTGAACTTTATCTCATAACTTACCTGGAACAGACATGATAACTCACAAAGGTTTTTTTTTTTTGGGGGAGGGGGTTTGGTGCTATTTCTTCTCTAAGCAATCAAACTTTGACCTGTCAGACTATAAACAAGCAAAACAATCACACACACACACACACACACACACACACACACACACACACACACACACGGAACACCTTAGCAACCACATTTCAGGATAGCAACCCACTTCAGCGTTGTACCATTGAGCTTTGCAGAGACATGCACCACTCACATTTGGCTCAGAATGTCATTGACTTGATATGACTCTAGATTAGCAGGGGTTTTTTTCTGGGGTTTTTTTTTCTTTCCTTCTGTAACACTTTATATTGATGCTCCACTTTAGACATTCTACTGACTAGAAGTAACTTTGCAAGTACATGTAAACTTATTCTACAAACATTTATTCAACTTATTCACTAACAGTCGACTCTAATGAGAGTGAGTTACTTATAGTTAGGAGAATGTCAATCAAAATAAAGTGTAACCTATGATCACTAGACACCCCAAAATCACAAGAAGCTAAAAATTATCTTTCTGACTAATTTTTCCTCCTTGGGGTGATTAAAAAACTACCAGTTTGTGTTTTCTTTTCTTTTCTTTTTGTAAATTGTAAGTAAATAAAAAAGTGAATTTAAATTCAGTGCATATGTTTATCTCAACTGCTGAAATTAAAGTGAATGATGAGCGATTCACTGCTCATATAACTCACTAATTCTTCTATTGGCCCCTAATATTCTATATCAGCAGACAATTATAGACAATACCTATTCAGGAATATTATCGATTCATCTGCACTGACACTATTGGATAAGAACAAAAATGATGTAAATCAAGACAATAAATTTGTTTCATAATTGATTAACTTTGAAACTTCAACACTCTTATTGAACTGAACTGATTTAAAATTGTTTTGACTTGAGTTGAATAACAGTATTGTCTTCTGCTTTACAGCTGAAATTGAACTTGTTTTATAATAATTGACGAATTCTGCAACATTAACTCTGTTATTTTCCTGTGTATGAATGCAAAGCTGCTTTGAAACAATCTGAGAGTGACTTGACCACTAATAGAGACTATACAACAAATACAACAAATTATTAACTCTTTCCCCGCTATTGATGAACATTTCTGGCTTTCCATGTTTTCACTGTTATAGAGTAGGGGGCGCTATTACACATCTACTGAAAGAGTGCAGAATCTCCTGATCAAAACACAGGCGATGAAGAAGCAGAAACAAGGGATAGCATATGTAAGCAGATGCATATGTAAAATAATGTGATCATCAACATTAAAAAGCATGTTACTGAAGCCCCTTTCACACAGCGCGATGATCCCGGCAAATTGCCGGGAAATTGCCAGAACGCCTTCTGTATGAATGCAAACACGACCCGGGATTGATTCCGGCATCGATGCCGGGTCGGGACCTAGTAACATTGCGTGTTCAGTCCCGGAACGCGCGCTGTGTGAACAAAAGCCGTAATAATGCCGTGTCGTAGTGATGACGCTGAAGCCGGGATCGTTCGCCAGCTGTGAAACGGTACGTAACGCGCAAGTTTATGATCGAATCAGAGAAAAAAATGCACAAGCGTGGTTTCTCGAGAGAGAAATCGCAGCTCATAAGCAAACTTAAGACGCTGCTGAGACATTACAAGTCACATCGATGTTACGTGTCTTTATGGGATTTCTGATTCCGGAAAATCACTGGCAGTGTGAATGAACCAAAATCAAACGAACCCAGGTCAGATCCCGGGTCACTTTATCCGTTTATTTTCCGGAATCTCTGTGTGAAAGGGGCTCAAATGAAACAGCACATTCTCACACCCTACTCGTCACATACAGACTCTTGGTCTTTTTAACACGCAGTGCTTTCAATGAGAAACTTTTGGCATGATACACAGACAATGTGTGTGTGTGTGTGTGTGTGTGTGTGTGTGTGTGTGTGTGTGTGTTGGCAGCTCCGATTCCCTCACACAAACACACACACACACAAGCTGTTGAAGCTCCGCCCTCTTTTCCGGGTGCAGCAGCTCATTTGCATTTAAAGGGACACACACAAAAACGCTGTGTTTTGCTCACCCTCAAAAAGTGACAACTTTAACATGAATAAAAAAAAAAAGTTCTGTGGGGTATTTTAAGCTAAAACGTCACATACACACTCTGGGGACATCAGAGACATATTTTACATCTTGAGAAAGGCCCCTTTAAGTAAAAAACAAACAAGCCAAAAAGCAAAACATGGGTTCTAAAATGAGACTTTCCTCAGCAGTAATCGTGCGCTTCAGATGTCTGAAGCCCTGCGGCTCTCGACCGCAGAAGAACGGTGATAAAGGAGATAAAGGGTGTCATCGCTCAGGGATTCTGACCACTCAGAGACACACAGCTCTTATTCCCTGTGACCCCTGAGAGTCAGAACGGGCCTGAGGCGCTGAGAGACACAAGCTCACCCACCTCTGAGACAGACGAGCTCGACATCAGGGGGATGGTCTGGTTGATCTGGTGCAGGATATTCAGATACGTCTGGATCTCAGCGAGGTTCTGTGGAGGAGGACAAACACGGGACAGGGATCAATGGAGGGGGACATCAGGAGTGGGACTGGTGAAAGGTCAATTTCATCACAGAGAAACAGGCGTGAGAGGATGCAAAGAATGTTTCCCTTGAACAATAAAAGAAAATAGATGATTATATATAGATCACTCTATAAATTAGATTTGATTGTATAACAAATTATCAAAGCAAGTGGTATATGCAAAGAAATTATTCTTCAGTGGTTCAAATGACAGGGTCTCAAAACCACTACGCTGGATCACTCACTTAAAACGACCTGTTTAAAGTCGGCTTGAATAGGAAGTTGAGGAGGTATTTCTTCCCTATTGTGTCGTATATCCGAGTGAAACGCTTCTGGAACAAGAACAAATGTGGGCGGGGCTTGTGATTGTGTCTGTGGGGAATTGATTGGATGGTTGTGGTTTGCTATTGGCTGATCTCATGTGAGTGACAGGTTGCCCCGCCCTCGTCATCAGGGAAGAGAAGAGATGCTGCCAGAGGGAATTATTCTGATTCAAGATTACCAGGAACATCAATTTGACACAATAATAATAATAATGTGCACGTATAAATTATGTAGAATAAATACTGCAATACTTCAAAAAACAAAACACACATTGTCAGGGCTCAATCCGAGGGGCGGGATAAACAGTTGTCTTTCAGATTCCCTCTGCACGCAATAGGACAGCGCTACAACCAACCAGAGCGTTTGCCCACCGGCGGAGCTAGTTGATAGATTAAACTTTTGCCGTATCTGGTCGGCAAAACTCTGAACACATCTTCCTTTTTTAAGAATGACTTCAGTGTTAGCAAAAAATATTTGGGTAAAAAGAACAGTGCCACAAAAGGATTTTTTTTTGAGTGCACAAAGCAATAGAATTGTCGAAACTTTATTTATCGCCACATGACATTGCATAAATTTGTTCATGCACTTTTTAGAATGACATCACAAGCTCATTAGTGGCAGTCCAATTGGACCACCCAAGGGTTGAGAGCCTTGCACCATAAAACAATGTTGATGGATCATAGCTTGTGATTTGTGGGGATAAAAGCAGCTTTCTGGTTGCCAGCTCTGAGCTTTAAACACTAACCAGTGCTTTTCAGGTCCAGTCCTCGAGGCCTCCAGGCCACTGTCCTACAGATTTTAGTTTCAAAGCTCAGGCTTTGAGAATGTGTGCAGCTGTTACTGAATCTGAATAAATTAACATGTTAATGGTTTGTTTAATATATTTGATTTAAGCATTACCATTTTTTTCTCCTTAGAAAAATCTTTTGATGTTTAGTTGTCATTTTAAACGCCATATATTATATTTAGTTTTTGTTAGTTTACATTTAGATGTTTAGTTTCAGTTTATTCAGTCTGAACTTAGTTTTAGCAATTTATGGCTACTAAAGAAGTAACTGGTATCATTTAAATTTCAAGTTCACATTTAAAAGAAAATCTTCCATCAAAGACTTATCATCATTAATCATTCAAATTGATTCCGTTTAATTTTTTTTCCAGTTTGTTTGTTTGTTTGTTTAGTTATTTTAATATTTTTCATTAACAGTATAAACTGTATGTGTTGACATATATTAAGTGTTAAAGCTATAAAATTAATGTGGATATCATAGACCAAATAATTTGGAAGAATTTGATGAGAAAGGTAGGGTTAATATTAAAATTGATAAGAGATAACATTAAGAGATGTAGTGTTAACATTACTTAATGCATTAGGAATCAGGAATAAAAAAAATAAAAAAAAATTGGTAGCTAATTCGCACAAATTCACGAGCACACTTTGCTAAATCGCACAGATTTTACGAGTTGCCAAATTCATATGAATTCGTACGAATGACCTAACCCTGACCTCGCCCCTAGACCTCGCCCCTAAACCTGCCCATCACTGGGATTTAGACAAATCACACGAATTCGTACGAATTCGTACAAATCCACCTATATCTCATTCGTACGAACTCGTACGAATTGGTCGTGAGATTGCATTGGTTAATTTCATGTTCATGTATAATACATTGATGTGAATACAACTTGAAATGTTAAAAGCATTTGAAACTATTGTTGGGGAAAGTAACTTTTAAAAGTAGTGTATTACGATATTGTGTTGCTCCCTAAAAAAGTAACTAATTGCATTACTTGGTTACTTTTTATGGAAAGTAATGGATTACATTACGTTTAGGTTACTTTCTCTCACCTGGGCTGGACTTTTTTATTATTATTTTTTTTCTTCTATTTTTTTATAACAAAAAAGTTATATTTCTTTGGGCAAATATAAAGGTCCTTCTAAACCAAAAGTGAAATGAATAAACCTCAGGCTGAAGGAAATGCAAATTTACGCCTGAACAGTAGAGGGCGCCGCTTAAACAAACCTTTCAGCTGTGCTGCCATTCTGAATCGAAGAAGAATAAGGAGAAGAAAGTTCAACACTCTTACTTCAGCAATAAAAAAGAAAAAAAAAGAAACACAAATGTGATGTTTATCTGAAGTAATTTTTGCTTATTATATGGTTGAATTGGATCATTGAAAGTCAGCAGCAAAAATTTTGGTAAATAAAGTGAGATTAAATACATAAAGTATATTGCATTGCACTGTCTTTTAATGCTTTTGAGGCATACTGAATATTATTTTGTGCAAGTGAGATGAGTAAATGCTCACATTTAGTCTAGAACTACAAAAGCATCATGTTATTTGTAATGCGTTAGCACTGGTCATTTGTTATTCAATGTTAACTACTGCAATAACTAATGTTAACACACAATCTTACAGTAAAGTGTTACCAAAATCTCGTTTATTGTTAATTTGTGGTATCTTTGCCAACCTGAGCACAATTTATGACAGTGAGATTAGATTTATTCTGAAATTCTAGAGGAGACAGATGTCAGATTAATCCAAGAAAAGAATCTGAAGAAAAATCTCAAATTCATCCATTCTATCTCATTGCTGTCTAGGAAAAAAACAACTGATCTTTTGTGATTTATCTTTCCTGCGGGAACTGACAAGCATGTTATGTGGATCGTACAAAATTTAAACAATTACATTTTAAACAAATCAGTCATGCCAATGATGCACACTGCTTACCCTTGGAAACACTGCTGGATGGGTACCGCAAACCCCAGTGTGATGATGTATAGCTATATATTTAATTTAGCCTGGGAACGATGGCATAATATATAACTCCACACATTCCCAAGTGTCATCGGAAAGGGAAATGGCAGAAAGGATGGAATAAATGGCAGCCGCAGTGCAGCCGTGTCGAATCGATGTGCGGCAGAAAATGGCATCAGATACAAATTGCTGGGCAAATATTTCATGGACCAAATGAGCTATTCAACATCAGTGGCCCTCTCTCACGCCAACGGAGAAGGATTAAGACTCAGATCTTACAAAGATATTCATCTCATCGTGTCTAATGATGCTTTCAAATCATCACACTGTGAGGATCAAAGTGCCAGGCATCAAGAGGGAATTTGTCTTGCACATATTATTTATGTATGTTCAGGTTAAGCTGTCTGCTTTGCTGTGTATTACCTGTCCTTAATGCAAGGAAAGGTTACTGAAAGCTACAACAAACTGGAATTATAAATGAATATGTTTTAAACAGCACAACAAACAACTGTAAAGCCCTATCCACTCCTTCTGGGAAGCAACACATTTATTCTCGCACTGTTGCCAGGGTCTAGAAGGGCAAATGTATGTAAAGTCAGTGCCAAGTTGTTTCCAAATGCCAAAAGCTGAAGCAAATACATTGGCTCGTTCGGAGAAAAAAGGCGAGACACCATAAGGCCAACAAATAAAAGATCTTATCCTGTTTAATCCAAGAGGTTTGCATTAATGATTCCCATTCCTGTTCTTTTCCCAGCTGTGCAATATCCTGTGCTGATCTCCTTCAAATCCGTCTTAAGAGCCCCCTCAGACGGCTCACAATTTCCAGCACAATCAAAATGTGGAACTCGAGTGGATGCTTTTCTTGTCTTCTTAGTACTGGCTAAAAGGCCTTGTCATTCTTGAGTCATCATTGACCGGCATCTTAGTTAACCGTGTGTCAGAGTCGCTGTGCGAAGAGTTGTGACATGAAACATCAGGTCTGATCTACATCCATGGCTTTGTGTTGTCAATCTTTGTTACATCACACAATGAATTGATCTTCATTTGAAGATCAAAGCTTCTAGACCCTGGCAACAGTGCGAGAAGAAGTTGTCAAAGAAGAAGGGTTCGTATCGATACTGAAATATCTGAAAAGATTCTAATACTCCTTTTCTGCAGTATCGATACACCAATACCAGCAGTACGTTCTCTCTCTCTTCTCTCCGATGGCGATTGACCATTCACTCTTCTTATTCATTGCAGTTGAATAGTGTTGGATGTTAGGTCCTGAAGTTCGGAGCGGGTTTGCTGGTATTGCACATTATTTTACTCATTCCTGCAGGTTTCGCGCTCACACCAAAAGTGATCTATATAAGTGACGCTCTCATAAAGCCGCCTCTCAAACAGCTCACGAGTATCAAATTGAGCTATTTTTTGTGGGTCATTGCGCTTTTACGGTCAAATACACACAAAATTATGTCAAAATGCCCGTCCTGGCAAGTATTTAGGTGAACACAGTAAGTTTTGGAACAGACGAAAGAAATCACGTGTAACTGTATATTGGATCCTTTCATACGCTCTTAAAGGCACACTGTGCAGTAGGGTTGGGACGATTACCGGTTTCACTATAAACATGATAAAATGTACTGACGGTTAGTAATATCGTTTAAAATTTAAATTATCATTAAAACCGTGTTTGATTATGGCGATCTTAATAACTCACTATTAATCCTGTTCAGCCAGCAAAAATGACTGATGCAGGCGTGCAGCGCACAATGTTGGGTTTTTTTTATTCAAAAAGAAATGGCGGAAGGCAGTGACCATACTCAGGAGATTTTTCAGCCTTTTAAGAGAACCAATTCTGAGGTGTGGTCATATTTTGGCTTTAACAAAAGTCCTGAGGGAAACTTAATCGAGGATGGTCACCCTGTCTGCAGAACATGCACAAGAAAAAGTCGCTGCAATAGAAACACTTCAAATCTGCCGAGTCATCTTGTGTGACCATTACCCACTGTTAGCGGACGCAAGTTAACTTTGACCTCAATACCAAAACTACGTCTGGGAAATAATTGGGCATAAAATGTTGTTTTAAGTTGACTATTTTATATCACTCACTTGAAATAAACGTGAAGCTTCTGCAAAGAAAAGTTCGCAGCAAGTGGCTTTGAGCCAAAGACGAACAAACAAGTTCAAACAAGACTATTAAGAGTGACATTTAAGGGATAATAATTTATATTCATTATACACTTATTACACCGATTTTTTTTTTTTTTTTACCACATAATTACGGGGATATTGAATTGAGATTAACCACATAATTACGGGGACATTGAATTGAGATTAATGTTTTAAATCTTACCTGTTTATAAATCCATTATGTACAGCGTACAAAACAATCGTCCAGACAAGATGATCCCAACAATATTATCAAACTCTGTAAACAATAAATCAACTCTGATTTCATTTTCAATACAATTAAAAACGGAGACGCAAGATGGCAAGTTGTATTTGAATGAAACGAGAGAGCGCGTCCGTTGTGATACATGGAGGTGCGCGGTGTTATAATGCGTTGCTATTGACGACGGTCATTATAAGGAAGGAAATGCGACAGAATAGAATCTTGCTTTAAAAAGTGCATAAAGCTGCTTGTTTTATTTGTTGTTTGTTTATTTTCAAATATAAAACTTGTTGAATGTCTTCAGTGTGAGCATCAACTCTTTTTGAACACTTTCATCTCGTTTTAACAAAACCGTGATAATATTGATAATCACGATAATTTTGGTCACTATAATCGTGATATTAAAGTTTCATACCATCCCATCCCCTACTATGCAGTTTCCGTTATTCTCAAACAGCGGCCCCTAGAGTCACTGTGGAGTACTTGTATTTAACATTACTGTCGTAAATCCCACTCACGCAGAGCCGTCTCTGCACTCTTCCGACCGCGCTTTCTTCGTTTTCTTCGTTGATTCTGCCATGATTCACATCTGAAATGCGTGCTAGTGTCTTCCATAGAGGCTGCTTCATATGTTGTTGATGTATGTGACGTCGTGCCGTAAAGCAAGTCGTGATTCTCGCGAGATTTGGCGGGGCGCCACCTCTCAAACTTGCATTGCTGGTTCTGCCATTTCATTTCTGTTGTATGTCTTACCTCAATATACTGTTAGATCCACCTGAAAAAAACTTTAAACCATGTTTATTTCATTTGTCTCTTTATTTTATTGTATTTATGTGTGCTACCATTTGCAGTTTGTTTGTTTGTTCTTATTTTATTACTGGCGATTGACTTTAGTTCAAACTTTCAAATACAGCCTCCTTGTGCCGTGTAAGCAAGTGTAAGTGTAAGCTCAATTGCTACTTGTGTAAGCAATTGCAACAAAATTATCAAAACATTATGAAATAATAAAAATCTATATGGCAGTTGTCCCTATGGTATCGAATATCGGAATTTTCAAGGTATCGTATGAAATGAGAAATTCCAGCATCATGACAATAACAGTGGAAAGGGCTTTACAATTGTTTGTTTTGCTATTTAAAACATTTCCATCTATAATTCCAGTTTGTTGTAGCTTTCAGTAATGTTTACTTGCATCAAGAATCAGTAATAAACAGCAAAGCAGACAGCTTAACCTGAACATACATAAATAATATGTGCATGAAAAATTCCCTCTTGATGGCTGGCACTTTGATCCTCACAGTGTGATGATTTTAAATCAAGAGGCCATTTTAGTCATGCCGTTTATTTTTTACAACGGAGCACCATGTTTTTTGGACATTACAGATAATCTCTAGGTAGCTGTATAAACATCTACAAATATTTTCAGGTTGTAATAGCAAGCATGTAGATTTACATGTATAAAAGCTAACAGCTCACACCGAATCAATTCTGTCAATTTACCAGCTGTAGTACCCTGAATCTGAACAAAAAGTTGATGTCAACCAGAAAAAGTCAACCAGTCAATAAATACTCATGATACACCCACAGTGGATCAATGTCAGGCACCCTAAGCACTGTAATAAAATAAAAAAATAACTAATGCTAATTAAGAGCAGTTTCAGAGCGTTCTCTTTAGACGAAGTCAGTTCCCTGAAAACTGCATTTGAGCTTGAATGGAGGGGGTGGAACCGGCCAATAAAAAACCTATTAGTGGATGGTTAATGGTTATATTATTATTAATTATTTTAAAATGGCTACTTCTCTCATCTCAGGATGGAAAATGGCTGATAATGAAAATAGTGAAGATGCAACACTCACTTTCAAGGAAGCACTCCATGCTCAGAGTGAAGTTGTCCACAGCAAATGCAATTCCTGTACTAGAGGAAATGTCAGCACTGAACTGCAGGTAGAACCTAAAGTGTGACAGAGAAAAAGGGAGATAATTAAAGAGAGTGAAAACATCTTTTAAGCCGAGACACACAGGAGAAAGTGGATAGCTATTAACTAGAGTCCCTTTGGAACAATAAACACTAGAAATTAAATGTCTGTAAACATGCTCATAATGTCATTCCAAACAAGATTATTTGGTCAGTCCAACAAAAAATAAGATGTTTAGCAGAACGTCCAGGCTGCTCTTTTCCATACCTCTTCTTCTTACTCTATTTCTTCCATCTAATAATGCATGGGTACTGAGGCTTTCAAGCTCCAAAAAGTTCACAAATGAATTCTGTTAAATTTGTCACTATGGGCCAGATTTACTAACAGCTTCCCACAGCGCAAAGCCTCTTTTGGCATAAACAACTTTTCAGGATTTACTAAAGATATGCAGTGAAAATGTTATGCTGAAAAGGCGTGGACAGGGTTATTTTTGCGGCTGAGCTTATTGCATATGCATTTGTAGAAGTTTCCCTTTCAGATGCAAAATTTATGGGAGAAGAGTATTTAAATGAATCATGCAAGGTGATTAACTAAGGTTTGCGCTCGTCAATTTACTGGTTTTGTGCCATTATTTATTGCCCCCCCCCCCCCAAAAAAAACCAGACGCTAATTTGCGTTGGTCATTCGGTTAATGATTCGGCTGCATCTGTGTTCTTTAACGTGTGCGTCATCAGTAGATCACGCAACAGAAGTTTCCATTCCTATCTGCAGATTTTTGGGAAGGATTGCGCTCTCTTGCTAATTTACCCTGTTTAGTAAATCTGGCCCTCTGACTTATCTCTAGTCTTCTGAAGCCATACAATAGCTTTATGTGAAGACTGGAATATCACTGACAATTTTATTTATGCTGGTTTACCACACTGCAGGTTTAACGTCACATGTTATTGGTTCTCATATGTTTGGAAAACAGCACAATGGGCATTCTGTTAAACCTCTACTTTTGTGTTCCAAGGAAGACAAATGTAGGTGTCATTCTTTAGCTAAGGTATATCTCCAAACCACCACAAATGTATATTTATGGCTACAGTAGAACCCATCAGATTTTGAATAAATCCCTGAGAGGAGTGTTATCCCCTGCCCTAATATCTCCCATGATAATAAATGTGTAAGAATTGGCTCTTTGGGTCATAGGGCATGAAGCTTTGCAGCTATGCTGTGAAGTGGTAGATAAATCTAAAAAAAATTAACTACAACAAGAAAAGGGGAAGGAGGCCAGGAATGAAATTTTAATCGCCCCCTGTGGACTGGAATTAGCGAGACCCGGGATAACAAGAGTGGAGGTTGGGGCGTGGGGAATTGTGGGGGTTTTGAGAGTGTTAGATGAAATTCCAATCAAACATGTAGAGATGTAACATCCTCCTATTTTCCTCGGCCCTCCTTATCTTACAAGTCAAGAGCAGTTACTAATTGGAGTGAAAGTGTGGATGAATGGTGAACCACTTCATTGATTTTTTTTCCCCTCTGTCATTTTTTTTCTTCTGGAGAGAGTGATAAGGTGAGCGCGGGATGTGCGCTGCTGTGCCGGGCCCATAGGCAGGGATGCGGCACCAGTGGGATTCATTAGGATATACGAGTGCGAAACCAAAGGTAAATGTCTACAGCTTGCTCAAAGGTAAGTGAAAACTATTGCATATGTATCCGAAAGTTCATTTTGCATTAATTCTCCTTAAGCAGAAGTATTCCAGTCATTGTTTACCTGATTATGCCATTGTTAAGTTACAAATCATGTGCACACTCAGACCATGGAGGATATTCAGCATAAATTTGATGGTTGTAACTATAGACTTACAGATCCACCAAACCGAAGAGTGGTAGGGTAATGAGTTTCCACCCTTTCCCCATATTAGCTCGCTTGTTGAGTTCCAGAGACTCCGTTGGCCCTCGGGTCCTGTGCTGTTCTCTATAATCCAGAGAGATAGCACTCCATTTGAAGATCCACACACCCAGAACTTGACCTGTAGAAAAGATCACAAAATCAGATTTGGTATAACACTTTATTTTGAGCCAGTTAAGACATTTGCGACAGCATATCAACTAACTCTCTTTAGAGTATTAGTAGACTGTCTGCTTAATATCTAATAACACTTTATTTTGATGCTCCTCAACACACATTCTACTGACTATAAGAAACTTTGCATCTACATGTCAAGTTTTTCTACAGTACTTTCCCAAACCCTGATACCTAAGCCACACCTAGCAGTCTACTAACAGTCTACAAATAGCCTAATATGAGTTAGTTGACATGTAGTTGCAAAGTTACTTACAGTTGGTACTCAACCAGAAAAAAACTTTTACCGCTAAGAGGCGCTACAATAACAGACTTTGAAAAGTGTCAGTTTATTCTTTCTATTGCGTAATCTGCCGCTGCTCATTGAGAGCTGTAGCAGATCCATTCAAGTGAACATTGCAGTTACATGAATTCATAATCCCAACACTGAAGTTACAGTACAAATTTGGGACTGAAACAAATGTAGGCTTCTATTATTGCGTAAAATGTAAGCAAAGTAGGCTAAACGTTAACATTGTGAGCTATGCATGTCAAGGTTATGTGTCTTATACATAGTGTTATTTTAATTTGTTAGTAGGCCTATGGTTTATGAACTGAAACATAACAGTGAAATAAATTAAACTAAATGATCGTAAAATTAAAACATTGTGAGGACTTGTTAACCGATGTTAGTCGGCAGCATTTGTGTTTTAGCATCAATTAAAAAATAGTCTTACAATAGGTTATTATGATTAGCATAATTGATCAATTGATAAATACTGAAAACATTTCAACATAAAACATTGCAATAGAAAAATGTCACATCAATGAGGCTTTGCGTAAGCATAAGACGGTAATTTCGCGAACGGCTTTGAAATGCGACTGTTTATTTTTACGGCTAGCGCGGCGGTAATAGGCATTCTGGTTGACTACCAACTGTATAGTAGGTAGAATGTCTAAAGTGAACCATCGAAGTAAAGTGTAACCTAAGATTTAAGCATGATGATGCATGTGATGTCTTTTTTGCCCCCCCACAGTTTCAAATTTGGCAGATATTTAATGAATGATTACGTATAATGTATTCTCAGCCTCAAACAGACAACTCACAGTCATTGTTCGATGCATATGGCACATAAAATGCACACACAAAAAAACTGGCTGAAAACCAGCAGTTTCAATATGTAAATTTGGTATATTACAGTAAGAGCCTTATTCACAAAGGATTTAATCAGAAGTTTTGCCAGGCACTTTTTGAGTGGTACAATTAACGTTGCATTGATGTTTGTATATATTAGCTACTAAGAATTTTTTGCAGTAATTCATTAATTGATTAAGAAGGACCTTTGAAATGGGCACATATCCAGACGTGCAGTGCCTGGTATGCAGTGGTGAAGAAGAAAGTACAACAGATATTGGAAGTCTGCTGGATTCTTCACACCTAGCACTCAGATTTGCATGATTCATTTGGTGTACCAGGTGCAAAAACAATGCAGACAGCACATGCAAATTAATACATGTATCAGGAGGTACAAAACATTCTTAGTCAAATTTTGTCAATTGGGCACTAAATACCCTTGACCAGGACTGTATTCTTATATTTTGGTTTCAAAAAGTAATATCCTGGGTTCAAAACTAATTGAGCCCAATGAAAGAGACCAGCACAGTGGCATAATATTGATTCCCAAAAAAAGGTTACTTTAAGGCACTAACAATGTAAATGAATGAGGCCAGGATACCAAATGTCCCTACAAGTATAATAATACCAGTAAATGTTGACATTGTGGGAAAACTTTTTTGGTCTCCATGAGAAAACAGGCTTATAAATCATACAGAATAATTTTTTTTTCTTCTTTTTTTATCTAAAATAGCAGAAAGTTTTCTGTGAACTGTGTAAAATATAAAGTTTTAAAGTATAAAAACCATTACGTCTATGAAAAGTCCACATAAAACATGGAAACCCACAAAGCTTTTCCATGTCAATCAGACGTGCTGAGTGGACGGTTCTTGGCCTGCAAAATGGACCAGACTTTGTGTGACCTAGTGCAGATTGTGATGCTTATATCACATCTGCTCTGAGGTTCATCCATTATGAAGGACCTTTATGTCAGAAGACTTACAGTGGCTTGTGAAAACGCCAGCTGTTGAAAGGAGCAAGGCTTCTCCTATTACAGAAGTCACACTGACACACTGAGAACAGTGGCTAGGGGGGAGAGATCACAGTCGTAATCTATAGTCCTGGTTCGTGTCTGGATTTAGTCCAATATGCTGTCATGGCCCGCTGTGCCTCCACACCGCTCTGGGCTCTGTTCATACAAGAGTAAGCACTCACCTCACATCTATCTAAAGCTGTCAGTCAGACTTCTCATGAAGCCCAAACCAACGCCTACCTCTCTACCTGTATTCCTATTTATCTACACCCCATAATCTCCCTAACATTTTCTCTCTTTGTCTTACTTTAAATTTGTATCCCACTGTTTCTCTCTCTTCTCCATCTCTGTCAGTCTGCACCCCTCCGTTCCCTCTGAAACTCACTGTTTGAGTGTTTTTTTTCTTCAGGAAGTTTTGCAGTTGTGTAATTCACCTTTCCCAGCATGCTCGTCTGTGAGCCACAGACGGATGGGGTCAAGGTCTATGAATTCTGAATTGAATACGGAGACAGTCTTTCAAAAGCTTTGCACCTAGGCGAGAACCAGACATTTTTTTTTCCATTTTTCAAAACGGACATTAAACATTTCACATTTGGTTGCCAAATTTCCATGTAATTACATTCAAATGACATTGAAATGCGGGTACAACAATAACCTCCTGACACTGGGCTACATTCTGTCTGTGGCGATTACAAAAGCAACCCATTAAAGGTATTGTGCAACCTAAAAATGTCATCTATAGCCTGGAACTTTGAAAACTTACCAGCTCAAACCAAATCAAGCTATGAATAATTTTATTATGGCTCAACAATAACCCGAATTGACAAAAAAGACTACAAAGTAGGACATCTGTGTGAAACTGAATTATTTGAGAAAATAATAATGATAATGAATTAAAATATTACTAGTGTTGTAGTCAAGACCAACTAAACCAAGACAAAGACAAGACCAGGATTTTTTTATTTTTTTATAATACATTACATCTTGGTTTGTTTTTCACCAAATATTGTCCTATACCGCCAGAACACTTTGAATATACCACACGAGCCTCATGGGATCATTCTGTTATACTTGTGCGTCCTTTTATGCAGAAGGGCATATGACATTACAACAACACCAGGGTGGGTAAATGATGACTTAATTTTTATTTAAGGGTGAACTATCCATTTAATATTCTTCTCACATAGTATACATGACAATTAACTGCATAGCTGCATTTATATTTTAGGAACAGGATATCAGGACACAAGGATATCATCATAATGTATTTGAGGGTACTTGGAGGGTTTGAAACACCTGTTTTAACGCAAAAGCACTGAAATAGAATATTTCTCCCACTTCACCTACATGTATAGTACATACACTGATGCATATGAAGAAACAGCATGGGTAGTATTTTATTTTCATTACATACTATACTCTCTCTTTTCATTTAAGCCCAAAGTATATTTTGGCCATCCGCGTTCCGCAACGATCCGCCTGACATAATTTTCATAAACAGGAGGGACCGTGTAAGACTGTCTGCGTGCAGACCAATTTTTGTGTCCGTGCAGACAGTGTGAGTACAAACAAGCTTAAAAACACAAATCTTTTTGCGCTCAAGGTCAAAGTAGTGTACTTTGAAAGGCTTGAGCACTCAACTGTGTGAGATGGAGCAGAACGTGGAAAATGAAGTGTACCCGGGCCTTTATCTGTAGCCATTACCTCCTGATGGGTTATCCGAACTTCTATACAACCCGAATCAGTATTCAGAACACTTCTGTAGGTGTAGCACTGGTCGATGCATGCATAGACTAGAATGCATTGCAAATAAGACTCGATGGAAACTGGTCAGAACTTCATTTCCTCATAGATCCAGAGACCCATTGCACAGAGATACCATTGCATTATGGTTACTTGTGGAATGCAGAAACAATTCTTACCATGCACGGGGCGTTCCGCAGGGGGTAGAAGAAAAGCGGGCTTCGCACCTGCGCTGATCCTCGCTGACCTTTGGGCTGACTGTCGATGGCCAGCAAGGCCCCTGCCATACAGAGTGATGAAAGACATGAAACAAACCACCCAAAGGAATGATGAAAGATGAAAGACCGACTATAACCAGTCAAAAAGTTTATTGTAAATCTTTAATAAAGATGATTTATTAACCATGTCTGCTTAAATTATTTCACTTTGTTTTAAATGTTTCACTGTTAGTAGTCAACCCTGTGCTTTCAAGTCTTTTTGTTGATTAGACTTCAACTTAAGACATTTAGGCAGAGCACCTGGTGATGGACAGCTGCTTCTGAGGCCTTGGGGAATGGACGGATGGGCCCTCCATTGCGGACCCCTTCCTGGAACCAGCTGCCAGCTGCATCCTCTCTCCCGAACGAGCAATAGCTGCCGTTGAGGAACTGACCTGGTTGAGTGAGAGAAGACAACGAGACATTTTGAGAATACTGATAGACCTGAGAAAAGGAAAATAAAAAGATAAAGGTAACACTTTATTTTGATAGGCCACTTTAGACATTCTACTAACTATAAGTCAACTACATGTCAACTAACTCTCATTGGAGTATTAATAGGCTGTCTGCTTAATATCTGCTAACTCTTTATTTTGATGCTCCCTAACAGATATTCTACTAAGTAACTTGGCAGCTCCTTATTCTACTAACCCGAACCCTAACAGTCTACTACAGTCTACTGATACTCTAATGAGAGTTAGTTGACATGTAGTTGCAAAGTTACTTAAAGTTAGTAGAATGTCTAAAGTGGACTATCAAAATAAAGTGGAACCAAGATAAATATGTGCTAACAATCTTATCCCTCAGCGCAAGAGCTTAGACGCTTGATGAGAAATAGTTTTTGACCATTTTTAAATGTCTGAAGAGGCATAAGAGGACAGCGGATAATGTTTCTGAGTGCAGATGAGGATATTGTTTTGAGGTAAAGAGTGGGGAAGAAAGAGTGTAGGCTGGGTACAAAATATAGATTTCTCGATTTTAATCGATTCTCATTTTAAACGAACCGATATCGATTCTTATTTCCCAAGAATCGATTAGGCTAGTCATCCTGTTTTCAGTTGATGAATGAATGGAACATTGTAGCGCGCATCCCATCCAATAAATCGTAATAATCTTTGTGCTTTGTTAGGCTATTATTGATATGAAACAAAGTCTCAGATTTCAAATTACGTCCATTTTCGTATGAATTTCAAAAGCATAAATACCGTTTTTGGCGCTGTGGCGTGAGATCGCTCTGGCTCAGTTCAAGAGAAGAAGCAGCGAATATCTTCTCTTCCGCCTTAATAATATCAGTTACAGTGTGAAATAAGCATGAATGAGCATCAGAAAGTGTGTACAACTTATCGAAATCCGTATCATGTCACATGGAATCGTCAATCAGTGTTTCAACCGTGGAAAGACGTCAGTAAAACAGCTTGTAAACAATGTCATGTAACGTCACATTTACCTCAGAAAAAACATATCCAGTGACCATAGTCAGTTAGTCAGCCAGAAAAAGAGGAGAGTGGAGGATTTCGTTAAATATATGCACCATATTACATATTCATTACAATGTATAATGTTCTTCAATATTTAATGCATGTTTGAATAAATCTGGCAAGTTTTTATGACAGCCACTATTTAAATGTATATATTTCACAATAACTTTATTATTATAAAAATAAATAAAAGTGTAATTTAAGTGTTTGTATACAAAACAGTTCATTTTTACCTTCAATATCATGGTAGGCTAATGAAGCTAGGCTAAAACTGACTCCAATAAAACTGAAAATTTGCCATATATTGCACCTGATATCAATATTGAATCGAATCGGAATCAAAATCAAATCGAATTGCAAGCTTGTAAAAGAAATTTAATCAAATTGTGAAATTTGTGTCAATACCCAGCCCTAGTAGGAAGGCCATATTAAAAGCCATTCCATCAACAGACGATTCATTCAAGCAGGGCTGCAGGGATGTGTCTGACCTTCATTAAGAAACAGGGGGGAAGAAACATGGTTGCCTTCCAGCGATCGACTGCATTGCAGAGGATGAATTGCCTGATGGCATGTAACTTACAAGCTTTGCTTCAGGTGTTCATACAATCCAGAGTTAGGCATTTAAAAGGATGGATGCATTCATGGGCACGGAGTGATTATGGGAAATGTCTGGTTAATAAATAAAGAAGTTAATTAAATAAAGAAAACAGAATGATCTTTTTTCCGTGTTTTAAGGGAAAAATAAATAATGTATAAACTGACAGACTCATGCTTTTCCCTGAAACAACATTGTCTGAACCTCCTTAATCTAAGACCTTGTGCGTGTATATCAATATTTTATTTTAAAAATAATCGAAAGATGAGATTTTTATGATCGTTAAGATCTGGCAGTGCTGCATGCCAATTCGCCTACATAACTATGTCCTAAAAGTATGTACTGTTTTTGTGAAGAAAAAGTACATATTTTTGAGCGTGTATCAGAAGAGTAGGCAAGTTTTTACTACTTCATCATAATTGCGTCTTTAACGGAAAGCTTTGTTACGTGCATCCCGTCACCGTTTAACTGCCCTGTCAATCATCTTGTCACAGTTAAAATCATCAACGCATTCTCATCCTAGGTCGTCATATACTGACGCTTTTGACATTTCGTCTACATCCGACGCACATGGCACCCTTTAGCGTCAATATGAGATGCAGATTATGGGTAGGTTTAGGTCTGGGGTAGGGTTAGGGTTAGACCGCTAGGAGGCGCCTTCTGGACCATATTTATCTGCGTCTCATATTGACGCTAAAGGGTGACATGTGCGTCGGATGTAGACGAAATGTCAAAAGCGTCAGTATATGACGCCTTGGGAAATGATCCACATTCAATCTGATTTAATTTCCTACTATCCTTACTACTATCCTCGTCCAATGCGCAATCGGTTTTGGGCAATATTAGCCGTTAGAGTGTGCACGGATCTGCACTTCGGATTCAACCCGGGAAAAGTAGACCATCCAGGGTATCTTTGGAATACTCATTTAAACATACTAAGTATTGGGACACTAATTCTAATTTCGAATACAATTCAGGAAGGATAGTATGTGAATTATGACACAGCACTGATATCTTTTGGTCTTCCAATTTGATTGATTGTTTGATTGATTGATGAATAAATAAACAAGGAGTTGTATTTAAATGATCGACAAACAAACAAATAAATATCAAGTGCATTACAGTAATGCACATTTGGTGGGTAATGCATTTTTCCCCAACATGTTATGTGTGGTGCTCTGTAATAATAATAATAAAAAAAAACAAAAAGCAAAATATTAAACCTTAAAACAAGAACAAGGATGTTAAGATGTTAAAACTTACTGAAATGACAACAAAACAAAACACTTATTAAAGCTACACTGTGTGATATTTTCCCCCATCTAGCGGTGAAATTGTATATACTACCCAGTGAATATTAGTTTCTGTTCCTTTCAATTTCGAGTGCGTTTTAACTCCTACAGTGGCCGTATTATTCCAAGATTACCATGGCTTCCAGTTCGACTTCGTCCAATTGCGCCTTTAAAACTATCACCTGTGATCCGTCGCAGCACAGATTTATGTTACAAGGTAAACAATACTTTTTCACCATTGACGTGAGGAAAAGTAACGCAAGTTATACTAGAGGTCGTTCTGGCGTTATGCACAACCATGCTATGGTTAGACAAGCAACTATAAAACTACGAATTTACACAAATAGGCTGAATTACCTGGCGAGAAGAAATCAGGCAACGTCGGCGTCCGTTTTAAAATCTTTGCTCCTCATGAGCTCTTTCCATCTGGGAAAAGTTACTCCAATATTGACTTTGGTCTTGTTGATTTGCCTGTCGCGTTGATGTTTTAATTCTCTCTTTCGCTTCCTTGGCGACTCTGCTACATTCCTCAAAAATAGGCGTGATCCTCCATCAGCAATCTTTCAAATCTGCCGGCAGTCGGGAGTAATCTCCCCCTCGCATTCGTCTCTGTGTCACTGAGTGTAAAGCGCGAAAGGCGAAGCTTGAATTTACAGGTATGTCCCTCTTTGGCTAATGTAGTATCAAGATGGAGGGGCAACATGGCGGCCGGCATTCGAACCCCTCACCCGTATGTACTTTCAATGGCAGATTATAAACTTACGAGAATACTTTATTACTTGAAAGAAGTAAATATACATTAATGAGCACATATATTTTTGAAATAACTAAGTTTTTTTTGCTAAGAATCAACAAAAAAAAATACAAAGTGTAGCTTTAAGAAAAATGATATATGCAGCTATTATTTAGATTTTAGGTTGAGATATGACCCTGATGTTATTGATATACTTTGTGAAAGTTTAGGACAACTGCAGTGTCCTGTGCAGATCTCTTCATCTGGTCTTCCGAAGTCGCTTTCATCTTAGCAACGAAGTTTATTAAAGACACAATAAATTCTTGTTGTGCAAATTAATGTCCTGAACGTGATTTGAAAAAGACTGATTAGCAGGTTGCTAATCAATATTAATATCTGTGGTGGCATATCGAACATAATAATCAGTGACATTTAGCTTTGTTCTAACAATAAACAACACTCAGAATCGTGTTCAATCTCAAAATGTTGGCTTTCTTTTTCATCCAGAAGCACTGCAGGTGGACCCACAGAAATATGATTACAGCTTCTGCACAGTATTGATCTGAGAGGTGTGAGGTAGGATCAGCTAATCATCCGCTGAGGGGAGATGATACAGCCCTGAACTCACTGCCATTAACCAGGAGAGAGTAAACACATCGACCAGCGTGACCACACTCGTGAGGATTAGCATGGAGAGCAATAACAGGGAAAGATGACAACGAAAATGTATGATTTGAATGACACAGAATGAGATTGCAGCTCTCCGTTTTCTGTCGAAACGCTTCAGGCAATATCTGCGCTTGCGAGTCATTAATACTGCATCACGCTAGACAGGATCAGGACAGCGTGAGCAGCTGATCTTGGTGGAAAGAGGAGTTCACTGACTGCAGAAATGAAGCAGCAGGGAATGATAGGTAAAGGTGGGGCCATTAGACAGAGCAATTCAGAAAATTACAGAGGAAAATGGGCTAAAGATGGGAGATGTTTCATATGAACTGAAATTGCTCAGTGGTAAAGTGTTTAAAAGTACAACGTTGCTCTGATGTTGTGACTGAAATATGCTGTCAAAACTCCCAATTCAGAGAAAATTATTATTTATTTTTTTATGTCAGAATTGGACTTTATAACTAACAATTGCGAGTACATGGAAAAAAAAAAAGTCAGAATTGCAAGTTTATATCTCACAATACTGAAATTATAAAAAAAGAGTCAGATTTGTGAGATAAAAAGTCACATTTATCTTTTAAATTGTTTTATTCCATGGCAGAAACAAGCTTCCATACTTTCAGCCATTATTTCAAACTATGCATAAATATTGAGAAAGAGCGTGTCTGGGATGACACTGGTCACTGAAGCAGACAACTCCTACAACGTCCAATAAACACAACTTCTGTTATATAATGGGCTCTCATTAAAGAGTGACTGCTGACCTCCTGAGCCCCCGTCTGCTGTCTCGTCCTCCAAATGGACGGCACTAATACTCACGGCAATGTTCTCCCTCATCGTCCCCTTGTGGACAGTCAGGGTTGAAGTCACACAGCTGGCTCACGCTGATCTGGCGACCCCCTCTGCAGTGATAGCGGCCCCGGAGAGTGACGTTTTGAGAGGTTCCTGAGAGGAGAAAGACAAGAGACGCCAATTACAGACACGGCTGTCACGAAGGAACCAAGGATTAAATCCCTCAAGGGCACAATGGTGATAACGCAGAATTTCAATCCCAGTAACTCTCTGATACCAGGGTCACCCCTGCTTAAGATGTAACATTTGCACAAGCAGCGCCGATCATTACCATTAGCCCACTTTCACCCCATTTTTCTCCTATATCTTCTTTTACAACAGACATTAGGTGTAACAGGTTACTCCGGAGAGGTTTACTTTATGTCTTTCCGATTGACTTTCCCCACCAAGAAAGTAAATCAGAGAGTTACATTAAAAGCTTCTGTGCAAACAAACACAAAGACATCAAGTAAATTCAGCACTTTGTGAAACTAAATGAGGCAGAAAGAAGACATAAAAGAGGCAACGGCTCTCAGCAGTCTCTTGTTTTATGGCTTCAACGACAGGAAAGGATACTGACAAAGGCTATCAACAAATGAAAACACAAAGAGCTCTTTCCTGCCCACTAAAGATACAATAGACACTCTAAAAAATGTGTTAATGTAATGAGACCTCAAGCACAGCTCTGAAGAGATGTCTCAGATAACATTTTAATATGAACATATACAACTCCTGCCCTGTTTTGGGGGACGAGATATGGATCATTTTACTATGGCGCCATATGTAATTTTTTTTTGCTTTTTGCATATGGAGCGCTAGCTTAACACACTTTAGAATATGTAGGACGGAACAATGGCCCAGATAAGTAGCATGTGGCGAATGGTTTATGTGAGTTGAGTCTGATAGCATCACAGCGAACACAACGAGATGTAACTGGGGTTTGCATATCTATGCAAATGGAAGGCAGTCGCAGAGCTGTACAAACGGACCGCGCTCACCAGGGGTTCATCAGACTGCTGACAATGATAAAGAGAGTGATTGTACAGAAAAGAAAAGAAGAAGAAAAAATACGCTCACTGATGTGATTCGCTTACTTCCTTCTTTAAAAACATGGGGGGAGATGTGATTTTATCACTGGCGGCCACAGAGGCATAACACACCCTTGATCTGAGTGGTGACAGATTGTGTTGGGAAGACACATGACAAAAGATGTTTATCTGAGATGATAGTGCTTCAGCGACTTGAAATCAAGACAAGCATGTAACTAAATATCCAACATTTGGTGTAGGTCTTTCGAATATTTTAGCAGTCGACACCAGTAGAATTTGTTGTTTGTTCTTGAACACAAAAGAAGATATTTTGAGACTGCTGGTAACCAGACAGATGACGGTAGGCAAACCTGGGTGGAAAATAATACCATGGAAGTCAATGGCTAACGTCAACTGTCTGGTTACCAACATTTATTTTATATATATTAGTTTTAGTTTCAACAGAAGAAAGAAACTTTTGGAACAACATAAGGGTGAATTGATGACATAATTTATTTATGGGGGGGGGGGGTAATATAAAGTATATAAATCATTTTAATATAAAGTGAGACAGATTATTTTGTTGTAATGACTTTATTTTTTAAGAAACCAGTGACTCAAACCATGAATAAGCCTTCTAAGGAGCAATCACATACTTCAGAGGGTAAATATGTGATGGTGAATGTTAAAATGATGCTGAAATTTGATAAAGTCTTGCTGTTACATCAATGTTGGGAGGTACATGAATCCTGCTTTTATTTATTGTTGGAAAAAAGCTATATCGAGTGTGATAATTACCACAGTCGTTTACTCTTGGTCATGACCCAGTCCTCATTAAATATTTCTGAACTTGAGGAGTTGATTCCATCGATTTATCTACTGAAGCAGACAACTAACACAATCCTGGTCCCTGGGTCTGTAAAGGTTGAAAATGATTGGTCTGTATGGATTTTGACACCACAGCAAAAACAAAACAACAACAAAGTATTTAAAATATGGCTAAATTACTGCCAAATGTAGGCTACTTAAAAACATTTCTGGTAAACTAAATTATACTTTAATGTCATTTCTACTGAAACTTGCATGTCATAAATTAAAATATATTTGTAATTACGCATTCGTAATGATAAAGTTGCAATTTAGAACATTTACAATATAATATCATAATATAATTTAGAACACATTATAGTTATACAATTATGATAAAGTATTTTAAAAGTTATTTAAAATAAACAAAAAAAAGACTTTTTGATTTAAAATGTACAATAAAAAAAACAAAAACATTACAATGCATTTTTTTTTAAAGAGTACTTAAGTGTGTTTAGAAACAGTAATTAAAGTGTATTCTCTTAAGTGCCTTTTATTTCATTTATACTATCTACTGTTATTTTATAAACATGCATTTAGTTTGGAATACAGTAAAAGTAAACTTTCAATGCAATGCATATAATACAGACACATTTTTTATTTATTTTTTTACAAAGAAATAAAATACATGTTAAATTCAGGGAACCAAAGGTACGATTTTAATAACTGTTCTCTAAATCTATCAGACAGTTATTGAGGGGATGCACATGTATCAACTTGTCTATGGTAGTTGTAACCTGAGCTGCAACAATCACAATTCCTGGTAAAAGAGATGCTGAGTGAACATTGTGCTTTTATGAGAATTCGTTTTTTTTTTTTTTTACTCTCTTTCACTCTCGGCCAGGAATGGATTTTTTTATATTTTATTTTTTTTATAACCCATCTGACTCGTTTTCATTTATCTCCTGGTATTGTGTCAAATTGTGACTTGCAACCGCAGCCACATTTACATGCGTTGAGCGAGAACCATCATTTCATGTAAATGGCATAGTAATTAATAGCCCTGCTTCACATCTCAGCATGGGACCCTGCTAAAGAAAAAAAAGAAAAAAAGAATAGTCTTTTTAATCAAACGCTGTACATGAGTGTATGGCGAGAAAAGAAAAAAGAGGAGAAACAAAAGTCGAGGAGGTGTTAATACACCAATCTGCTCTGATGCAGCTCTGCTTTGTGATGAAAGAACAAAGATGTGATGGATATGCCGGACTAGGGTCTGTGTGCGAGTGCTAAAATGATTTAATGATTGTACGGCCGACATTTGACAGCCAGCCGTAACAGTGAGTCATACCACTGGCGGGACAACATTCATATCAGTGAGCTGAAAGCTAAGCTAAGATAAAAGATGCTCAATCTGTCACTGCACATGGGGAAAAAGCTTAATGACCATCATGGAGGTTCACAGGCTCTGCGGCACGAATACTAACCCTTGTAAACACTGCATGGAGGATGTGCTGTCACCAAAAATCAGGCTCTGAAATATTGTTTCCAGTACAAAGATCCTTCAAGGTCAATCACACATTTCAAATGGTTGTTTTCGTAATCATACAAATTTGCTGCAAGTCCTGCATCGAATGAAAGCTGAAGATATAAAATATGTTCATGTTTGTGAAAAAGTATTTAAAAAAATATGATTTATATATTTTTTTATTAATTTAATGTGATTTAATTATTATTTATAAACGTATTTGTTCACAGCGAATAGAGTCAAATGAGCCAAGAGCTCCAGTTGTATCCAAAGAGGAACTATTTGAAGTCATTTTATGTTCTCTCTCAAACAACAAGAATGATTACCAACTGAATGAGAATGTAATGACCCCTTCAGAAACACATTGCCTATGAAGGTCACAGCAAGACGGTTGGTAAACTCGGTTTCAGACTCCATTTCCTCCATCTTTGTTGTGTAGCAAGAAGTAGGCCACACAGCATGCTAAGTTCATGCATTTTTAAAAATGCCTCAAATTTCTCGAGATAAAAAGTGATAAAAGTTAAATAAGCAACAAGAGGCCTATTTCATCTGTATCACAACCTATACAATTTCTGAAGGGTAAGCACTAGCTAGCTAATGATAAAATAGTTTGTTTTGTGCTTCAAAGCAGGTAATTAAGCACTAGCCACTGAATTGTATTATTAATTAAAGGCTTTCTTTGGAGCCACTTTGGCCTTGATTAAATATGAAAGTTTATCATCATTCAACAAAGAGAGCAAAAGTGAAGGTGAATGGGCCATATGGTAAACATATTGGATGTGAAGGGTACAGGTCTGTGTATGTTCGTTATAGCATAAGATCACAGTCGGTGTTACACACAGATACAACTAAGCTAGTTTGAAATGTGTTCTCTCAAAACAGGATTACAGTGAGTACTCTGACTCATATATGATGCACTGTGCTTTTCTCAATAGCATTAAGCGCATTATTTATTTATATATATATATATATATATATATATATATATATATATATATATATATATAAAAAAGAGCAGAGACTTACTTTGTCCTTATTCTGAAAATCTGCCTAATGGGACCAGACAAAGAAGCAAATTAAGAGTATCTTCAATTGCACATTGCTGATGTCCTTACATTGCTGAAAGATTTTCATAATAAAAAAATTGCAAAGTGGTATATGCTTGCTGGTTGGAGCCTGCTCTTATAAAATAAGTAGATAATAAAACTGACAGATAGACTAGACAGATAATGGTAATACACAGACCCGGCTTAAAAGGTGAAGTGATGTGAACCCATGTATAACCCATACTCAGAATTTGTATGAAAAGGACATTGACCTGTTTGTTATACTGATAATCTCATTATCTAATTCTGTATTCATACCTGCATTGTATTATCCTTTCCATCACATATCTGTTATTTCCTTCCTTCCTCTGACCTTTTATTTCTGTCTGTATCTTTCAACAGCAATTTCCCTTCCTTGTTTTGAGCCTTAGTGGATCATTCCTGTTTTGCAAGACATTTTTACCATGTCCCCAGGAGCTATACACTGATTTTGTACAATTCAGAAATGGCAATTAATTGTATTAATATACTGTATATATTTCAGGTGTGCAAGAGATTTTTACCATTTCCCCAGGAACTATACCCTGATTTTTTAAAATTTTTATTTTTTTTATTGGTAATCAATATGTGCGTGTGTGTTCACGTGTAAATGTATGTATGTATGCATTTATTTATTTATTTATTTATTTATTTTCATTTTTAATGACATCATACTCGAGAATATGACAATTTCTATTCCATTTCACTGCATTTAACATAAATAGACTTTTCAATCAGATGTTCATGGTTTAATGTAAAAGTCAAAGTATATATATATATATATCTGAGGGCATTCTACTTGCATTCTACATTGAATGTGATGAGAGAATAACAGGCTTTCATAGAATTAAAAAGGAGGAAAAAGAAAAGAAAGAAAAAGTACAACTTTTTATTATGGTTCCCTTTCAGTTCGGTCACGTTCGATGTAGTCAGACATACCGTACTGATTGGGATCACGCTTAGGGAGCCTGTCATCTTCAAGTATTGATAAAACGAGCCAAAGCACATTGTATCTCGCGCTCCGCCCCGTAACGTGGGTATAATACGGAAGCGGATCCACGCACCAATTTGTCTTTCATTTCGGAGCCGATCGGTCTTCATGCCGATGTCTCTGAAGAGTGTTGCTTCTTTCAACGAGCGAGTGTGTCGCTTCTTCTTCTAGAAGGCTCTCCCGGTGCTGGTGGTTCTACAGCGCGAGTGCAGCGGTGATCGCGAACTTCTGAGCTCTCAACTGCTGTTTCAACAGCATTCTCTTTGTGTTTGTTTATTTGTTTGACGGCTGGTTAGAGGGCGAAGAAGTGAGTGCTTCACTGGTAAGTCCCCATGCCCCACTCTAGCGCCCCTCTGGCCCACCCCAGAAGAGAACGACTGTGTGGGATGGGTGATCTGAGGATCACAGTGAGCCGGTAACCAGTCCCCGTGGCCCCCTCACTCCTCTGTCACACCGCAGCCGGTGGAGCTTCCCACTGAACATGCTGGTCCCTCTGTTAGTGGACCGCCCAGCCGTTTCATTCGGGGCTCCTCCTGAGGACAGGATGTCGATCGCTGCATTGGAAGGGAAAGCTGGACTCTGGAGATGACGACTCGGATACGCTACCTCCTTCTGGGAGTATATCTAATGAATTCATCTGTATTACATCTAATTTAGCAAACTGGAAGTCATCACTTCTGGTCATATCAGAAGTACCAAAAGTTTGGGAAAAGCATGCTCTTCTTATCCTGCAAATCGATTTATTAACACCACCTTTAATTCACTTCAAGTATTAAAAATCATATTACCTTCATTAATTAAAGTAGCCCAAGGGGAATTTAGAGCTCAAGTATTATGCTGAGCCCTTCATCATAGACAGCAAGCCAATCTGTTTACCTTTATCTCACTGAATTATATGAAATGATTATATGAAAATGTGAAGCTGGCTTTCAGTTTCAAGAATTCTTGGTCCCTATCAAATAGTAAATAATCAGCCCTGACCATGAGATTACCACACAGGCTTCTAGGAATGGATTGAGAATTTTAGAAGCGCACCCTGTGTTAGTTAGGGCCGTCCAAGCCAATGTGTCTGATCTGCAGGGAGAGCCGGTAAAGTTAATGCCCTTGAATTACACCCTACTCTCCCCTAGGACAACAGACAAATTGGGGGGGCATCTATTTAGGAGCTCAACGAACTGTTCAGCCCCATGCTTGATTGGCCGAGGAAGGGCCTTGCCATCATTTGTCTTTGTCAGATTATTCCACAGAGCCCGAGGGGCAAAAGCATGCAATGAAATAACTGGTTCAATTTCTTTGTCTGTTTTTGGGACGTTTTGGGGCTGCTGCATTAGAGCAGGAGACACATCAAATGGGACAAGCCAGTGAGGAAAACAAGTGAGCTGATACACCAAAGCTCTTATTGGTAAAAGGTATTATGTGTTCCTGTAAGACAATATAAAAGCCAGAGCATGTATGTTAGAACGGTGACCCCTTGCTCACGGTGTAACTACTTGTGTTCTGACTTCTACGTGTTTGCAACAGTGTAGTTCCTAAGGCCAGAAACTATACTATATTCCAGTGTTTCCCAACCCTGTTCCATACCCATTTTCTAACTCTTCCTAATTAAACACACCTGAAACAAATCATCTGCTCATTAGCGGAGATTCCAAGACCTGAAATGGATGGGTCAGATAAAGGAGACGTCCAGGAACAAGGTTACCCTATATGGAAGCATGTGAATGAAGATTATTGGCCAATGCATTACAAGCTTGATATCACGTTATACATCCCTAAAGCCTGGTTCACACGGCAGGATAATTAGGCCGATTTTAGCCCCGATTCACCCCTTCCGACAATCTTAAGGATGCTCCGATTATCATAAATAATCTGATCAGATATTCCTGCCGTGTGTGGTGTGTTAAGACTGCTCCCGTCTGCTCGGAAGGACGTCGGGACCGCTCCGATCTCAAATCGGGGATATCCAACATGTTGGATTTTATTGGCCCGATTTCTCCTCGTGTGTGGTGTCCCCCGGTGACAAACGAGCACGCAGCCTGTGGACTGTGGCGTGTAGCCAATCAGAAAGCGAGGTGACGAGGCGGCGAGGAAGCACCGGGAAACAAAATCAAAACAGCCGGTGGCATGGCGCACCAGAAAGTCCGGTGGACGTCGGAGATGGAGGACAAACTCGTTTATATAACTAATAGCGCTCTTTTGTGTATGGGAGATCAGCGCCTTTTCTTTTGATAACGTTTTTTTTTTTTTTCGGTTAAAAACAAACTACAAACTATCGCCACTGCATCCTTTTCGTCCGCCATGATTGTTTAGTCTGAAGTCACGTTTGATCTTGAGGGATTTTGCGAGATTTCCCGTCTGACCTGGGAATGCTCGGGAGTTAAATCGGTTTGTGTGTGATGTGTTGATTTTGCCGTGTGGCTGCGCACCACACACTGTACGACAAAACTGTTAGACCCGTGATTTTTTATCGCCGTGTATGGGTTCTCTCAGGTTCGGAAAATAGGCCGACAATTTTAAAATCGTCCCGTGTGAACCAGGCTTAATGTGCATTCTTTATTCCCGGTTGCAATTAAAACATTGTTCATTGAACCCAATTATTTACCAATTATTGTATTATTTGCAATTATTGTAGCTTTAACTAACTTGCTCTGCAAAAGTCTCATCAAACTGTTGCTCTGCAGTGAGAGTAGTTACCTAAAAGGGAACATTTTGAATTCTGAGAATGCAAATCATTTTTAGACAAATTTTGAAAACTCAACAAACCAGGGCTGCGTTTGGTAACTATGATCAACTTAGCTCTCAATGTTTTTGAGAAACGCAGCCCAGGTCAGTCTGATTGATGGACAAATAATTTAAGTTTTTGACACTGCTATCTCTCTAAGATATTGATTAAGTAAGAATCTAAATCTTGGTGAGATCCTCACAGATTACTCAGTGGAACTTGCTGAATTTGCCACGGTGACTGGACTACTTACCCAGATATTGTAAGAAAAAATAAGCTAAGTTACTTTGGTGAGTTGGTCAGTAACTTTATAAGAAATTGCAAAGTAAAAAAATCAAAACAAACAAAAAAACACACAGTCCTGGTCCTGGAGGGACAATGTCTTGCAGAGTTCCAACCTGACCCAACACACGGGGTCTTGGAAGTCAAGATTTAGTAATCCCGAAGACCTTGATTTGTTGTTTTAAGTGTGGTTAATTGGAGTAAAACTCAGAATAGTGGCCCTCCCGGAGCACGACTAGGCATACAATTTATTTAACTTATTTACTTATTTAGAGACATCCAAATGTCTGCTCAAGTAAACATTATTGACTATGCAACTTGTGAGTCTTCAAACAACTTTTACCTCAGAGGAAAAGTTCAGTTCTAGTGTTTCACTAGGAAGCTGAAACTTTTTTTCCCCCTTTAACTATCAAAACTCTAAAGTTTATCAGTGACGTGTCTGGCAGGTATTGCATGTGCATGACCACGTCTTTGTATATTACATTTGACAGCTTGTTTATTTCTGTTACCATCTCTTTTCAAAAATAACTCCCTTTTGCAGACATCTCTTCTTTACTATAATATATGAATCCTGACTCTGGACATATTTGTGGATGCATGACTGACAAGTAACAAACATTGTTGAACCTTGAGGCTATACATTCACAGGATATATAACGTCTCACATGACAGTCATGGTTTCAGACCTTGCAAGTATCCAAAAGGCCAGTGTCTTTATATCAAAGGATGTCCGAGAAAGACGGGAGGCAAGTCTGTCTGCTTCATGATGTCTTGGAGGTATAAAGGCCCTTTGATTCTATGGTGGCCTTGTTCCTTGATGTTTCCCTAGTGCTTGGCAAAGCTGGAAAGTCACATTACAGCTGCCTTTCAAAGATGATTGAGAAAGATACTCCAGAGATTAAAGAAAAAGGGCTTGAAGAATCCAGAAATGGCTGGGAGAGTAGTCCATGATGCTCTCTTACAGTGTGGTGTTACTACTGTATATATGCTACTGATTAGAAAACCTCAAGGACAGTCAGATTCAACTTTAAATGAACTAGTTCACCAAAAAAAGGAAAATACGGTCATAATTTACTCACATTCATACCAGGCAATTCCAGTGACTTTCTTTTTGACAGAAAAAGAGAAATTTTGAAAAAATGCACTTCCATGTAATTACAATGAAAGGGGACTGGAACTTTCAAGCTTCAAAAAGACTGCACAAGTACCATAAAAATAGTTCATATGCCAGGTCTTCTGAATTCATAAAATAACTTTGAGAACCAGATTAGTCTAGGAAAAGGTAGCATGGATTTTAATTGAGTAATGACTTAAGGTTTGGTCTAGTTTTGAAATAACAAAAAAAAAAAAAAAAAAAAAAAAAAAAAATCATAAGGCAAACTGACATGAGGGTGAGATTTTTTCAACATTTCCTTTTCTTTTCAAGTTATTTCACAAGATGAAATGAAAGTCAGTGGAACATGTCAAGTGTGGTAACTTTAATAATTTTATGATGGTTTTGTCTTTCTATCACAGGAAATAAATGTAAGTGCCACCTACACAGCCTGACCTCACTCCTGGAAAAACATCAAAAACGGGTTCTCTGGAAGAGATCTCTAATTTGTGTTAGATCAGTGACGATCTGCTCTGTCAATGGTAGACTTTCTAAAACTCGCTGTGGAGAACCTGGGGCAAAAGAGGTAAAAAAAAATAGCAGATTTTTACAGATAATTTGAACTCTTTGAAATGAGAACAAAACATTTGAGAATTTCAGACATGAATGCCTACAGGGCAGGAACGGTGGGAGAGGATGAGGGCGGTGTAGATGGGACAAGAACAGATAGGAGTGGACTGAAAGGAGGAATACATTTCCTATATGTCTTAATTGACTGTAGGCTGGAGTAGATTTTTCTTTTTTACATTAATATTGTTAGTATTAGAATTTTTTTTGTATCTTACTAAACATTATTTTGTTAACATACTAACAAATGGAACAAGAACGAAAGAAACAAATACACAAAAGGAATTCCCTCTCTGCACACCCATTGGCAGTTGCCACATCGCATCACTTCTCATTTACATAAAGTTGAACTCTGTCTAAACTCTTTCACATTACCAACTCGCTGATGGGCCTCAGATTGCCAACTCTCATTGAAAATAAATGATTCCCAGTCACTTTGTCGCAGCAAATTGCTGTCAGTGTGAATGGCCCTACGAGTCATGACTTGAATGACCAATTTAGTGACAATCTGTAGACCCCCATGGCCTGTAGTTTGTTTGTAAAATTGCACATTATTATTATTTTTTTTTTTTTGACTTTTCTTTCACTATTTATGCTCTGTACCTAAAGCAAGCTCAGTCCAAGATCATCTGCTACTGTTGATTTATACAAACAGTTGGGCCAGGCCAGTGGGCTAAACATTTATTACGGTGACATTTTAATGGCTGGTAAATGAAAGGAAAATATCACAAATACTTGCCTGGCTTTTAAAATTTGATTTGTGTACAACAATTGATCTTGTACTGGCCTAAGAGCCAAAACAGCAGCCATCCTGTAAATAAAATCATGTCCGCATGATACTGGGCTGCTGCAATGATATTTGACAGCAAGCGCATTGTGAGGTTATGTGGCTGATGACGTTCTCAAGCTGAATTGTTTGTTCCACTTTGTTGAGTTATGGTGAAGATATCGCTTCTTATTAATTTTGGATGGACAGAAAAAAAAGTGCACAAATACCTCCATCATTATTAGATGATATCACTTTAATGGAGCTCTTGGATGTCTTTGATTTAAGCCACTCATGTCACTTACGACCAGCTAACAGCAAGGGTCAGATTATGTCCTTGTCGTGTATTATATGATGCAGTTCCTAATAAAGTTAAGTCAATTGGCCGTTTCTATTGATCTGATTTGTTAAAATGGTTGCACTTACACTTGGCCACATAAATGTGTCTCTGCAAAACTAACATAAATCTGACCTTCAATTCCCACGCTAAATGCAAAATCAATGGAGTTCATGTCAACGAAAGCAACAGACATGAGCTGCATTTTATTTATCATCAGCTAATTTCAAGATCAAAGATCACAATTAGAGAGAAAGCGGCATCAGCACTGGTAGGATAATTTATTCTCAGTACTTTTAATGAAGATGATTTTGTTTTGAACGTCATTTGAGACAGTTTCGGCTTTCTGAAGAGATACTTCGCTATTCATCTGCAGGGATGCGTATGCATTGCAGTAGCGATGTCTAGACTTGTAGTCAAGACCGCCTAAACCGAGACCAAGACACTGCCAAGACCAGAGGGTATCGAGACCAAGACAAGACCAAGTCAAGACCAAGACCAAGTCGAGACCAAGACCGAGACCAAGTCAGACCGGAGGGGAAAAAAAAACAGACTAGTTTTGAAGCTAAGCAACTTGTATGAATTCAAGAACAGCGGCATACTAGGGTTCAGCCGCAGTTTACATTCAATACATATTAGACGGTATTATTTCAACTACACAGGCAGAACAATACAGAGACAGACCATGTCATGTGTGTGACTGTGAGCTCACTGTAAATGTTTTTGCAGACTGGTTGAGATCAACTATGTGTAGTTGCATGACGGCTGTTACTGCACTATTAGAGGATTGAGACTCCCTTAACTTTTGTGTACTGTTGAGGACTGACATGACTGGTACTGATGGTTCATCTGACAAAACATCAAACACCTCCAACACCATCTTGCTCCTCCAACAACTGCCTAAAGAATGAGAAATATGTAACCAATTGAAATTATACTTAATGTGTAGATGAAATCGTAACATCAAATTAAAGATACAAAATTATAAACTTGGATTAGGCCTAATGTTTAGTCAACAAACGGAGAGACTAGTAGTCATTCATTTAAGCAATTACTAATCGCACATTTATATTCAATCCTTGGTATAGGCTATAGCCTATATATTCCGCGCTCAAGCGCATACATAAAACTTGCCGCAAAGCACCGGCAAAAGTAGGCTAATGATAATAAATTTGTCTGAAAAAATAACAAAGCATTTTAATTGTTTATTAATAAACGAGTGTTTTCTAAATCAGTGTCGACTGCAAACATCTCCATACATCTCCGCTGTAAAGTAGATGCACCTTTCATCGGACAGGATTACATCAGATAGTACCGTACGTATTGGCTTTCCATTGGATTTTTTTCGTTGGTGAACATTTCAAGTTTTATAGATATATTTCTCATGTCTGTGAGGCTAGTGATACGCTGTTTTTTCAGTTCATTTTTGAGATACGCTCCAATTCACAGAGATCATGAAAGCGCGTCCTGTTTCTTTTATTTTACAAATGCACAACGTTTTCTTGTTGTTGTGAGTTTACACAAATAAAAGTAGTTGCGACTGATGTATTATTATTTTCTGTATGACCAGAAATGATGGAGTATTTTAAGTTGTTTCCACTGTTGATAGGAAAATGCGAGTGATGGCACCGGCGCGTCCATGTCATGCAGTGCGCGCTCCACACTCCGCACAAACACCTGGATATGTGCTTAATAATAGCGAACATTTATAGGTTAACGTTAGGGCGAGCGGCCATGCCAGACGGATAAGTCCTCTTCGTGTCTAACAAATTAAATCATACATTTTCTACGGCGAGTAAGCGCTGTGCCAGTGGGCGGCTGAAACACAACACTAGAGAAAGCTGGTGTTTTTCTTTAAATAAATTCGTTTAGGCTTTAAAATAAATATTGTTTGTGGGCTAATTAATGCCACAATTATTTGTTTATTTTATAGGCTACTTATATATTTTCATTTTTTGTTTTGCATTGAATACCATTTAAAGGATTTGTTGTGCACTGCAATTCCATCCTCCCATAAAGCCACCTTAAGATTTTTCTTTATAATAAAGGGTTTCTGCCTGGGTTCTCCCAAGGTTTTTTTTCTCCATTAGGTCACTTGATGGAGTTTTTCGGTTCGTTGCCACTGTTGCCTTTGGCTTGCTCAGTTGGGGGTATTTTGGGGATATTTAATTTAATTTTATCAATCAATAAATTCCTCTTGAAACAAACTTTGTTGTATTATTTTAATTTAATACTGTGAAGCTGCTTTGATTCAATCTGTATTGTGAAAAGCGCTATACAAATAAACTTGGCTTGACTTGACTTGACACAAAAACGACACGTTTTTGCTCACACTCAAAAAGTGACAATTTTAACACGTTATAAAAAATATCTATGGGGTATTTAGAGCTAAAACTTTAGAAACACACTCTGGGGACATCAGAGACTTTTTTACATCTTGTGATTTGATTTTCTTAATCAAATCAACATTGTCAAAGGATTCTCTTGAATGCCCGTCCCCTGAGAAAGTCCGAAGAAGCTTCCTTGAGCCCTTGAGCACACGTCCCTCAGCACACGATAGTCTTACTAGAGAACCACTAAGCGTCCTCCCCACTGGACTTTTCCTGGGATTCGCATTCTCACTGCTCGCCCGCTCATGGCACAGCTCATTTCACTCACTCAGTCTCATGGGCCTGAATGATTGATGGTTGGGGGAAAGACTTGGCGCACCTTCACGGTCCATCCCAGGCTGTAAAGCAGCAAGCATCACCATGTTAGACCCTGACAGCTGCACAGCTCAATGGGGAAGGATATAGACTGGGGAACAGGAGGCTGCTGGTCCAAGCCCCTATGGGTTCCAGTTGCTATAATAAATGAATGAGTAGATGCAGCCTGTTTTCTTGAATGGCTGATGACAAATAAAAATGCCACGAGGGAAATTGAGTTGTTTGGGCACATGTTCTCCCTATATACTCAGAAATCAATATTCATGCAGTCATCTTTTAGAATTTCATTTGCGTGGTTAATAGAGGGACCACAGTTGGCGAGATGACTGACAATCTAATAATGATAATAATTGAATAACATAATAATTGATAATCTGAGACGTTTGGCCACTATTTAAAGGATTAATTCAATAAAATGAAATAAACTGCTAGTTATAATAATACTTGATATTTTAAGCAGTATCAAAAGGCAGTATCAAACATACATCCACAAACCATTTAACTTATGCAATCTGATGTCTGATCGAAGATATAAAAAAAAAAAAAACGTGGGACAGAATCAGAAATTGGAAAATGTTTTTTTAATTGTATCAATTTAATGACTTATGATCTGTGGTGTTCGTGACTCTCAAGTAAAATGTATCCTTACATCTATATATGTGTGACAGTACACATATTAATAGTATTAAATAAAGGTTTTAAAGTCCCCCTGTGGTGAAATTCAAGTTTTTATTGTTGTTTATATGTCTATGTGGTGTTTTTAATATGCTTTAAGCCAACACCATTGCTGAGTATTCTCTCCTTAAAACTACAGTGAACTAAAGACAGTCTCAAAAACACGTTTGAAATCGCTGGTGTTTCTGATGTCACAAACGACCTTGTAACCAATCAGATCCACGTGTGACCATCAACGAGTGGATCTCTGAGCTGGTGTGAGTGAGTGAGTGGAGGCGGGGCTAATTTGCATATTCATAGAACCGTGTATACCAAATGAGGCAAGGTTGTAGAGTTATACATTCAAGCTATTTTAAGGCATGAAGAATTCTTCTCAAAAGAGGTCAGATTTATCTGATATTATACTTTGATTTGTTTGGTTATGTAACATGTGAGCAGGGATGAGGTAGAGAATCCAAATGCAAGCACAAAAGTGTATTAACAGAGAACATAAACTCAGCAGACAGAAGAACAATGACAGGAACACCACATAAAGGAGCACCGACTGATAAAACAACAACTGAAGCACAGAGGTTTATATAGACAGGGTAACAAGGGGCTGATGAGGGACAGGTGTTGGTAATTTGATGTCATGGGAACTAATGAGGGTAACTATGGCAAAAACAAGGAACAAGGCAAAACAGGAACCAAACACAGGAAGTGAACTAAGAATACAATTCAACATAAAACTCCTTACAAGATACAGAACAGGGATCGTGACAGGTTACTACTTCAGTGCTTATTAATATTTTAAAAACTTTTGTTTGCCAGATCATGTGATGTGACAAACAAACTTTTTTAAGTTATGTTAAAATATTTATTTGGTTACACTTCATTTTAAGGTGATGTACTTAAATTGTACTCAAATAAGTGCTGAGTAATATTAATTAACTAAATGTACTTACTATAGAGTTAGGTTTAGGGTTTTGTTTAGGGTTGGTGACTTGTAATTATGTATAAGTTACTGTTATTACTATGGTAAGTACATTTATTAACTACACTGTGT
>FLSR01004870.1:14589191-14639411 GCA_900092035.1 Leuciscus waleckii | reverse complement strand
GTTTGAATAATTTATATATTAAGCATTGAATAGCAATGGCGGCCATTTTGAAAAGTGGCCGCCATATTGAATTTTTGAGTGGCCAACGCCTTTTTCCAAAATAGTGGCCCTTAGAGAGTATCTGTGCCAAATTTCATGCTTCTATACCAAAGTGAACGATTTTTTTACTAATCTGCTGCACTAGGAGTGAGTGTTTCGTGTTTACCTGAAATTGGGAGCCAAGTCAGTACAATTACAGAATATTTATTTAAAGAGCACTTAGCAAGTGAAGCAGACGATATGCTTTCCACTTTCCACATCCGATTGGCTCAAAATTACTGCCGCCAATGGTTTAGACATCCCATACCTTGGCTATCTTGAACTACCAGTTGAAACCATGGTTATCACCCTGCCAGACTGTGGTTTTCTAGTAGTCGGTGATGCACAAATTTTTTTCAGCCGTGCTCTCATTTGCATGAATATCATAGGCAGATGCAGACAGTTAGTTAATGCCAAGTTCAATACCACCTTAGGAGGGGAGTTGCATTGAGGTTTTCCAGCAAATGCAAAGTGCCAGTTGACTTGAGAAACAGTTTGTTGCAGGGGTAGCTGTAAAGAGACCTGCAGATACCTGCTTTATCAGTTGCAACTCTAATGGTCAGGGGAATAAAGAGTTCATTACCATAGGTGACAGAGTTGATTTGTTGGATGACCTGGAAGGGGCGAATATATTTAGGACTTAGCTTTCGGCAGGGGAGGCGCAGGCGGATATCTCTGGTAGAGACACACACTTTCTGCCCGGGTTGGTAGATGGGCGCTGGTTGTCTACAGGCATCAGCGTAGCTTTTATATCTGCGCACTGTCCTCTGCAAGTGGTGGTGAGCGTTGCCCAGACCCTCTCGCTCTTCTGGAACCAGTGGTTGACGGATGGAACTTCAGATGGGTTGCCTGACCATGGGAAAAGAGGAGGCTGATAGCCGATTATGCACTGAAAAGGTGTGAGCCCGGTCATCTGCTGGCAGAGGGAATTCTTTGCATACTCGCCAGGCAAGAGACTAGCTCCAGGAATCCTGGTGGCTCTGGCAGAAGGTCCTCGGGAAGCTTTCCTCTCCATCTGCCTGTTAGACTGAGGATGGTATCCGGATGTCAGACTCACGGTCATATCTAGGAGGGAGAAAAAGGCCTTCCATACAGTACATGATATAAACTGTGGCCTGCGATCAGACACCACATCTTCGGGGATACCAACATTTCTGAATATCGGGTTGAACATAGCCTCTGCAGTTTCCATTGCAGTTGGAAGACCTCATAAAGTTATCAACTTGCAGGCCTTGGAGAAACGGTCTTCGATTACCAGGATGCAGTGTGTCCATCTGATGCAGGATGTGGATATAAGGCAGGACTGGTTAGAAATTCACCAGAATTGACTCAGAGAAGCTCACGAAAAAGCGAGAGAATATGCAGAGCACAAGGCTGCTGAGAGACTCACTCTGTTCAACGACTAGATCTACTGTCCTAACGTGTGTGTTGGTCAGGCTGTGTACTTGCGTCACCGACCTGCTGGCAGAAACAAGATAGGTGCTTGGGCTCCTACAGTGTATCGGATCAAAGAGGTACACGGCACCACATATACGGTTGAGCCTCTGGAGGGTCCCAGTAAAAGATACCACAGAGTCGACTTACGCCCTTGTTTGAATCCTATTGTGGAACCAGTGGTAACAGAGAGTAGTTTGTCGTCATCATCTAAGACTCCGGTTGAACAGGTGGAAGTTGGAAATGCTGACCCAGAGTATGTGGTGTAGGAAGAGGTTACATTACTTCATCTCGAAAAGACAAGGCATGTGGATGTTGGCTTCTTTCCCTTCTGGATAGTGTGGAACAGCCAGCTGAATATGAGCCATCGGTTGAACATGAACATGACCCTGCCCCTTCGGTAAACAAACCTGTGTCTAGGAGGCCTGTTCCCACACCCAGAAGAACCACTCGAGCCAATGCTGGTATCATTCATACTCGTTTAATGAGCCAAGATCGGCACATAATGCTGTTTCACTCAGTCCTGAAGTTTGCCCAGGTTTTGACAATGGTAGTGTGTTCTTCAGAGAAGATGTCAAGTTAAGAATGTACTGAGTCATTGAGGACAATGACTTCTTAACATGGGAGAATGTGGCCAAGTGGTATAAATATACATGTATAAATATACTCAACATAGGTATGCTCCCAAATAGCAGACCACCTACACTTAAGCCCTATCCTCAACCTAGCTTGTAATGTTAAAAAAAACACACACACACATTAATCACACACAGGTAGAATTAATCAGACCATAATGTGTCCAGGCAATGGGAAATGGGAAATGTAGTTCATGATGGGAAAGCAAAGGAGATGGGAGGAGTTCACTCTTCTCTAAGTCTTTTAGCTCTTTTATTGTGTAAACACAATACACCAGGTGAGCTACCGATCAAGATTCATGTCAGAAAAGCCATACATATGGAGCTGGTTATGAGATTCAAATTTTAAAATGTTTCAGTTTGCAAATCATGCACTATGGTAAAAATGTGTTCAAGTCATAACATTGTATTGTGCAAGGAAGTACATGGAAATAAGTATTTATTATAGTTGACAATCTGCCCCTATAATCATAATTTACATTTCACTGTCACTAGTGTTCATTTCAAATGGAAACTGCAGTGAATTGTATGTAAAGGTATATTTTTGGATTTTTGTAAAAATTAAGTTAGTGGCACATTTTTTCCAATGAGCCTAAGTTGGATAGTTTATTTATGCTATAAACATCAAGAAGTTGAGATCTGCTACATTGTTTCACTTTATGTGAGACTACTTTATAGGTAAAATTGGATGTGTGTATAATATTTGTTAAAGTTAGTAATTCATTTTACAGTGATTTTGAATCTGAGGATTATGAAATATGTCAGACTTGTTTGGATGTTTTGCTGTGCCTTGCTGTTTTATTTTGTTTTGTTTTTGTGTGTGAAGTTTAAATAGTTGTGAGACCCCTGTTTTCTGCTCCATTTTGTTATGGGAACATCTGTCTTTGAATGCAAGAACCAGGCCTGTGTCAGCACCCTGGAAATGTGCCTAATAGCTATCTGGTGCCTATAAACCTCTGTAACTATACAGGGGTACCTAAAGACTGATCATTCAGAAAACACTGACTAGTCAAAATATACCGTTTTCACATCCCTAACAGAGAAAGCACTCCTTGTGATGCTGTGAGACTTTGAACAACTTTGATGTGCTCCATAGGCCACATCTGTCCTCTAGCTGCACAGAACAATGACATTTTATAGTGGATGGAAGAAAACCAGCCCAAAAAGGAATCAATACAAAAAGGAAATAAATGGCCAGAATACACAGATAAAGCAAGCATGGACTGAACAGCAGGGAAATGCAGGGTGACTATAGGTATGTGTCCAGGGGCAACAGTGAGTGAATCACCCTGCTCTTTTCCTTTCTATTTCTGCGCTATGCTTCCAGCAGGAGAGATAACGTTAATTCAGAATGATTGATCTTTTGTGTGCCTTTGCTGGCTGACTGGAGAGACTTTGAGCCTAGAGGCCCTTGTTCTACATTTTCAATGTCATCACCTAAGAAACATTCAAGAGGTATTAAAAATGAGCAAAGTGCTTAATACAGATCTATATGCCAAATCGGCCCTCTGTTATTTTCTTTTGAGCTACACGAAAAGAAATTTGGGAAAACACCATGAAAGTATCATGAAAATAGTGTTGTAGCACTCGAGACTAGACTCGAGTCCATCTAAAGCCCAAGAACATATTGTCATGCTCTTGGTCTTGGACTCGGGGCGCAATTGGTTACACACCAAAAGTACGTCTTTTGTTCTTCATTTTGTTCCAAAAAAGAATGTATTGGCTATTAAGTACTAAAATTACTTGAAAGCACAAGTAGGAACTTCTCAGGAAGACTGGAAAGCAACATACTTATAAGTCTGGTGGAAGTTAGCGAAACTATTAACATCTCTTACAGCACCTGTGTTTACAGTGCTGCACCTGCAAGGGCTTTATTAGTATGTGATGGAAGATCTTCCTCCCCTCCCCTCGTATCATCGTCGCCCCAGCACTCTATTTTCGCTCAAAACCCGCACTCTCGGCAGAAGCAGTTAGCTAAGAGTCAATACAGATTGCTGTGGGCGGCGTGTGATGAGGTGCAGCTGAAGTTATTACCACCTCCGTCTCTCACAGGACCACATACACGCTCAAGGTGCCCAAGGTCCAGGCGAGATGTAATGTAGTCAGGTCACAACAGAGACGACCTGGTAAAACAATCTACAGCTTCTCTGCACAACACATGCTTCACTTCCCAATATGATGAGAACACCACTACCCCAGTTATATGATCACACTTCTCCCATGGACACTTTATTGCCCTTTTTAAAAAAAAAATTAATAAAAGGTTCCAGTGTCCCAAACCTCACTGTATCGGTCTAAGCCCTGATGTACACATCTTATGTCAACAACACATAAGCAATTCGTTTATATCTCAGAGCCATTATTATCAGATTGCTTTTAAGTTTTGGCACTTAACCAATCAGAAATTACAATGAAAATGGACTCTAAAACTATCCAGTATATCCTACACAATGCAATATTTAGCAATAGAGGTTTTATGAAGAAACATACAATCATGTGTGTGAAGCATGAACTACTCGCCCATTGTTTGACAAGGGGAAAGACAGTATTTGCATTAAGTGTTTATTCTCAAAAATATTGCTTACTTCAATCTCATAATGTTGAAACTCTCTATTGTTGAAACTTTGTCACTTCATTCCCTTAAAATACCTATTATGAGATGATTTATTCATAATGTTACGACTTCATTCTTGAAATCGAAATTTTTATGTGGCACTAAATGCATTTCTGATTTCAAATCTGTAATAATAATAATTCACAAAGACCATTTCCTAAAAAACATTTTATTATTTATGTTTGTTATTAAACTAAATATATTTAATGTATTAACCCAGAAATCATTTTATCATCTGTATAAAGTAGTGATTCTGTTACACAGCAGAGATGTTATTAATGTTAAAGTGCTTTCTTCTATCCCAGTTTTATATGCTAATCGATCTATTTAATACATTTTAATTCTCATTACATTTGAATTTGAATTCAACTGGAATTCAAAAAGCATTCTTAGTTCAAATGTGAGTGGCAAACAATCCTTCATCAAATCATGCAGCTTGTTGAGGAGAGATGTGCTACTCTTTTAGTAGGTGAAAAATCCCATTGACTTAAATTTCCCATAGACTGTAGTTCAGGGTGTGGTGGATTTTTAATACATAAAATAGTAAACTGTATATTAAACTAACCATGTTTCTAACATCTAACCTTATTTCTCTTTTTAGGCCTAACATGCTTACACTTTGAAACACAATGTACTAAAACGTTCTGTCCTGTGTTTTTGAATGTTGTATGTTGTGTTGCCACACCCCTTTTACTTTGGTTGTGTGAGTGTAAAAATAACAAATATGGGATATGAAACTAGACAGATGACTAGGTTTGAACCTTGTGATTAACAATGAAGTAATAATTAAAACAAAGTTTGCTTTACCTAGTAACAGAAGGGTTTGTCTATGAAGAACCAATCAAATTCATATAATTTTTCCATACCTCCCTATTCTATAAAAACTGTTGTATTCGTGTTAGCTGGTGGGATACTCAATGGAATTTGTCTGAGATCCTCCGGCCTTATTGCTTCTTCTTGGGAAAGATTCTCTGAGAACTGCTCTGAGATCCCCCGGATCAAAGCATTTGAAGGACATTTGCTGAAGTCTGTTTGTCGATCATTGCTGCGCAGCAAGCAAGGTAGTTGGGGGAACAAGTATTAGCACCCAGCTAACGTCGATGCATAGATTAGACTCGGCCGACGTCGACTGTAGACGCGCTAGAGTATAAATATTATAGGATGTAGTTAGGTCTAGGGAAAAATCTACCACAAGGGAAACCCTACGTTATGGGTACAAAATATGGCAAAACTCTGAAACTGAAAAGACTGTAACTGGTCACTCTTTTCGATATGACATTGGATATGACATCAATGATTTATGTTTTGTACAGACAATGAATACTTACCTTACTAACAATAGTACAAACACTAGAATGTATTATTGTGTGTTTAAAGTGTGCTTTGGTTCCATGTGCCATGTACTGAAGTTTTCAATGTCATGTCCAATATATGTTCAGACACCTCTTTCTGGACCAGTGTTGTCTTAAGCCCTCATTATGCTTCTGCGTCAACTCCACGGCGTAGCTACGCCGTCACTCCAACGGCGTCGTGACCGTTTTATGGTTCTGCGTCGGGTTGCGTTGCATCGCGGTGCATTTCACCGCCAGAACGCTAGGGGGGTGGTGTGGTTCGCGAATCTCTTTCCTAGTTTGTTTTGGTTCCATGCGCCGGTTCCGCTTTTTCATTTCCGACAATGGCGAGCGGAAGAGAGAGAGTGTTGTTGCAGCTGGAGCTAATCAACGTTGAACAACAAATGATTTTATTGCAAATGTTTAATCGTAGAAGAAAAAGAAGACGACAATTTAAAACAGCTGTTTTCTATGTGAATATACAGTAAAGTGTAATTTATTCCTGTGATCAAAACTGAATTTTCAGAATCATTTCTCCAGTCTTCAGTGTCACAATGATGTATAATCTGACCAATCACAGCCCCTGCGGTCTGCGTCACCGCGACGCGTAGTTACAATTTTTTGGAGGTGCACGTCAAGCTACGGCGGAGGGGTCGCGTCGAGGTTCGCGTCGACGCAGAGGGGTCCGCGGGGGTACGCCGTCGATTCGACGCAGAAGCATAAAACAGGCTTTACTAATGTATTTTTCATCTTCGTTTCTTCAAATCAATCTTCACACTGCAAATTTGTTAACCCAGGGTGGTTTACACAGTGTTGGAAGTGGTTTAAGAAGCCTTATATAATCTTTCACTTTCAGAATAAAACTCTTTACAATTAATCAATAATTCATTATTTTGGTCATCATTCTGTTTAACAATGCTGTCATATATAATGCTTTCCGACTGCCACTGTCTTTTCTCTGACAGGGTGACAGCCATTCCAATTTTAAGTGTGAGATAATGTGAAAATATGAACCAGTGATGTAAACTGACATCTGCAAAGGGACTAAAAGAAGCGAAAGACAAGCATAGGCCGAGAAGATGCTTTTTTCTAACTCACAGGTGCTTTTATGCGACTTCCATTACATTCAAGGTATACATTTTTATCCGTCTTCGTATTTCCTGGAAATCAAACGTATGACCTTAGCATTGCAAGTGCCATGCTCTAATGTTTCAGCTATAGGAATGCAGGAATAGTAGCAGTGAGTTTTGCATGAGCAAGCACCATGCAGGAAAAATTTATAAAATTAAAATAATCATTTCAGTATTTTTCTGTTTCCTAAATACTGGGAAAAACTCAACCATCACATTTGGTGACTGGAAGTAACTGTTGTTTAAATCAAGACAAATGATCTTGTGTTGTAAAACTAATTGTGAAATTCTACCAGGATACATATCTCACTCTTTAAGTCTGTCATCTTAGACAATTTTTAAAGTCACTTTCATTCGGCCTCACCTGACATTCGTCATCCGCATGTCCAACCTTAGAGGGTTTGGAGTGACATCAAAGACTAAACCGAGTCTGTTTTGGGAATGCTTCTGTAGGACGTGAAATGGATTGTCATGTTCCTGGTGGAGATCTCAGCTGGACGTCCATGTGGCATTGATGAACCCTGTTAGCACTCAGTTCTTCAAGGCCCATGTTGCACTAGCAGGATTGTAGCATTTTGTCTACACTGACAAACAGTTTTGAAAGTTTTGAAAGATGTGCAAATACTAATATAACACCTTTGTTTTCTTCCCCTAACCTAAACACCTTTCAAAATATTTCCCAGTGGTTGTCGTCGATCACTTTACAGAGACATACACTTTATTTTGATGCTCCACTTTAGGCATTCTGTTGACTATAAATAACATTGAACCTACAGTACATGTAAACTAACTTTCAGGTGAGGGAGAAATGAAGATCTTGGTGGAGACACAGAGAGAGGGAAGACGCTGGAGACAGGGTAACAGTCCACTTAACGAAAACGAGGTCAGACAAACAGCTGGGATGAGGTGAGTGCATATATAGTGGCAGTGATGAGGGTGATGATGAGGTGCAGGTGTGAGCGAATGTGAATGATGTGCAGGTGGAAGCCAAGGAGGGTGATGGGAAATGTAGAGCATAGGATGGTGACTACGTGGAAATGTGACACATGCGTGCAGGTTACGTGTTTCTTCCAGTGTCTCAGAGAGGCTCCATTCACAGTAAACACTGCTCCACACAAACCCAGTCTCTGCATGTGCTGTTTGTTTGAGTTTCCAATTATGTGCATTTGGGAAAGCATATTCAGTCTGACTTGCTTTGTGTTTCATAGTGAAGTGTTGCACTGTTCTAATTAACTTGCGTGGAGCGTCTCAGCAGCTCGGTAAACAAACTCTATCTCTGCATATGCTGTGAGGTTGGGTTGATTATAACGTTCATCTGGGAATGCAACGTGCGCCATTTTACCAGATCTGTACCGTAAATCATTTATAAATCTACACCAACACTGGAGAATGCATCAATGTGTTTGTAAATATGCAAATTGTTGTTCATCTATCGTAAAGAAGTGGCCAAATATTAAAGATTAAGTGGACATTTTAATTAATGTTGTTGGCCCTCTGCAGACATTTGTTATAACATGTAATGTACATAAGTTGATTGTTTATACTGATGTATTACATTATGTATTTTAATAGTGTTGTGCAATAAAACCATGTGATCACTTGCTTTTGATACTGTATATGAACCCATTATTGTCTCATTGTTTTTATATTTGGTAACACTTTACAATGCGGTTTCATTAGTTAACAACTTTAGTTAACATGAACTAAGAATGATGATGAATAGATTTGTTAACATATTTATTAATCTTAGTTAATGCTGATCTCAACATTTACTAATACATTATTCAAATCTCATATTGTATTTCTTAACATCAGTTAATGCACTGTGAACTAACATGAACTTACAATGAATGAATGTATTTATATTAACTAACATTAAAGGGATACTTCAGGATTTAGCATTAAGCTTTGTATTAGTAGAAAACCTGTAGTATTTTCGAATTACCGTGCTTCCCTCCCTCATATCCCCCTGAGACGAGAGATTTATGTATTTTTTGTCTGGAAAAAATCCTCCGATGACGCAAAAATCTTCATTTTGCGTCATCGGAGGATTTTCTGGCCAGAGGCTAAAGACTACAGCCAGTAGGAGGGACTGTCCCGCATGTTCTCAACCCGCCCATAGAGGGTGGGATCTCACTCACAGAATGTACACAGTGTCAGCCGTCTTTCTTTGGAAGCTAAGCTAGCAGGCTCTTGTTCTGTGGAGAAAGCTGAGTAGTAGGACAAAGCTGAGTAGTAGGGGTTACCATTCTCTTTTTCCCGGACATGTCCGGCCGTCGAGATCGTCCAAAATGTCCGGGATTCGGCTTTTGCTTTCTGCAGTCGCCATTCATTGTTTACATGCACACCTTTTGTTTCAATCTAACTGAATTAATTCCGATTGGTGAATCTGAATGTAGTGTTTACATGAACGCTAAACAAGTGATCGGTTGATGTGCGTTTTAACATTGCTAAGAAAATCCCCACTCCTCCGTGAGAGATAGCCTACCAGGCCGGTGTCGTCATCAGTATCACGCCACCGGCCTCGTGCCGTTCTCCCGCGCCCCTCAGACTCGTCCTGCTCGCCACAGTAAACATGATGAATGGCGACTGTAGAACGCAAAAGCCGAATGCCGGACATTTTGGGCGATCTCGAAATCCCGGGCAGACTCGTCGTCACGGAGACTCACTAGTAGCCTAGCCTTGTTGTTTTAAACTGCGCTCTCTTACCGGTAGGCGTGGCTTGGGAGTGGCCTCCTAGGGCAGCGAAGCAAGTGCATTCTGGGAGTTGTTGTCTTTCATCCACATAAGCCAAAAATACATTTTCTGGCTTTTCTCAGTCTAGAAAGCTCCAAATTCAAAAATAATTTCACATTTCTTCTACATAAATGACCTATTTTAAATACACATTCATCTTTCCAGAGGTGAAGTATCCCTTTAATAAAGATTAACAAATACTATAACAAATGCATTTTTCATGGTATGTTAACAAATGAGACCTTATTGTAAAGTGTTACCTTGTATTTTAAGTTGTTTTAACTATTGTGAGTAGTTGTTATGACTATTGTTCACTTAGGTACATTTTTATTACGACAAAAAATACCCAATTACTCCTCAAAATAATCAAATGATTTCTCGAATAATCCTTAGTGACCGCTCTAGATTAGTTAAAATATTTCAAATTGCACATTGTTTTGCATTTTGTGACTTTCAGTTAAATAAAAGACTATTTCTTAAAAAAAAAAAAAAAATAGTGTTAAAATATTGTATCGTCTCATTCTCGTGAACCCAATATCTTGAGTGTTAAAGTTTTAAATAATCCAGGTTTAATCCTTTGGTTCTTCGTCTGAAATTATCCACATAAAAAACAAAGTATAACAAAATGTAAACTGAATTAGTGAGTCTGTAAGCTGAATTATTTGTTTAATACTTTAAGTTAAATATGTTTTAGAGCAAACTCTAATCAGGAATATCAATATAGTGCTGCACTGCAAATACTGTTGTAACATTTTGCTGTTTCATTATATTACGGCACACTCTCTTTTGAGGTTTTGCTCCAAAAATAGTCCCTGACCCTAAGCATTCCTGTAATTAAAACAGTCCAGCATGATGTTAGCCACACCAAGGTCATGGACTCCATTCCCAGGGAATGCATGAACTAATAACATGTGAATCTTTATTCTAATCTGAGTCATTTTAGATCAAATCGCCTGCCAAATGCAGCTATTTTTGGATGAGTCGTGACCCAAAAAATGGGTCGCAGGTCTGTCCTGAGATGGTCATGAAAGAGAAAATGATGCTAAATGCAACTAACCATATTATCATAAATGGGTCATTCATTCAGTTTGGTACCTTTTGGAAATATTACATTTTTCCAAACTTCACAGACTTCAATTCCACCATTTACAGAAACATTTTAAGCAACTGACTGAAACAAAATGTCCACAGAGTTATGGATAAATATATAAAAGCCATAAGACATAAAACATTTAAACTTGTAATAGAAACTAAAATATTTCAGCATTAATACATTGGTAATTCTTTACAATAAGGTCTCATTTGTTAACATTAGTTAATCCATTAGCTGACGTGATCTAACAATGTATTTTAACAGCATTTATTCATTTTTACTAATGGAAGTTAATAGAAATACAATTGCTTTGATTTATTACATCTTTTGACTTTAATATGCATTAGTAAATACTGAAATGAACATTAACTAAGATGAATAAATGCTGTAGAAGAATTGTTCATTGTTAGTTACCTGCGACTTATGTGTTAACAAATTAAACTCCATTGCAAAAGTTTACCATAATGTTTTGAAATGCATGTAATTTTACACAACATGTCCATTTCTCTAAAATATCATGATTTTAATTATGACTTCAGTTGCATTTAGAAACAAAACAGGTCCATTTTCCTTTTTCAGCCTGTATCATGCGAATTATATTACATCTTTGGGTCTTTGTGGTCATTTTAATCAATTTTATTTTACTTGTGTACAACAACAAAAACTGGTACTGTCTGGTCACACTCGGGGAACTTATGTAACGATCCAAGCACTAGATCGTTACATGCCATAGCAAATGCATTTGCTATTTAAACAAAGTGGCGCAGGACTTGAAAATGATAACTGCGTCAGGCTGAAACTAGAAAAAACACTTGCGTCGCTTCTGGCGCTGCATTGCACAGGGTTTATGATAGGGCCTATAATGTTAATACATTTATTTTACTTGTGCAACAACCAAAACTTGAACTGTTTGGTCACACTTGATGTCCAAGGTCAAATTTCCACATGCAAAACCAGTTTAGAACCACTGGTCTATATAACCCTGCATAAGTTTAAATGACTGAGCAAATTTAGTTTATGCTGGTTCTAATGTCTTCTACATTCAACTTCAGGCACCAGCTTCAAGCTTATCACGTTATCCAAAGGAGCAGCTGCCTGGAGGAATCACATGTCAAGTCCTGTCCAGGTGATTTCTCCAGCACCTGGGCCATGTCAGCAGAGCCGTCGGTCAGCCTGCGGGAAGCTCGCTCTGACCTCATTTATGCAGAAGAGAGAGGCTTTTTTGACAAGCCAAAGCATGTGCATTCATGCAGACAGTGATACAGACCTACTGCTGCTTCTGAACGCTTAAAGAATCTCACCAGACGCAAGAACAGGCGTTCTCCAGCCAGGTTTCAACGTAATGCGTGGCATCAGACGTCGTTTCGACTTAGTGAATCACTTGAGGAGTGACGCAAAACCTTTTCACTTGTTAAATATATAATTCAGAAATAAATATATCTCACTTATAGACTGCACTGCGTTTAAATGGAGAGCATGGCTCAATTCTGGCTCAATGTTCCCCAAGACTCATGCTAGTGAGTAAAGCAAATGCTTATATGTGAGCCTGGACCACAAAACCAGTCTTATGGGTACATCTTTTTTAAATTGAGATTTATACATCACCTGAAAATGTATGATAAATTTAAGGTAAGAAATTTACAAAATATCTTCATGGAACATGATCTTTACTTAATATCCTAATGATTTTTGGCATAAAAGAAAAATCTATAATTTTGACCCATACAATGTATTTTGGCTATTTCCCAAATATACCCGTGTGACTGGTGACTGGTTTTGTGATCCAGGGTCACATACGTCCTTGTGTTGTGATTGAGAGGACCAGATGAACATTCTGCTAACAAATGTTTATTTGGAACTCCACTAATATTGTGACATTGGTTGAGTAAGGAAATTATAGATGTCCTTGGAGAAAAAGGCACAACCGGCAAATTTATAAAGAAATTAAGTTTTGCACTGAAGATTGTAAATGATAATAATGGAATACAGTAATACTTTACAATAAGTTTCCACTTTTTAACATTAAGGCCCGTACTAACCGGGACGAATATCGGCGCGCGTTATTCGCCAGCGTTTTTCAACGCGTTTTTTGTGTTCACACCCAAGCGATTTTCGCTGACGATGAGCCGAGTGAACATGCAAATTCATTCCCTGACATTAGATGGCGCTTAATGTAAAACAGAAATACAATACCACTCCATAACAGTATATACTCTGCAATACCACTCCATAACAGTTCTCTTTTAACAAGATTTTTGTAGTCGCTGTCGCGTTTGTCATATAGTTCTTTATTCCGACACCAACGAGACCAGCAGCTCTACATTCATCTTGCCTTGCATCTTCCTCGTCATTTCTTCCCGGCAGTGGCAGTGTAGACGCTACTTGGCGTATATCTTCTTCGCTGTTACGTATGTGTGCTCGGCAAGACCGTTTTGTGTTTGAGCGCCCCCAAGTTGTGTTTTACTGTAATTTCAGAAGCTCCAGACACGTGAGCAAAAGCGCCAATCTCATTGGTCGGATAGTTTTTGACGCGGCGCGTCAAACCAAAAAAACGAACCCGAGGCGTTTAAAAAAAATTACGCTTTTACGCGTGGCGTTTACCGCGTCGGTGTGCACACTCACATTGGCGCCCTTTGTTTAGTCACGAGGCGTTAAACGTCGGCGAATATCGCGCGCGAAATTCGTCCCGGTGTGTACGGGCCTTTAGTGTGTGAAAAAAATCAAGTTTTTAGAGTTTTAGTGTCAGTACGACATTAAACTACTAAACACAATGCGAAAATAATGTATATAATGCAATGGGGGAATATTTATGGGTCCTGATAATGCCAAATGTCTGATGTTACCAGTAAAAAGTGACCTACATTATATTAAATATATCTAGTCAGTGACAGACTGCAAGCATATTCGTCTGAAATAATTCTGTATTTTCTGCTTCAGAATCATGAATATTTTTATTCTGGTGTCAATATTGTCCTGTGCATTGGGTTATCAGTGCCAAGTCCAAGTCTATTCATTTACACACACAATGTAAAACCAAATTTAGTATCGCAATAATATCGTATTGTGAGTTCAGTATCGTGATATGTATCGAATCGTGACATGAGGGTATAATACATCCCTAGTAGTTAATCTTGGTTAGTGTTAATTTCAACATTTACTAATACATTATTAAAACCAAAAGTTGTATCTGTTAATATTATTTAATTGTCCTGAGCTGACATAAACTAACAATGAACAGTTGTATTTTTGTTAGCGAACATTAACAAAGATTGATAACCATATTTTGTGTTATCGTTATTGTGCATTACCATTAATACCCCTTTCAAGCTTATTTAAATATCAAAAATGACTAACACGGAACGGGTTAAACTGTTGCCATTGATGATTCTTGTGTACGGTTGCAAGACGGCAAACAATTGCTAAGGTTGTCACCTATCCTAGTCACAACACCACAGTAAAAGAGTTGAAGAGCTTTTAGCATCAGGTTAGTAGGAAGTCCCCTCTCTTGAACTGGAAGGAAAAGCTGTTATACTGTACACTATCCATTACTAGTTAAGGGAGAAAACACAACTGTTTTTTTGTTATATGTTGTGTTTTTAAGGACAGGAAATTCACTGCTCCCATTTGCGTTACAAATGGGGTGAAATACCATGGTTTTCATGCACTTTAAAGTAGGTTACAGTCATAGCTGTTCATTTGTCATCCACGACAGTGTGATTAATCATGTAAGGGCCAGTGTTGAATCCCCCATTGGGCTGTGTTCACCAGGTGGCTCATCCTGAATGTCACTGCTCACCTCGAGGAACTCACATGTCTCCGCAAAAACTGTCAATCAAGTGCGCTGGCTGAAATCAGTTCTTCCCACAGTATGTCCTGTTTGCTCCCATTCTCACTTTTAAACACACTGCCTGGTTTAGTTTTAATACACATTACCATACCTGTCAACACTCCCGTTTTTTCCCGGGAGTCTCCCGTATTTCACACCCATCTCCCGCCCCCCTCCCGTTTTGTTATTTCTCCCGGGAAACTCCCGTAAATCGTATGGCCCAAACCTCTTTATATGAATAATCACATCAATATATTTTTCCAAGGTTGTTCAGTTGCCAGATCTTGTATGAAACACATCCTACTCACACAATCGACACATCATTCAAATTGCAACCCATTTGTGACCCCAACCTGGCAACCTACAACCCAGTTGTGCTGTCGATATCTTATTATTTTTATTAATAATTAAATAGCCTGCATATTTTTACTTCATCGGAATGGGACGAAACTTGGTAAAAGTTTTGTCACTTGCTATGTGAAAACACACACACACAAACACACAAGAAAATCATGGACATGATTTGAAAACGTTAATTGGTCCGGAAAAAATTGTATTGACCGAAATTGGAAATGAATGGGAGACGAATTTCATCTCTTTTGGTACTGCACCCAAACAAAATCTCACTGAAAGCGAATTTTTTGAGATGTCAACCTTAAATTTGGAATTGAACTTGTTTAGATTTATGGCTTTGATTTTAGTACCATAGAACCACGGTACCATAAAAATACAAAATATAAAATAAAAATATTACCAATATATGGAACATTCATTTAAAAAAATGTTGACTGCCATGCGAAATGCACCAGAGGGTTAAAAGAAAACAATAAAAATGCCAAAACACACACACACACACACACAAATTATAACTTCAAACTAAAATTAAAGTTAAAACAAAATATAAAAATAAAAGTTTAATTCAAAATATTAAAGGCCCCCTTGTAGTCAATTATTTTATCACTTAAACCCAATCTTTGATCACCAAAATTAATATTTAAAAGTTTTTTCCTTGAAAAACATTTCTTCATGCCTTAAAATATCTTGAATGTAACTCGACACCCATGCCTCATTTAGTACACGTGGTTCTATGAATATGCAAATGAGCCCCGCCTCCACTCACTCACTCACTCAGCTCAGAGATCCACTGGTTGACGATCACACGTTGATCTGATTGGTTACAAGGTTGTTTGTGTCGTCAGAAACACCAGCGATTTCAAAGCGTGTGTTTGAGACTGTCTTTGGTTCACTGCAGTTTTAAGGAGAGAATACTCAGCAATGCTGTCGACTTATGAATTTACACATGGTTTGTCTTAAAGCATATTCAACATTAAAAGCTGTATTTTCACCACAGGGGGACTTTAACAAAAACTATAATAGTACATCAATGATAATAAAATAACACTGATCATAACCCATATGTCCCCACTTGTCAAGAAGATCTCCTCTGTTGACGTTTCTAAATGATCAAACATTCGATTTCAAGCTGTCAAGGGTAATAAAATGGGTGGGGGGAATATGATACACACTGGGCCTAGAAACCAGAATATAATAGAGAGTGGAGAGACAGGGGAAAGAAGAAAAAAAGGGAGAGGGGGGGGGGGGGGGGGGGCTCTTTCACCATAGAAACAACTCAGATCACCTTAGAAACCCCACGGCTACACTCAAACCACGTACGATACAGAACAGCAATGCACTGGTAATCACCCTCGGCTCTCTGTGGTGATGCTTAGCAAGCTAAGCTCATATTTTCATAGGTAAATGTTTTTGTTTTTAAAAAGCTTAATAGTTCATTTGAGAGAACAAATTGGACTATTATGCGTTTTTTTGTAGCTCCACCATGACACTACACTAGCAATGCCAAGGTTATGTTTTTCGTTTGCTTGTTTGTTAGTTTGTATGTTTGAAATGCAAGACACGATTATTTTGAATAAGATGTAAGGTGCTTTGGATAAGTGTCTGCCAAATGTGTAAATGAAAAGTATTTGAAAATAATTTGATTTTTTGGCATTATTTGCAGCTCACGGGAGACAGGAACGTATTGAGACTTGTGGACTTGTGGATTTTCAGCAGGTGCCATACTAAAGATGCTTCTTAAGATGTCTAGGAATGGGTATATGCCAAATATAATTTTAGCTTGTGCTCATTAGACCGAGACCCCCCAGTAGGTTTGTTATTCTCCTATCGTGCCACAGTGGATGCGTGTCTAGGCATACTGGAGAGCCCTGATAATGCTGTATATTTCACTCCAAACTGGATGAACTGCAGAGATAGGTGGCACATGTGTGGGAGATCTCTCCTGTAGATCAGCGATAAGGCATCACAACTCCCACATGCTCATCACGTAACATTTCCTAAGCAGAGGCTTATAGACCCCTTGTTAACTTTTGCTGTCTTTTCCACGTGCATTAATCAAAATGGCAACACTTTCAAATAGCTATGTTTTGCCAAATGCACAAATGCCAAGTTAGGCCTGCAGTACTTAGTAACCTTTTACATGACCATTTTTTCAATGTTAATATTTATATTGTAATCTCTCGTATGTGTGGTATATTATGGCTTTTGGTGGCTCATTCAATCAGAATTTAGAGTAGGAGAATGCTTTAAGCCTTAAAGTAAATCTCTTTCTGCACTGACTTTTGTTATGAATAATTTCACTTGTTGTTTTTTTATTTTTTTTATTTTTTTTATAAAAATAGGTATTACCACAAGGTTATAAACCATTTGTTGTTGTTAAGATTTACCAGCAAAAGCAAATATATCATAATGCAGTTGCCATGATAAAAGGTTTTAAACAGACTGCCCATGATAATCTCTTCTATGACCCTATGGATTCCGTGGCTATACTTTATCCTTGTCAGGATGAGAATCCTTTAAGCCTTTCATTAGTTACCCTCGCATAGCCAGACCTTCATTCTGACGGCAGAAGGTCTGGACTCCATCGCAGATTTCATTGGCCAATGATGCCCAACTGTCTGACCGACATGTAAAGCAACCAATCACAGTTCTTTTTGTTCAGCTTCATGTTTGTGGGCGTGACAATGTAAAGTCGATGGCCCTACAATAACAAAACGTGTGCAAAACTCTTAGCGTATTTTTAAAGAGTCTAACCCCCGGTTTCACAGACAAGCCTTAAGCCTAGTCCTGGATTAAAATGCTCGTTTGAGCTGTTTTAACTGATATATCTTAAAATATGTCAGTGCCATTGTTTTGTCTCCAGATGCACACAAGTAATGTTTTTTTTCTAAGGCATGTTTATAAAAGCTACTTAAAGGTATAGTGGAGGATTTTCTTTTTCCGGGTGGATCATCAAGACTATTGGTCCTCCTAATTGTCAATCATTCTGGTGATATGTTTACGTAAGGCCGTCGTACGTGCTCGTCCTTTCTGCGCATGCGCACTTTCGGGTGTATATGTGTGGTGAGCAATGGTTTCAGCCATTCATTGAAGCTCACTGTTCTCAACGGGTTTTTTCAAAATGTCTGAGGGTCGCAAGAGAAAAAGTGTCTACAAATTGTATGACAAGAAGAGAAAGGCCTCTGAAGAAAGAAACAAGACCAGTGTTTTTGGGAGAATATTTCACACGCTGGCGTGCGCTAAAAGCACAGGTTGGCCTTCCCACTGATGCCTCAGTCCCGAAGTTTCTACTCGACAGGTAAAGTTTGGCATGCTATTTGGAGAAATCCATTTAAAATCACTGCTAGTAAAAGTTAATGTAAGCTATGATTAGCGATGCTAGCGTTTAATAGGCGTTCCCTCTCGGGAGCAGGTAGAGTGTTGCGCATGTGCATTTTTTCAAAAAGTGGAGAGGGCGGTTCTTTTCTAAAATTCGGGAAAATCCTCCGCTATACCTTTAATGACCTGCTAACATGATTTAATTCTAATAGTTTCTAATAGATCTTTCAATCAAATAACGAATAAACAAATCACCTGGTTCTCTGTAAGTTTTCGTTTGCTTGTTTCTAGCAAATGTAGCTATATAGTACTACCACAAAATGGTATTTTATTATTATTTCAAATGCTTTATGGGGAGTTGACTTATGTCACTATTTTTATATTTCACCAAGGTCACCTCCTCCAAAATCAGTATGTACCTATTTGTCTACATAGCTTCGCCAGACCCTACACTCAGTTTCAACTGAGAAGGGTCTGGTTTTAACCAGGCTAAAGTTATCCCTAAAATCATAGGGAAGTGATAGATAAATAACACTGTTGTAGAAGCACCTATCCTGGTTCTAAGCCTAAACTTGACGTGTCCCTCAAATCTGATTGGTTGATTGGAATGTTGTTCCAGGATCAACAAAGATGTCGATCCAGGAACATGTTGCACTTGGTGAAATCACAGTGTCACAGTTGTAAACATGGCTTTCTTGTTCCATGAGGGGGTTTCGCATCAAGACAGCTTTGTTTCCAGGCGGACCATTAAATAACGCGACACACACGTCTCCCGGAAATCCTGTAGAATTCAACCAATCAAAAGATGACTTTGAAACTAGTGTTTCCAATTTTGTGTGTGTCATACACATCACACGTTCAGCCAATGACCAGTGGGCGTGACGTCTGAGACTGAGACTATTCATAGTTGACTTAAAACTTACCCATAATGTCTCAAATAGTGACATTGTGCATTCATACTGTAGGAGCCAAATGTAATTTGTTCAACCACTAGATGGCGGTGTGCACCAGTGGTGCAGGTGAAAGTCACACCTGTTCAATCACATGACATTTAAACTTCTAAACTGGGTTGAATCAGAAAGGGACAGTGGCGGGAATATATGGTATTACCGTAGGACCAATGCATTTAAATTGTGCATCTCATTAAATGGACAACAAACTGTTCAAACGGATACCGCTGTGTGGACATGGTTTTAACTATGCGTGAAGAACACCTTACCACCTTTCCTGGGCTTATAGGAAAGCCACTACACAAGTAAGAACCTTCTCAGACTAAGGGGATATCGTTTGGAATTGAGTTTCTTGTGCATTGGGAATGGAGTGAGTGACTACTGGAGTGTGGATTGATTACCTGATGTGTTGCAGAGTCTTGTCGTCTTGAACTGAACTGAGTGTTTATGCTTTAAGCTTGTACATGAGGAAAAATCTCAGAAGCTCTACGAAACGCCGGTGAGTGAATTTCTCCTTTGAGCGATATTTATCGCATTATGAGAAACTGATACGGGATGAAGTTTGAATCGCGGCCTGAGTTCGAATGATTATGTTCTTCTACAATCAACAATACTTTCAGCTTGCTGCATGTTGAAGTGGATCTCACTCTGTGCGCAATGAGCGTAATTGGAGAAATGAATAATGATGATGAATTCACGAGTGCACAGGATGATGTCGATGTTGTTGAAAGTAATTCAGTACATGGCCATGCTGTTATTGAGAGAAACAGTGCTGTTGAAACAGAGAAAAGAGTCAGGAAAATGACGGACAAATGTGTTTCATTGTCTATTGAGAATTTACAAAAGCAATGTAAATCAAAGTTCACTCAAACAAATAAAATTAAACAAAGGATCAACGATCTTCTTTCTGGAAAGGTGACCAAAGAAACTGTTTCTGATGTGCAAAAATATTTCAAGAGTTTTGAAACACTGTGCAAAGATGCCATTGAAACTCATAATAAACTGAGTGTGAACAGCGACAAAGGTGGCATGTTGGCAAATTGAATAAAAATAATGAGTTTATCACTGATGTCAAACAATCTGATGCTCGAGTTTTATATGATGATGGAATGTCTTTAATAGACACAAACGTAAATCCTGATGAGAGTGTATCTAATGTTCAAAGCAAGGATCTCGCTTAAAACCCATTCCTCGTCAGGTTCTTCAAAAGCTTCAAGCACTGCATCTGCTCGTCTCGAAGCTAAAGCTGAAAAGGCAGCCCTTTTGCAATCTGTAGCCACTTTGAAAATCTCCAAAGCGGCCAAAGAGGAATATCTCCAAAGACAAAAGGAGTGTTGAAGGAAGTGTTGAACGAATGAGTGAGGAAGAGGATCCAATGAATGCATATTATGTGAAGCATGTAAAACCATGTACATCAAATAAATGCTCTAATCCAAAGGCGCCTTTACAACAAAGGAATGGAAGTACTCAACATGACAATTTAATTGTTCGTCCAAAGGAGAGATCAATCATGCAAACTCAAGCACCAGCTTCAATGAACTGTAAACCTCCATCTGCAAAGCAGCAAAATTTAAGTTCCTACAGGCCTGAAGATAACATTCACACACAACATTTGTTGCCTCCTCAAATTACCACTCAAAATTCTAACTTGTATGATGTTGTACAGCAGCAAACTAACATTGCCGCTCAATTGTTGCAACAGCAAGCGTTGCTTTCTCTTCCACCTCGAAGGCTATTGGAGTTTGATGGAGATACATTGCAGTATGGGCTCTTTTGTTAAAGCTATAAAACAAGCCATTGAAAAGAAAACCGGGGACAAGCAAGAATGTATTTACTATCTAGAGCAATATACAAGAGGACGGCCAAGAGAGTTAGTCCATAGTTGTCACAATATGAGAGCTGATAAAGGATGTGATCGAGCAAAGAATCTGCTCAAAGAACATTGTGGTAGTGAAAATAAAGTAACAGCAGCATATATGGAGAAGGTCATGCGCTGGCCTATAATAAAGGGTGACGATGTTGATGCTTTGAAGTCTTTTTAAATTTTTCTGAGAAGCTGTTGTAATGTAATGGAAGATTTACAGCATATGGACGAAATGAATGTTCCATCTAACCTTCGACTCATTGTGATGAAGCTGCCGCTGCCTTACAAGTTTCGAGAAAAGTGTGGAGGGCCGTTCCTGTGAGTTACAGGAGCGTCCGGCACAAGGGCCATGTTTTCTGACTTGGTGAGGTTTATTGAGCATCAGGTAAAGATTCTTTCTGATCCATTATTTGGAGATCTACAGAGTGGACAGGCATCCTTTTCATTTTATGCTAAAGCTCAGCTTAAATCTACCAGTAAAGGTCTTGGAACTGTTGCATCTGTACACACTGTTTCAGAGCTGTGTCCATCTGAAGTACAAACTACATGTACTAGTTCTGCTCAACAAAAGACAACAATAAATTGTGCTTTGTCTGTAAAGGCTGCCATTCATTGGATAGGTGTTCTCGTCTAAAGAACATGACACACAGAGAAAAACTGAGCATTTAGGGATTTCCATGGTGCTGCTTTACTGCCAAATGATATTGAGATTTACAGAAATAACATTTGGCTCTTTATTAAAGACAATAGATCCTGTTTTTGGGTGCTTGAAGACTGGACATGTAAGTAAAGATTGCAGACATCACAAATGAATGGGTTTCTGCAATCTTTACTTACATGTCCAGTCTTCAAGCACCCAAAAACAGGATCTATTGTCTTTAATAAAGAGCCAAATGTTATTTCTGAAAATAACAGCAAAAGCATCCCACCTTGCTTCACATAGAAACCAAAGGCGAACCATCACCTTTACCAGTAACAAATGCTCTTGCTGCTTTGCAGGTGTGTGGTCACAATGGGGCCGGGAATAAGGAGTGTGAAGAACACCTTTCCACCTTTCCTGGGCTTATAGGAAAGCCACTACACATATTATGCATGGGAACCTGCTCTAGAAATCATACTTCATCTGAGGTCAGAATGTTTTGAAGTCATAACCTTTTACCATTATGATCTTTTGAGAGTATTTGTGACCACAAATCAATGCAGTAACCTACATTAGGCTGTATTTAATCACCCAGTTAATGGCATGTCCATCATCATCTTTAAAGTCGAGCTGGGTTAAACCTCATTGCATGAAATTACAAACATCTGCAATCCTTTTATTATTGCAGACATGATAGCATATACAAGTACTTTTATACAGTACAGCTACAGTATAAGGAAATTTTAAAACACAATCTGGTATGGCAGCAACACCATGTGAAAGAACAGATTATTAATAGAGGGGCTTTTTTATCATTATTGAAGAATATTTAAGCAATCGTGTTCTCTGCATGAGGGATCTTTGTAATTAACCTCAGTTTCATTTGCAGTGTTTGAATGCAGTGCATCAGTGTGGTCTTTCTGCCATCTAGAGGCGTAAAACATGGACGCCGTCCTACTGCGTCAACCAGGGTTTAAAAAAGCTTTCACGTTTTGACCCACCCTTGTTTCCATGGTGCTGCTTTACTGCCAAATGATATTGAGATTTACAGAAATAACATTTGGCTCTTTATTAAACCAGAGACGATATTAGAAACAGGGCCAAAGGGAAGAGCTCAATTTCATCAGCTTAAATATCAAACTTTTTGGCATTTATTTTAAAACAGGTAACATAAATACACTTTTCAACAACAACAACAAAAAGAATTTCAGATCACATTTGATTTGAAACAATAAACATATTGTCCAAAATGAAGACACTGAACACTTTCTGCTAAACATGTAATGTGATGAGATACAAATTCTTCTAAGACGTCTTCTTTACATCATCTAAACAGCATCTTAAAGTCATTTACGGTGTGTTTGGTCTGTGATGAATACGCGATGTGATGCATTTTCTACAGGCTATATATAGATATATGAAAAGCTCGACTTTAATTATGTGAATTACTAGTGTTCTAAAAATATAATTACATATTTGACTGCACAGAAGACATTTTTATCAGGGAAGTTGGCTGGGAAAATAATTATAGATAATGCAGCTGCTGTAATTAGGTGCTCTTTTAATGAACAGTGTTTTAAAGCCAAGTACAGATTGTGGGAATTAGTCAGATGTACAGTCTAGCACAATCACAGAGAAGAGGAGAAATCTTCAACTCTGACAGAGCGCACAGGGTTTTGCTCACCTCAACGTGTGTTTAAACGGCATTCTCTGAAACTGGTGCCATTCCCAGTTTGATCATTTGTATGATTTTAAACATTTCATCACATAAAATGTGTGTATGTGTTAATAAACTGCAATGTGCCACCTCACGTTAAATCACTATATTTCGAGGTACATTTTGGTAGACATGTACGCTAATTCAAACCTTAAAGTAGATTGACAGTTTAAGTCAAAATGCTTTAATTGTCATGTCCAAAAACCTCATGAAGAGATAAAAAGAAATAAGGCAATAAAAAACATAAACATACATTAAAAGTTACTATATTTGTCCTGTATATGAAGAACACAAATAGCATTTAGGTTAAATGACCAATGAATAATTCTACTTGCGTTTACCTGCTGTAATTAGCAACAAAGGATTTTACAGTTAAACCGAAAGAAATCCAATTCCATGCAAATTGTATTGACGTAAATGAACGAAATGATCGAAGTGTTTTGTCCCAATGTCCTCATCATTTACCCTGGCCGCGCATATCAAACAGACATTCATCAAAACCTGTCCGATAAGTGCTGTGCGTCTCTATTGTGATTCATATTCTCTCTCCCGGACTGATCCATCAGGACTGTCTCCCTGGTCTTTGCTCAATATCGAATTGACTGTGATTCATGTGACACTCACCTCACCAGCCCAATCAAACACAGCTTTCTGCAGCCACAACTGTGAGCGAGACCTGCCAGCTTCCAGACATCTACTAGAACATTCTACTATGACCTAGATTATATAACTGAGAATCTTCAAAGTCATATTCACGGCGAAGGAAAATCCTCAATGCATGTGAAGGTCTTTGAAAACAAGCAATAAAAGTATGACAGCTATTGATAAAAATAAAAAATAGTTTATATGTGGGTGCCTTGCTTGTTAGAGTATCACACTATTAGTTTAGCAACATGTTAGCTTCAAACTCTATTGAGGTCAAATGAGCTGAGCTCCTTGTGCGTGGTGTGATCGGATAAGTTTTGAGGTTCAAAGTGAGATGGTGTACGGCAATGATAGGAGAGTCATTTCCTCTCCAATGAAAAATAATCTTACAGCTGTGCTTGACAATCAAACTTATTTAGCTCAAATATGATGTATAATAATTCAGTCAGCGCAAATTGGCCAAATATGGGTTGCTTCAAACTGGCACGAAATGTTAATTCAGCAAGTGAAAAGACTGAATAGACTGCAAGATAGCAGTTCAAAGCAGCGACTTGGCCGTAGGAGGCACTTCTGAAGAATACAAAACACTTCTATTTGGATTCAAAATGCAATGGCTCCCCCTGTCTGTGGCTTTTAGAACTACATGATGCCACTGCCCAGTTGCAGTTGAGTGATATGTTAAAGAAAAGGTTATAATATTTTATTTTTATCAATGCATTTAGGAGGATCCCTAAAAGAAAAGCATAAAAGAAAAGCATAAAACTTTGCAAATGATTTGTGGGACTCTCGGGTATGTTTTTCAGTTCTAAAAAAGCTGCCTTGGGAACCAAAGAAAAGGGACAACGCCCTTGAAGTGAACATGAAGTCAGAATTGACCCAGTTTATATCTTAATGCACATTCCTGGTGGTATTGTGCATGATCCATCAGTGCACATTGTTGCATAGAAAATATGTTTGTCTTTGACCCGCCCTACTTTTTTCTCACATCACTGAAGCAAAATTGGTTGCAAATGTTGACTAAGCATAATGAGATACTGATAAAGCCTAACAGAGAAGACTGCTAGTTTAACCATGTAATCAAAAAGACTTTATGATGTAATTTCCTATATAGTCATCATTTTTAAAGGGGTCATGAAATGCTTTCTTTAAAAAAAAAATGTATGTATTCCTTAAGGTTCACTTATAATGTTATAAAGCAAAGTTTTATGCACATAAAACAGCCATATATTTTCAAAACATTGTTATTTTCAACCTGTCGGAAACACTGGTTTTGCTGCTCTATCTCCTTGAAGACTTGTTAGTAAATGTCCACTTTTATGTCTGGCTAATGGCAAGGTAAAGTAAAAGCTGTTGCAAAGGCAGTCAGATGCAAATATCTACATATCTACCAAAGTGTGCGTCACAATGTGGAGGAAGTAGTTTTGCAGCACTTTTTTGCAGTGAGGAGGAATTTTTTTAATCTGAAACTATTTTATACTGCAATGACCTCTTGTATGTCAAAAAAAATCAATACAAATGTGATTCATCATGTCAAATTGCTTGAAGCAATTGGATGAACTTAAAAAAAAAACGTGTTTTTCACATCTTACCACGTCTTTCTATCTGAGTCCTACCATAACTTAGCCCAGAAACTATTGATGCTAAACTGACAGCCCTTTAGATAGACAATATCTGACTTTAAAGAGAAAACTGAACGTAGAAGAAGGTGGTTTAGCACCTCAGCATACTTGTTCTGCATATTAAATTACAATCTGACACATTTCGGAAGGCAATACAAACGAAACTGAGCTTGTATAGCTAGAAGCACTTGCGTTATACTTTTACGCTTTTTTTCCAAGAGAGGCCGGTGACAAGAATCTCAAAATTAAAATGCAATTCAGAGCCTTGGAAAGTGGTGCATTGCTGCAGTTGGAGGAAGGGGGAGGGCTGGGACACTGTTGCTAGGAAACACTTGTGGCATCGTTGCACACTCTCCTTGCCAATTCGAACAAACTGAGGAGCTTGAGTGAAATGACATGTGACCCCTCCATGGGCTTCGTCCAACATCTTCATGCTTCCCAAATTTGCACAAATGTGTATCAAAGAGAGCCCTTGAGTTAAGTTATTGTCTCACTCAGGCTGGTTAATCTGTGTTAACTAAAGTGTCATCTCTTTTCAGCACCCCCTGGTTGACACCATATCCCTCTTCCAATTCCATTACTGGATGCCATATCGATTTTAGACACAACTTTCTGCAATAAACACATGTGAAATCAAAGCACACACTCCATAAATACATCAAACTGTACAGCAGAGGTTTCTCATCTGTATTAAAATTCAGTTTGTGCAGCACCAGAAGCCCCTGGAGCCCAAGAGAAAGACAATATCTTCTTCTCTGAATTAATACACCTGAAGCTACACATTCCCAGAACCCCCGGCGCAGTAATCTCCTCTTTACACACACAACACACACACACACACGCACTTAAAAAAGTTAGTGACAGAACAAAACATAGTGGAAGGGTATTTGAAAGTTGATGCTAATGATGATATGACGTAAATATTATGTAACAGCGTACACTATTTTGAAAGACCTTACAGATGCCAAATTGTGATTGGAGGCTACATAGTCCTGCATCCTGGAATAACAAATGGATCAGATAAGACACCAGAGTAATATTTCAAGGAAATAACCAATTAATGTTATGCCTATGAGTGTTTGGTTACACTATATACATATATATACACAATATATATTAGGTTTGTACCTTGTAGGTTTGTACACAATCAAAGGGATTGAGAGTCTGTCAGAAGAAACTTATCTTGCCCACTTATCAAATTTGAACAGACTTCCATTATGGCAGCACAGATTCCCACAATGGGAAATCGTTAGGGAAGTTAGTAAATGTGTGTGGGTTATTTTAGTTAATGAAAATTAATACCATATAAAAACTATACAGACATATAAAAAAATATATAAAAAAAATAAACACATGTAACTTTTGGCCCTCTAGCGGTTAAAAAGCACAACTGCATGCATTTTGTGGAAGAATATTCACTACTAGGCTTAAAGGAGCTGTATGTAAGAAATGTATTTCAATGAATCATAAAATGGCCCTGATATGTCACTAGACATTAAGAAATCATGTTAATTTCAAATACTTATATCACTGACAACAGTAGTACGGCCAGGATATTGTCATTTAAAAAGTGAAGTTGCAGCCCTCAACTGATGTTGATGTTGTCATCTTGTGTTTTGGCTTGAAGCGCCACCCTCCACCTATCTACCAATCACGAAGTCAGTAGTGTTTCGGCATCGGGGTTGCCAGCTCTGCTCTAGTTACCACAGCTATGTAGCAGCCTACGTTCCTGCTGGATCCTGCAGCCTATCTGGCAACCTCAAGTCAGGGGGAGGGGGAGGGGATACACCGCTCTACAGTAATTTGAAAGTGATTGCAGTCCAGTTTTGGCCACAATCTTGCATACGCTCCTGAGATATAACCAGTTTAGACAGAAATGATCATCTCAGGCTGACTAGCTAAATACGTTACTGTAGCTTTGCCCATTAATAGACAAGCTACTGCCTTGAAAATAAATTCCAGCACAGCACTACAACAACCACAATGAAATGATCTTCACAATAGATAATGATTTACACTGAACTCTGTTAGAGAGCTATGGATATAGCAACTTATCTGTCCAGTAAAATACCTTACTCACCTGTTGAGTGAATAAAACGCCACCTTTAACATTTCAAATCCTTCCGTTCTCGCCATCTCCAAAGAGCCAAGCCGATGTTGATTCTTGTTTTATTACGAGCTCTGTCGCGTTCTCTTTTCGCCAGCAGACTATCCTCTGTTTGGGGGTTGTTTAAAACGGATGATTTCTCAGGGGTGTGGAGATTTCGCGGCTATATGTCAACATTTCTCTCTCGCTGTGACAAATATCCTACACCACTCCCACACCAGACACAAACACACACACATTTAACTAACCTATGCCACTCCCACACCAGACACACATCAAAGTAGAAACTTATAACAAGAAATTCAGGGGCGAGTGACGTATGTATGCAATTTCCCATGAAAACCATCCCGTCAGGTCAACACTTGTAATAGTGTTTATAAACTATAAACACCTAGATAATATACCACTGTGAGTCGAGACAAAAGACAAAAACACATTTTGGAAGAAGGATTGATGATGTATTGACTCATTACTTAAATTTTGCTTATTTTGAAAAAAAAAAGTAACAGTGTACCTTTTCCTAAAATGAAAAATGATTTTTGTATATATATTAATAAAAACTAGATAGTATATAATAGTATTTCAATTATACTAAAATAATACTGGTTAAAATAATAGTGCCCTTAACTAATCATTTGGAAAATGCATATGCTGAAATAATTGCAAATTAAATGTTGCTGGACAAAAACTATTCAAATACAAAGCAACTTTTGAATGTCCATCAATGAGGGATTACTGATTCAATTAAACATCTATTGCCATTAAAAAACATAAAAATTACTAAAACTTTACCTTAAATTAAAATGAAAACGTCTCGGTTACATATGGTAACCCTCGTACGTACGTCATCGCTGACGAATGGGGATCGCTTGCGAGAGCCTATCTACTTCGAGTGAAACTAAACAAGCTAATGCACATTAGCATGCGTTAATTGCACCAGCTGCTGTGCATAGTGACACGAGCATATAATGAGTAGCAGGTGCGTCGCATCCTTGTTTTTCCCCCGAGGAGCCCGACTTGTGACTCGGCCGTCCAGCGGAAGCTCAGCAGCTGTGGCGAGGGGACATACGTCTCCGTTCCTTTCCTCGGGGAACGAGGGTTACCATACGTAATCGAGACGTTCCCCTTCGTCAGCTTTACTATGACGTACATAATTGCTAACGAATGGGGATATCTACCAAAACACCACGGCTGCTGGCCCTTCCAGCGCTCCGCTTGAGCCTCCTGGTCTGACCGCAGTGTTGGGCAGGAAGTAGGAACTCTAAGCAGAGAAGGTCAGTCACTGCTGTTCCGCAAGACCCACTCAGTGTGACTTATTGGATAATGCTGGGAAACGCTGCGGAAGCCACATCCTACCCCGGAGGGAGGCACTGTGAGGGTTGCACATATGGAAGAGCCAAACAGGGTAGTACAAAATATGACAGACTCTAGCCTAGTCTGGGGGGAAAGAACACCAGCAGAGATGACAGAGCGGGCTCTGTCGAGGAAAAGTCACGGGCTCGTCCGTAGAGGAGCTGATCGTGGAGGAATACACATATGGGGTCGCCACAGGGACCGCTACATATACCCAGCCTAACATAGGTTCCACAAAGCATACGAGTGTAGGCCTGGCGTCAGACGCTCCGCAACGTCTGACTGCCGCAGGGGTGATGGAGGAACTCACAGGGTTAGCCATTTCTGGGGAACACTACTGGAGCAAATAGACACACGTATCCGTCCCATGGGGGTGGGAGTGGCGTTACAAGCCAACACTAAAACGGGTCCTTCGCGCTACTGGCCACTAGGCTGTCACTTTTGAGAAAAATCAAATTCGAACGGGTATCAAATATCAAGCAATGTATTCGAAAATATTCAAATGTCTACGAGCTAAGAAAGCAGGTCCTTCCTCAGAGGAATGGGCCGAGGAGGTGCTGTCATCCTCCCTGACATTGCACAGTGTGTGCGAGAAGGCTCACTGAGGGAAACGCATACTTACGTAGGGCACGGGGCCAGCTGTGTGCCAGTGCATCTGTGCCGAGGGTTCCGTTGGACAGGGGGTAAAACAACTGGCAATGGGTTGAGTCTATACAGGCAAACAGAGACCGAGGAGCCCGACTTGTGACTCTTCCGTGAGCACTTAACCTTATAGAAAAAAAAAAGAAAAAAAAAAGAAAAAAAAATTCCTTTCCCTTTGAAACAGCACTTATCAGGCTTATGCTACTCTGGAAAAAAAAATTCCTTTCCCTTTGAAACATCACTTATCAGGCTTATGCTACTCTGAATAATACCTGAACTTCGTATTTTGAGCACTTCTTGCGTTGTTGTTGCTTTTGCCTCTTTATGATGACTTTATGAATTTTGTCCTAATTTGTAAGTCGCTTTGGATAAAGGCGTCTGCTAAATGACTAAATGTAAATGTAAATGTAAACAGATCTATCTGGGCAGCTCCGAAGAAGTCCTATATCAGCTGGACCGCCTGGGGATGGAGACGCCACTCTCCCGGTAGCGTAGGCTGTCATGAGAGCTCGTCGGCTGCACGATTGAGCCCGCCGGGGATGTGAATGGCACGAAGCAAACTCAGATGCTTCTGACTCCATAGGGGGAGAATGGCGGGACATGCAGCGGGAGCGTAGACCCCCTTGGCGGTCTTGATTGTACTCTTGCAGTTCAACACTGACCGGACACGCTCCTCTGAGAGTCGCGCTGTCTGGTTGAGCCGAGTCCAACTCCATACCGAGATAAGAGATTCTCTGCACAGGGTAGAGTTTGCTCTTGTCCCAGTTGACCCGAAGGCCCAACAGGCTGAGGTGACAGAGCACCATGTCCCTGTGTTCGCACAACTGATCCCGAGATGAGCCAGAATCAGCCAGTCGTCAAGATAGTGAGAATACGAACGCCGTGTTCTCGGAGTGGAACAATGGCTGCCTCCGTGACTTTCGTGAAGACGCGGGGCAACGGGGACAGGACTTTGTACTGATATGCCCGTCCCTCGAACGCAAACCGTAGGAACGATCTGTGTCGAGAAAGAATCGAGACATGAAAGTACGCGTCCTCCAGGTCGATCGCTACAAACCAATCTTGGGGATGGATGCATTCGAAAATGCGTTTCTGCGTGAGTATCTTGAAGGGGAGCTTGTGCAGGGCCCGATTCAAGGTTTGCAGGTCCAAGATCGGCTGTAACCCACCGCCTTTCTTGGGTATAATGAAGTAGGGGCTGTAGAACCCTGACTTCATATCAGCTGGAGGAACCGGCTCGATCGCATCCTTCGCCAGTAGGACATCGATCTCTGCCCGCAAGACAGGGGCATTTCCCCGCCAGGAGGTAGCGGTCTTGGGACACAACTGCCTCACCACAGACCGGAAGAGGCACCGGAACGGTTTCGGGCAGAAAAAGGTGCCGTCCATGCCCCGGTAACCTTCATGCACTTCCGGAAAGTAAGGCACTGGGGCGGGGCACTGAGAAACAGCACGGGCCACCCCGAGATACCAATCGTACAGCCGCGACACACTTGCGGCGGCCAGGGAAAACATAGCCGTGAGCTCTGGGTCTGACTCGGACAACGCTGCCACACCCAAAGGAGGCAGCACAGCCGAGTCTTCATCCCCAGAGGACATTAGCTCACCCTCCAGAGCAGCGACCAATATTTTATAATCTGGTAGAGCTCCAAAAAAAACGACTGGGACCACCGTGGATGGCCCAGCACGCTTTCTTGGGGGCTCCGCGGCTAGCGTTATAGAGGAGTGAGGGGCCAGAGAAAAGATTGGTTCGGTGGGTTACCTCTCACTGTGATCCTCAGGTCACCAAGGCTATTAAACGAAGTAAGCCTCTTCTGCTGGGCAGAAGAAACGCTAGATCGGGGAATAAGCGAAGGACTCCACCTCTTTCGAGGTAACAGAGTCTCGACGTAACACCACGATGGTCAAGTTCCCGCAATGAGAACATCATCCTTACATCAACGTCATCCATGAGTGCCATTTCAGCGTGCCTATAGCCCAAGCACGTGATACAGTGATCATGCCCGTCAGCTGGAGTCAAACATTGGCCGCATCCAGAAATACGATCTGAATGACATCTTGAAAAAGATGCAGACAGATTGTGTTAGCTCTTTCAGAAGTGCTGAAACGCACAGGAGGATAGCCGTGGCTACACACAGGGGAATAGTGCAATTCTGTTTGATCACTTGTGATGGGATTAAAGTATTATTGTAATGTTTTATTTTATATTACTGTATTTTTATATTGATTTCATTGATCGGTGCTTGTGTGTTTGCCATGTTTTTTGCTCTCTTTTTGACATCCGTGATAGACTAATCCGTAATCCAGCATGATAGGCTGGTAATGGAATGGTGGAGACTGTTGCCCTTTAAGAGCACACTGTGGAGACTGAAGAGAATGTGTCGTATCGGCTGTGACAACGTTTAGGAGAAAGTTGTACGTCCTGCTGTGGTGCCTAGACGCGGGCGTCTGAGAGTACATAAAGAGCGCGTGCGGTCAAGGTTCGGTGAACACGGCGGTGGCGCAGAGAAATCACGTGAACAACGCTGGCATTCAACTAGACTGGGTAGTGGGAATTGCTTCCCGGTCCTATTGTGAGTACAACTCCAGTAGCTGAGTATTCAAGAGCAGATCAATGGATAAAGACTTTTTGTGATCATTCTACATCTAACTTTTAAAAAGCCTAATAGAGACTGTGAGGATAATTCATTGCCAGTGTTTTAGCCAGTATTCACTTTATTTATTTTTGTTTTCATTTAGTGCTGTGATATTGGGTTTTTGGGGTGTGGATTGTGTTTTTTCTGAGTATTTGTGTACACGAGTGAGTAGAGTAGATTTGCTTTAATGCTTGATTTTTGACAAAACATCATAACCAGACTGCCTAATGGACTGAGCGTTCCCTGAACTTTGCCCTCTTGTCCATTATTTTTAGTTTATATTTTTTTATGGTAATACATTTTTTTGTAATTCGATCTACTTCTTGGGTGTCAGTGGTGTTGAGTTCCAGCCCTCAGTGTAATAAGATGTACTAGGTGAATTGGGGTTAGTCCTGTGATTAATCCAGGTGTCGTAGTCGGCTACTTTTATAGCGACAGTGGTGTTGGCTCTGGTTTTATTTGTGCCCTCATCACACACTCACTCTCTTTGTCACGCCCTCCGAACCAACAAAGCTGTGAAAACAGCTGTTTTTGCTCACAACCATTGACAAGAGAGATCGCGACCACTGCTGTTCACGCCGTCACACCAACACCAAACACAGAGGCTTCCTTGCAGAGACTTGATTTATCACCTTTTAGTAGATCTTGCATGAGACAGGAACAGCATTCACTGTCTGGCTCCGAAGGCGAAAGACAAGGATGCAACGCAACTGCTGCTCATTATATGCTCACAGCAGCTGGTGCAATTATCGCATGCCAATGTGCATTGGCTCGTTTAGTTTCACTCAAAGTAGATAGGCTCTCACAAGCGATCCCCATTCGTCAGCAATGACGTACGTCATAGTGAATATGATGAAGGGGACAGAAAATACACATAGAAAATCTAATTCAGAATATTAACAATCTAGTATCAATGATAGGCTACTAAAATGGTACTGAAGAAGACAAGGATGTCATACAGTTAAAATGTTTCTCTCATGTTTCAAATACTTTTCTAAAAGCGTGTCTCTGAAATGTGGCAAAGGAACATCTTTACTGGCCAATATCAACATTGGCAAAGCGAGGCTCATCGTGTGGCATAAGCTCATGTTTACCTCAGCTGACACAGGGCTCATTTTGTTCTGCTCTGGGTTCTACACTAGGGTAAGCACTATTTTAATTGTAAACTACATGTATGTTAGATGCAACCTTGGATCTGTATATTCAATTGAAATAATGATTCCATATTTTGTGATGTCATATTCATAACTATTTTCTGCTTTTGCCAGACCTTTGACCTCAAAAGATGCCGTTGAAATGTCCTTGATTTTTCTTTTCCTGGCGTGTTGTAAGTAGACTGACTCTTTAGGCATCTGTAATGCATTTTAACTACAGAGTTTGGGTTTCTTCATCTACTGGCACTTTCATCAGATTTCTTTTTGTGAAGGTCATATTAAACTTAAAAATATAGATTTTTGCTACTTTACAAATGCTTTTATGTACATTTTATTTCTGAGAAAAAGAGAACATATGGTCACCCTGATGTTTGATGGTTTGCCATTATTCCGTTTTTAAAACAAACATTATGATGGGGGCATTGATGTGTATTTATTATGTGAAAATTCCAATCAGAACAGTGAGCCTTTACACTGAAGACTTAAAGCAGCACCAAAAATATACTTTTAATTCGCATGGTCAGAAAAAGGGTGGAAAATAGCCATGCATAAAATTTAATTATTTGTTCTCTTACGAGAGGTTCTCTCGTATTGCGTAAGTTAGCTTACGCTACGGGGGAAAGTTGTCTTTTCTCGAGATCTGAAGCCAAAAAATTATCCTTAATTTTGTATTTATTGTCAACGCAGTGCGGCAGCCGAATGACCATGGCAGGCTACATAAGCATGCTCATTGGCTGTCCAGCGGCAACTGCTGCAGCCTACCAGTGAGCCCTGTGTGACGTCACGCCCAATGAGGCCTCTAACCGTCAGGATGGGTGTGGCTAGCGTGTATATAAGGAAGGGCTCACAGGCTGAAATCTGATTTTCTTGTCTTCAGCGAAGCTCTTCGCGTCGCTGGATCTTGAGAGCCACCGCCGTTGAAACCAGCGACCAGCAAGCCTAGGAAAGTGCCTGAGGAAGCCGGCCGCCTTCGCCGCCTTCAGCCATCCGTGCCTGCTACGCTATCCGGCGACATATCCTTTCATTGCTGTGTGTGCCTGCCCTGCGACACATACTTTCTCTCATTCTCTGCTAAAAGAGCACGAGGCGTTTTTCTCAAAATACCTCGTTTTTCCTGCGGCTCGTGCCGCCCCCGCTCAGCAACGGAGACCGCCACCTCATCTGGCTCTCTGCCTGGGCCGCGAGCACGCCGCCACCGCACTCTCCACGGGCGGCTGCCCTGAGTGCGAGGAACTTTCAATGTCGACCCTGCGGGCTCGACTTGAAGTTTTCGACCAAGCTGTCGCTCCGCCTGTCTCACGCCGCATGTGTTTCAAGTGTAGTGAATGTGCCCACGTTTCTGTGTTCACCCCTGCACACAAGCACTATAAATCCCGTGTCTCTCACAGAGCCCACTCTCATAAAGCTGGCAAAAGCCGCTCGAGTGTTAGAAGTAGGTCACGTGTCCACCCCCCCCGTGCCCACACCTACTCACTGCCTGCTCTGTTACACGGCCTCTCACTACCAGTCATGTTTCAAATGTAAGTCCTGTGCCCGCCCTCGAGCGCTCACACATACTAACAAACATTTCGCCCCCGACGCCGCCCTTACGCGTAGCGCCTCACACTATATGTTCCCCGTCCAAAGCCACCGGGACACTGTGTGTAAAACGGCCAGCCATCGCTGCATGCGAGCCGCCGTATTTAAGCACCGAGAGCGCGCGCGCTGCGCCCGCGCCTCCGTATCAAGCTCTCGAGCCCGCGATACGTGGCAATCAGAGCCGGGAGGCAATTCTGCCCCTAGCTGCACGCGCAAAAGCGTGGGAAGCTATTCCAGGCGCGTCAGAATGGGTGCTGAGCACAGTAAAAAAGGGCTATACTCTGCAGTTCGCTCGCCGCCCCCTGCGCTTTCAAGCGCGAACCGAGACGAGAGTGAATGGGGAAGTAGCACATCTACTTCGGGCAGAAATAGCGACACTTCTGTGCAAAGGGGCTATAGAACCGGTACCCCCTTCTCTGAGCGAGTCAGGCTTTTACAGCCGTTATTTTCTCGTTCCCAAGAAGGACGGAGCTCTCAGACCGATTTTGGATCTGAGATATTTGAACAAAGCTCTTATGAAAAGACCGTTCAAAATGCTCACAACCAGGCAGATCCTCGCGCAGATTCGCCCGAGGACTGGTTTATCTCCCTCGATCTGAAAGACGCTTCTTTCAGATCCAGATAACACCCCATCACAGGCCATTCTTGAGATTCGCCTTTGACGGTCAGGTATATCAGTACACAGTCCTGCCGTTCGGCCTGTCTTTAGCACCCCGTACATTCACGAAGTGCATGGACACGGCTCTCGCTCCCCTGAGAGGTCAGAGAATGCGAATTTTTAACTATTTGGACGATTGGCTGATTCTAGCACAGTCAGAGGAAGAGCTTATCGCTCACAGAACAGTGCTTCTCAGCCACCTGGAAAGCCTGGGTCTCACGGTCAACTGGACCAAGAGCTCATTACTGCCCAGTCAGTCAACCTATTTTCTGGGTTTGGAACTGGATTCTGTGGCAATGACGGCCCGCCTGTCGACACAGCGCGCGCGCTGCATCCGACGCCTGGCCGCGTCTTTCCAGCCGGGCAGCACCGCACCTCTCAAAACATTTCAGAGGATGCTGGGTTGTATGGCTTTAGCTGCGGCAGTGCTTCAGCTGGGTCTACTGCGTATGTGCCCGTTGCAACGCTGGTTGAATGCCCGAGTGCCTCACAGAGCCTGGGCTTCCGGCGGCATTCCAATCAGAGTGACTCAGAGCTGCGTTTCAGCACTGAAGCCCTGGTTAGCGGCCGACTGGTACCAGCGGGGAGTGACAATGGGAGCCGTCTCGCACCACAAAGTTATCTCGACGGACGCATCCAACTTAGGTTGGGGCGCTCTTTCGAGGGCAAACCGGTCTTTGGCCTGTGGTCAGACCAGGAGAAATGCCTCCACATAAATGCCTCCACACGGTCGAGAACGCGCTCAAGCGCTTCCTCCTACTCATACGGGATCACCATGTGCTAGTCCGCTCGGACAACATGTCCGTGGTGTCCTATCTGAACCGACAGGGCGGTGTCAGATCCAGGAACCTCTGCAAACTGACAGAACGCCTTCTCGTGTGGGCTCATCACTCGTTGCGCTCGCTGAGAGCTGCGCACGTGCCGGGCCACCTGAAATCGGCCCAGACAGACTGTCCAGAGACATCATTCCCCGGCAGAATGGTCTCTGCACCCCCAGACAGTCCAGTCGCTCTGGCGCCTATTTGGCAGGGCGAAAGTCGACCTCTTTGCGTCAAAAGACAACGCTCACTGCCCGACGTTCTTCTCAAAGAGCGAGGACGCGCTGGCACAAACCTGGCCCAGCCTCCCGCTATACGCTTTCCCTCCGATCTCCCTGTTACCACAGGTCATCAAGAGGATCAGGGAAACACACCACCCAGCGCTCCTAATAGCCCCGCGATGGGAGAACCAAATCTGGTACCCAGAGCTAGTGAGGCTGTCGCACTTAGCCCCATGGCCGATCCCGGTGAGAAAGGATCTCCTCTCTCAAGCCGGTGGATCAATCTGGCATCCCCATCCAGAGCGCTGGTCTCTGCATGCGTGGATAATCAACGGATAACCGTTGACCTGCCAGAAGGGGTCGTAAACATGATCACGCAGTCTAGAGCTCCTTCCACGAGAAGGCTCTACGCGTCTAAATGGTCTGTGTTCTCTAAATGGTGCGCTACTAAGAGCCTGGATCCACGTACATGCGGGGTTCCACGGGTGCTCTCCTTCCTACAAGAGCTGTTGGACAAGGGCAGGTCCCCCTCCACGCTCAAAGTGTATATTGCGGCTATTGCAGCGTTCGCGGAGAACCGTGCAATAGGAAGGAACGAGCTCATCATCCGTTTCCTCAGAGGAGCCAGACGGATGAATCCCCCGCGGCCCCCCTCGGTTCCTATTTGGGATCTGTCCTTGGTCCTGGAGGCCCTGAAAGCTTTTCCCTTTGAACCGCTTGAATCCGTGGACCTGAAATAACTTTCGTTCAAAACCGTTTTTCTGATAGCTCTGTCTTCAGTAAAACACGTGGGGGATCTACACGCGCTATCTGTTAGCCCCGCATGTCTTGAGTTCAGACCAAATGACTCCAAAGTCATTCTCAAACCGAGACACGGTTACATCCCCAAAGCGATTGGTACCCCCTTTAGGGCGCAAACATCTCCCTGTCAGCTCTGCCAGCATCCGATAGCGAGACAGTGATAACCTCTTATGCCCCGTCAGGGCGCTGAGAGTTTACATTACGTGCTCCGCCGCCTTTAGGCGTTCCGAGCAGCTCTTCGTTTCGTTTGGTGGGCGCACCAAGGGTCTCGCCGCCTCGAAACAGAGCCTGTCCAGGTGGATAGTGGACGCGATCGCACCAGCCTACGCCTCCAAACACCTGCAGTGCCCTATGGGTATCAGAGCCCACTCCACTAGAGGCATGGCCTTGTCGTGGGCTTGGTCCAGCGGGATTTCTATTCACGATATTTGCATGGCGGCGGGCTGGCCCATCTACATTCGTGAGGTTTTATAACCTGGAAGTTCCCGCCTTGCAGGCTAAACTGTTATCAGTATAAGTGATATGTATGTTCTGCCCAGTCACTCATGTGCAGACTACGTTCATGTACTGTTAATATCTCTGGTGTGGCACCAAGGGAAGAGTATTTCTGTACACAGACCGGCTGAGCCGCTCTGTCTTTTTTGTCCCCATTACGCGCCTGTGTACCGGTGCGGGCCCGCGCCGCTGGCCCCCCATTCTCCACTCAGTTGCGCTGGGGATTATTCTCTCTACACATAGACCGGCGAGACCGCTCTATTTTCCCCTATGATGTGCTTATGTACTGTGCTGGCCCGCGCTGCTGGCCGCATTGCCTACATTGATACATAGACCGGCAGTGCCGCTCTATTTTATAGGAAGTGCTTATTACATGTGCTGGCCCGTCTCTCCGACTGGCCACCTGTTCCAGCATGTGGTATCCCCGGTTTCCCTGGGACTCATGCACTGGTTGCTCGGCACGCACGGCGTTGACAAGGGGTTCCCGTAGCGTAAGCTAACTTACGCAATACGAGAGAACCTCTCGTAAGAGAACGTGCTCGGTTACCTAATGTAACCTCGGTTCTCTCTAGAAGAGGGAACGAGTATTGCGTAACCTGCCGTGTCGTGCCACGAGCTTTTGCGCTTCAGACTACGAAAACCAATTTCAGCCTGTGAGCCCTTCCTTATATACATGCTAGCACACCCATTCTGACGGTTAGAGGGGTGTGGAGGGCGCGAAGCGGGGGCTCACTGGTAGGCTGCAGCAGTTGCCACTGGACAGCCAATGAGCACGCTTATGTAGCCTGCCATGGTCATTTGGCTGCCGCACTGCGTTGACAATAAATACAAAATTAAGGATAATTTTTTGGCTTCAGATCTCGAGAAAAGACAACTTTCCCCTTAGCGTAAGCTAACTTACGCAATACTCGTTCCCTCTTCTAGAGAGAACCGAGGTTACATTAGGTAACCGAGTACGTTTTTATTTATTTATTTATTTATTTATAATTGTAATGTGTTAATAATTGTAAAATTGTTTAATAATGTTTTAATCATTTTAAGAGTGGACATCAGGCGAAATGAATAAAAAATAGTGTGATATCCCACTAAAATGTAATCCATTACAGAATGCTATCTAAGAAATGTTGCGCTAACATTGCGGTGGAAATGATATCATGCTGTTTCAGAAAACGTACAGAACAATCTACTGTATGTTGCATGTATTGTATGTCCATTGTTTGATCCATTTAATATTAAATTAAATAATAAACTACAAAAGAAAAGTCCATAAAAACAGTGGCTAATGTACTGAGTAATTTCCGTATAGATGTTTCACAGGTGTTTTATCAGTATTTTGAATTACATATTGAATTGTGATGTTTTAAAATTATTTAAGATATTTCCGTAAACTTAACAGAAAATGTCCTTGCAGAAAATGACCAGTAACTTTTGTTTTTTACTTTTTTGTCTTACAGTGTAGTAAGAGTGTGAAACGTATGTTTAAAAAGATCCCACATTGAAGAAATTGCCCCTAATTAAAGAAACACACTTCTATGAAATTGAACTCTTCAGAGTCCTAAATGACTGGAAAGAGGACAGTTATTTCCAAGTAGCATAAGATTGACTGAGGAATTAATGCAGCAATAATGCTGGGATTAATGAGATCGTTCCACTTACTGACTTCCTAATTACATACATGCTGTTGAACAAGACCAAGAATAGATCGTGTTTTGGATCATTAGACAACATATTAGGAATTTGTCATTAACATTTTGGAAATTCGAACCTCTTGCAAAGAAAATATTTATGAATGATTGCAGAAATAAATTCTAAGCAAGCTAATCATTGGGTAGTTGTCAGTGATATATGCTGTTCCAAACCTGTATTACTTTTCGTTTCTTTCAGGAGACACAAATGATAATTGATATACAATGAAAGCATACAGCATACAATCTCCAAAAAGAGCAGTGCTATTATAAGTACTGCAAAAGTTATGTATATGACTTATGCACTGCAGGTCTTGATTTATGATAGCTTTCTGAGGAATAGACTGCCAAATACCAAAATGGGTGGCACCATGTTTCATGTACGTGATACCAAATGACACTATTTATTGTGTTTCTTGTATCCAAGTAGCGCATTAGAGAGAGTATGGGGAAACATCAATGAGATTTGAGAGTTATTGTGGATGGGAAGATTTTATTTTGTTCCTCACACAATGCTTCTAATACATCCCAATAGATTTTTTTTATATATGGACAAAATTGTCTGAGACAGCATGAGTATTATGCAGATTTCTCTTGAAATGTTAGAAAATTGCTCTTTCAAAGCACTAATACAAAACAAAGCCTATTTCAATTTGAAAAACTGCCAGAACACAGTGTGGCTTTGAATGCCAAGCTTACAGACTGCCAATTTATTCATTTCAGGCCTGTGGAATGAAATTAATGACTAACCTCCCAGAAGACAATAAAACTTCTCTGTATTTTTATATTGTGCATAAGTATTGAATTTTAAAGAGATATAGTTTAAGATTTACACATGTAAGGTACATTATAAAATGGACCGTAACAATCCTGAATGGTGTCTGGTCAATACAGAGTTCCAGCTGTGCTGAAATACTCAACATAAAGTGAACCAGTGGGGTTCTACTGTACAGTAAAATCCCATTCATTTTTTCCATAGAGAAATGGATTTTTAATGATACCTATAAACCTTTAAAGGGAGATCTAGAAAGAGCACTGAGTTAAAGGGTCAAGCCATCCTAGGTGTGCAAGTTCTTCTTTCAGCCAAACACAATCTGAGTCATACAAAAAAATATCCTGGCTCTTCAAAGCTTTATAACTGGAGTGAATGGTACCTTAGCAGATGTATACGCAGCAGGGAGATGTCCTTGGCAACAGACAGGTGGAGGGGTGTATTGTCCTCGATAGTGATGCCGAAAAGGCTTGCCTGGGAGATGCGGAAGTTGAGACAGCGGATTTTGTCAACAGTGACAACACTTCCATTAAGCATTGCAGCAGGGGTTCCCTTTTCGAAGTAGAACTTTGACACTGTGCCATGGAGTTGAAATAACATCAACTCCATGACACAGCGTCAAAGTTCTATGCCATCAGCGTGACCTTCGTCTGAAGCACATGTAACAAATATGCCAATCTCATTGGCTGATGACAATCCACAATGTCACAGGCAGATTGACAGATACACATCATCAGCTTTTTTCTCTTCAGGAGCCACTTGTTTGTTTGTGCGTTAGATAAAAGATGGGTGTGCTCATTATGTTGCATTCACCGCAAGCTCTGTCCTTCCTTCATTCTCTCCTGAGGGATGAGATTCTAGCGTTTGCACGGAGTGTGAGGAAATCTTGAGTCAATGGGAGGCTCTCATGGTGATGAATTCATAGTAAAAGGCTCTGATATTGCTTGATTCTCTCTAGGGATAAGAATCTAGCGTTTTAACAGAGCACATTTGGCTCTCAAGGGAGCTAACGGAGCATTAAGTTTAAATGAAAAATAGAGCTGAATATCATCTGCATAGCAGTGGTAGGAGATGCCATGTGAAGTTATGATCTTGCCCAGTGAAGTTGTGTAAATGAAAAGAGAAAACAATCTCCCCATCTCTCTTGCTCCGCTCTTATATCCTGAAATATCTTTTTCCAGGGTTGAGCCATATTCACCTATATACTAAGGTCTAAATTAGAATTGCATGATCCCTTGTGGGTGGTTGCTGGTAAGTGTACCCCCTTGAGGGTTTTGTAGAGTTATGTAGACAGTATGGATTCCCTCTATGGGATGGGATGGGCGCTTTATAGGTCTCTCTAGTATGACCCATGTTCAAGAACCTAACAAGTAGAGGTAGACAGCATTCTATAGTTGGCGCTAGAGTAAAGTGCTAGCTATAGCAGATCCTGGAGAAGTGCCTTCATTTAAGTCAGGGTTAAGCTGCTGTCCCCCAATGTATTGTTTTTTTTTTTTTTTAAGTAGGACATATCTCCCCTTTGTATGGCCCTAAGCATTGATGCAAGGTGAAGGGATGCTCTACTATGGCCTTGGTTTGACAATGCTAATATGTAGAGGAATTTCACCTGTGGGGAATCCCTCCCATTCAAGAGCAACTTCCAAATCATCAGTACTCATCTTGCTGGCTCTGTCTGCTGCTTTTGACACAGTTAACCACCAGATCCTCCTCTGAGCTCTCATAACGAAGGGCATCTCAGGAGCCGCACTCCAGTAGTTCAAGTCTTACTTCTCAGGTAGCTCCTTCAGGGTGTCTTGGAGCGGTGAGGTGTCTAAGTCGCAACATCTAGCTACTGGGGTGCCTCAGGGCTCAGTGATTGGACCTCTTTTCTTCTCCATCTACATGTCATCACTTGGATCTCTCATTCATAATCATAGCTTTTTCTATCACTGCAATGCTGATGTCACACAACTCTACCTCTCATTCCAGCCAGATGATCCGACGGTAGCTGCTCGCATCTCAGCCTAGCTGACAGACATTTCTTGCTGAATGAAGGACTATCACCTTCAACTCAGCATTGCAAAGACAGAACTGCTTGTGGTTTCGTTCCCCCATAGCATCAACTCCATGACGCAGCATCTTATTCTCCTTCTCAGGGAACCCTGGTTAGATACATAACCTAGATGTTTTTAATCATCCCTGGAGCCTCCCCAGCACTGCAGATTTAACCCCTATTCTAAAACTAACAATATTTGCATAAATTCAAATATTTTTCAGTAAACTTGTATTTTTTTTAAACTTGACTATATTTACAATATAACAGCTTAAATTGAACACTGTTAAACCAATATTTATATTGCTTCTTACAGTTTTTATCATGGGTATTTCCTATGAAAATGACAAGAAAGCAAGAAAAAGGAAAGTTCAGGGGAAGGAAATGAAAATCACCCGACCTGATAAGAGACTGACCATTATTGGAAGAGGCAGAGAGGTCTTAACCCGGACTAGAGGAACCAAGTCAAGAAATGACATGGACTGCACCAGCATCGGAGGCATCTGTCAGCATAATACCTACATTTGTCAGGGCAGATACCTAAAGGATAAATGTCGGGGAGAGATATCACGCCAGTGTTGTACACCAGGTCTGATTTTCCACTATTTGACGAGATTCTAGATTTGACTAAATGTTTATAGGTTACTTTTAAAAAATTAGACAGAATAACTTATTTGCCCCTTTTTTAGCTGCAGTGTGGGATACTCTTTGTGCTGGCAGTCATCACAACAGAGTGCGAGCTTGTGACAGCTATGGTTGTGGTGGTTTTAACTCCAGAAGGTATTTCAGAAACAACATTCCTCCTGAAACATCATCCATTTTATCCAAATACTTGAAATGCCACAAGTTACTAAGCATATTTTGGAATAATTGGTGACTTTTATTATGACAGCACCCAGAGGCTAAATGTGAACTTTAATTCTAACAGATGGAAAGATGGTGTTTAATGAATTTGCTTAATAAATTAATGTTTTAATGAATATAGTAGTATTTTATATTTGTATTATGTAGTAATCATCTTATTTAAAGGGGTCATATGATACGATTTCTTGTTTTCCTTTTTCTTGTTATGTAGCTGTTTGTGCATGCATAAGATCTGCAGTTACAACGCTTAAAGTGTCAGACCTAAAGAGTTATACTTAATAAAAGTTAAGGCTCTGCCACGCCTTCCTAAAACGCTTTGTTCAAACACGCCCCCACAAATCTACGTCAGTGTGTGAGGGCAGAGTTTCATAACACCGCCCAAATGTATACGCAAAAAAGAAGGCAGAACTTTTATTCTCGCTGTATTATTGTTGCCGTGGCGCCGCCATATCATGGAGACGATGTGTTTTTCGTTGCGAAAGCCAAGCTACTTTGTTTGGCCTTCCAAAAGAGGACACAATTAGAAAACAGTGCTTCTGCTTTATTTACAACACTGTTCCAGAACAGTACAACAAACATTTTCGACTGTGTGCTGCGCATTTCCCGGAGAACTGTTTCCAGAACTTGCGAGAGTACAAGGCCGGCTGTGCACAAAGGCCTATTCTAAAAAGTGGGGCAATTCCATCTTTGCATCTGGCGCTTCTGACTCACAGACACAGCCTGTAAGTATGTTGACATTTTAAGAATTTGCTATTGAAAAGGCAGAAGTACTGCCATCATGTCCAGGCAATTTATGCGCCAAGTGAGATGACAGGTCTTTCAGAGTCCATAGGTGCGGAACCCCTGCCCTGCCTTGCCCTGCCCTTTTTGTAAACTAGAAGTTACAAGCTGTTAATGTTTCGAGAGAAGTACCATGTGCTTGATTAAAAAGGGAGTGCCCAGCTTCTAGGGGAGCAAACAGTCCTAAAAACCTTGTGTCCCATCCAGTTTAACCATAAATGCCACTCCGTAGCAACAATACTCACCATAGAATGGCCAATAGAGCGAGCTTTTGACATAGTGGCACAGAGGGAAAAATCTGTGGCCCAGTAACTAAATTTACTGCTTCAGGAGTTAATCCCCCGCCCTCATCTATAACATTAAAAAATTCTGTTTAGATCTGCTTGCAGAACCGTATGATGTGCAATGAATGAAATTATACATGGTCTGGAGAGTAGATATGTCCCCCTCCAGGACGATGCGGATGAAAAATTACCTGTCACAGGGTTTGTAACATGAGCAGAATATAAAAGCTTGCAGGACCTCTACAACTCATTGTGGAAAACCTGAAATAAAAGAAGGCGTATGATTCAACCCGTAATGGACAGGTTGTGTGGTTCTTGTCACTATGTGTGTAAACATCACCATATTCAACATCCACTCCTCAGAGCTAGATGCAGCCTGTAAAATATTCTTATTTATTGCCTAGGCCAACCAATGTGGAGCCGGGGAGACGAAGGACCCTGGTGCAGCCAAAAAGATGGAGGACCACAGTGAAGTCGAGGGATCGGAAAGCTAAGGTGGAGGCTGAGGATTGGAAAACCTTGGCTGGGGCGACAAGAAAGGCCAGGCCAAAACCAAGGAGTCCACGAGCTAAGGAGGAAGAACTAGAGTCCTGGGTGGAACAAGGGAGTCAATCAAGCTGGACAGGTCTGGCGGCGGGAACGTCTCTAGACCCTTTTTACTGGGGGACAAGCCCCAGAGAAATACTGCTGTACCCCAGTAAAATATTACTGACATATCCTTATATGTAAATGACACGTTTATCGACCTGAGAATCCTTTTCTCTGATAATATTTCAGCAATCAATTTGAATGTTTTCTATCAGCTGTTTAGAATCAGAATTAGGGATCCAAGATCAATCAGTCAAACGTGTTTGCAAAAAGATTCAGTTTGATCACACACTGAATTGTTTGTAATAGTTTCTCACACCAAAATAGAAATGGGATAGCCTGGATGACAGCCAAACTAAGTCCCGCCCCCAACATTTGAGGTCAGGAAGTTCGGTCTGGACTTGATCCGTTGTGGAGCAACTATGCTCGAACCAGAGCTGTTCGGACCAATCAAATTGCCAGGGCGGGCTTTATACGATGATGGACAGATGATCAACAGTAACGTAATCATCCACGTCACCAAAGAGCGCTTGGGTTGAATTAATTTACAACAAAGATGACTGCCGCTGGAGAATTGAGATGTGTAGATTCCGCCATCGCGTCTGTTATAGAAGATGTCGACAGCACATTGATTTTAAAAGAGGAACAGAGAACCGCGATCAAGGCATTTGTCGATCGGAAAGATGAATGAAGAACATACGTCACTTACTCCGTTGCTCTGATTGGTTGTAGGTCTATCCAATAGGTTGGTTTCATGTGACGTCACGTTGCTGCTTCGCCAGAGCCGAAATTCAGATGGAGGGCAGGAAGTGAAATAGCTGAGGATCTTCCTCTGAAAAAATGCCCATGTTTTGTGTAATTTACGGCTGCTCCAATCGTTCTAATCGAGAAAAGGGAAAGGGGTTTTATAGAGTACCAAATATTGTCATTCATAAAGGTGAGAAATGTCAAAAGCTCACAGAACAACGCCGTAAAAAGTGGATTTTAAACCTACATCTGCGGTTGGGAGGAGCAGAGTCTGTTAATGCCCGCAGCGACCACTTCGTCGGAGGTGTGTTAGCTAGCTAACTTGGTTTTTGTGTCTGTGTTTATATAGCATTAGGTTGTCGTTAAATGCTCATTTACTTAGTAGTGATTATTAAGTTACCAGTAGTCTAAAATGGACTCTCATTGGGACTTTTTAGGATGCCCTAGCACTTTAGATGACATTGAGTCGGTAGACTGGGCTCCGACGGTCAACCTTGGTTACCAAAAAACTAAGCCTAAATCAGAGGCATCTCTTCGACAAAAAAGTTGTACGCTTCCAGACTTTTATAGGCCTACATTTGCTGTCTGGTGTAGTACGATGTCTGAAGAACCAGATAGTTGGTGATGTCAACAGCCTCGACTGTCGGCAAATCTTTAAGTTCTACCGAAAACTCACTCATCTTCATGAGGAACGGGTCACGTCCAACATATCTGTTAATTAACTCCTTGTATCTATGACTTGAAACTGGATCTAAATCCGTACAATACGGACTCTCCGCAAAGGTTTCCTCCATAGACGTATTCTCCATGTTTACTTCCTGCCCTCCGTCTAAAATCGCGCCATCATAATCACGTGACTGAAACCCAGCTATTGAGTGCAGAGGCATTTTCTTTCCTGGTTCGGTTGAAACACGCCGCATAATCACAGCCCAATGGAGGACTATCAGACTCATATTCTGAGTAGAATCTGAGTATGACGACATCAGGCTAGAAATGGGATACTTTATAAGACAGAACACAAAAAGACGTACAAATCCATTGTAGGAACCAAAACTTGCGATGTCTTCTGTCATTTGTCAATGATGATAATAATGAGAAAATGTGACTTCATTTAACAAAAAGAAAAAAAAATTAATCTGTCCACTTCAATAATCAACCACTGTGAAATCAAAGTGCTTGAAATTGAGGAACCACTTCCAAAGCACTATTTTATTAAGCAAATTCCTTAAGTGGCATTCTTCTGTTAAAAGTTATAGTCTCTGACATAACAGAACGTGATATGCAACAAAAATACCTCGATGCTGCATGATGATATGATAAACAGGTGTTTTGTATCATGTTGTTATAATGTTGTTAGAATTTTAGTTTGGCCGAAATGCTCTGTTGACCAATCAGCAGCCTGGAACGAACTTACAAACTTTTACACATTAAACATTTTTCTATTTGTTTTAGCATTTTCCAGAACAGTAACTACAACTCTTGCTTCGTTGTTGCTTTTTAAGACCCGTGATTTCTCTTGTATCTTCAGTGATGGAGGTATCCACAAGGGAATCGATATTTTGTGCAGTGATTATGGCATCATCAACGCTCCTTTTTCTGGAAACCTCGTTGGTCCTGTTGGGAGAACAGTGAGAGACTCTGTTCAAAATGATGGTGTAAAACTCTATAACAAAGGTATATGACATAATGACTTCCATGAAAAATAAAATCCTTGTCACTACAAAATAAAATAACTATCCATCTGTCTAGGAACATATGTTGTTACATTACAATATGGACTTGGGCACATGCATTTTAAACTAGTTTTTAAACTAGACATACTTTTTTGTCTTTGACCCATATTAACCTCCCTCTACATCAGCTGCTGTTAGTAGAAATGCTGACCAACGCCCCATTACTGTCTCTACTTACTTACTTACTTACTTATTCTGTGTATTTTCCTCAGTGCACTGTGTGAAGATCTTCAACATCCGTCCATATGGTTACTTTGGCTCTGTTGTTCAGGGACAGGCCATAGGCTACTTGTTACCACAACAGGAGATCTTCTCTGGCATCACCTCACACCTGGAACTCCAGATGTTGATGGCTCTGATCCATCGCACTTCATATGAGACACGTTTATGGACGTTAAATCAGTGATCCTAAATGCTTTCATTAGGAATTATAGTGCATGGTTTTAAAACGTCATTTAAATAACTCGACAAATTGACTGTTTTTACCATACAATAATATATAAAGTATTTATTTCATGAATATACCACAAGATGGCAGCACAAATCTACAGAAAAATAGGGAAATAACAACAGTGATAATAATAACTATTATTAATCCTCTAATTATTATTATTATTAGCCTGTTATCTTTTTCAGATTTACTCCACACCTTCTCACACATTTTAATTCACTTGATTTACAGTTGAATGTTGTAAAAAAAAAAAAAAATCAGACTATGAACTGCAAATAGATTTGAGATCAAATTATTTACTAGTAGTTTTAATGAGAATGTATTTGATTTGAAGACATCCATGTTTTCAAATACATCTCAATCATATTTTTCCAAATCATATACTGGCAACATGACAGCATCCCACCATATGCCATTTACTGTAACCTCTAGCATCAATCTTCAATCCTTTTCTTCTTTATTTTTGTATGTATAATGCTTTCCTTGTGTAAAAAAGATATGTGCTCTCTCTCTCTCTCTCTCTCTCTCTCAAAAAAAACATAAAAATAAAAATCAGTCCCCAGAATTTACAGTGTGTGTCGCATTGCTAATTTGTTGCACATATAACTACACGTTGTTATGGTAACTATTTTGCAGGCATTCCACGAAAGAAAAATCATGGATGATGCTGCATAATCATGGGGGTGGGGGGGGACATGTTGTGGCAGGACTTGTGTTTTGTATTCCTGCTGTTACACAGTTCATGTTCACTGCAAACAAAAGTGTACAATGTTTGCTACATTTTTGCCGTGAGCTATATACACAGGGTAAAAATACATTTGTATCAAATTATTGTGCGCTTTCCCTTTAAATTATCCCACTGGGTTGGTCTCATCTGAGAGCTAAATGACGAATCAATACTATGGCGAAGGATTAAACATGAATATAAATGTAGTCGTACTGGCATTCCCAGTAATCGTCTAGTCCGTAGCCTAATTAATATTTATAAGGCAACCCTTCACCATATTTGGAATAAATAATTCGGAAGCTGGCGAACGCCCACTTACCAATGGCTGCCCTTCAGCCAATCAGTGAGGGTTGTTGGGCGAACGTCGCGGTACGTATTTAATATTCATGAGTCAAGGAATCCCATAGTAGGATGTGTGAATACGGTGGGCTTTAATTAAATTAGAGTCGGTGAGCTGGGATAGGCTGGGAGTTCACTCGGTCCAGACTGCAGGAAATCCGACGTGGACTATAAACCCGCAGAAACGGATAGACAAACAAGCGAATGACTATAAATCCATGCGGAAAACTTTATCAGATTTTCTGCTGTGGCTCTGAACGTTATTGTGTATCTGTTTTTAGTCTGAGAGTGTTAACAACATGCCACGGCGGACTGTACTAGAAGTAACTGTTCAAGATGTGCAAAAGAGAAGAAACCCCAACAAACACTATGTAAGTTGACACCGATTGACATCTCTAAAGACTTTTAACGAACTTTTCCTAATGTTTTTGCTCCTAATGAAAGTGTTCAGGGATGTATTTTGAGAATGTTTCGCTGGTTGGTCTGAACAAAGAGGCTGGAGATGTGATCAGCAGGATCAAGTTACACATCAGCACAACACGCTCAAAGAGTTGATATTATACATGTATCTTTATTTCTGTTCAACTGTTGCAGAGTATTAAACTCTTCAAGTGTTAGGTGAAGTCTCCTGACAGCTGTGGGTAATAAAGCATCTATTCTGCAGTAATAGGGTCAATCCAGATGTTTTCACATCGGTATAAATATAACAAAGACACTTATGAGACTATTAGCTTAGACTGTATCTGTTTATATAGGTTTGTATATACATAT
>FLSR01004870.1:14555982-14589166 GCA_900092035.1 Leuciscus waleckii | reverse complement strand
TGTAAAACTTGTCCTGTTCACCACACCCTTAAGTTCTGAACACCCCCCTAACCTCCTGCTATTGAATGCTGCCGTAGGTTGGCTTTTCCACTCCAACAAAGCCAAAGTTTTGTGTATTTTAATTATTCTTTTCCAGATTAAGTTGCTATTATGTTTTGCTATTTGTGTTTTTACTCTTTTACCTGAAGAAGCTAGCTCATTACCGCTCAGATGACAAAATAAAAGCAACTCACTTGACACATCATTTAAAAGCTTACTTACAATGCATGTAGGGAATCTGACCAACTCTGTAAGCTCTATAGCTCAAGGTTATCAGTTTGATTTACCATGTTGTTATTTTCCCCAGATTTAGACCCTTTCTGTTTCTGTGCTTTGATACAGGGGGGAATTTCACTTAATTTTTTCAAATTGTCCTAGTCATATTTCACTCCAAAATCATAAGATTGAAAGAAAGTAATGTAGAAATTTTTTTTTTCAATTGTTCAAATTGTTCAATTATGATATTTCAATTGTTAAGATTTATCCATTATGGTTTTATTTGTTGGATTTAATTTATTTTATGCTAACAACATGAAACATTGCATTACAATAATTTGTTTCTTATATTACGGTAAAATGACTTTGGACAATAATGAGTAGCTAATTAGAATCCCGTATTGTGAATAGTAAGAATAAATGATGTTCTTTTTAGGTGATTTTTTATGTACAGATGTGTAAATATTTAGACAATGTAGAAAAAAACTGTTTAATTCATATAAAATGAACAGTAAAATAGAGAAAATGGCTTAATTGTTTAAACTGAATTAAATATATTTTTTAACAATTAACTTGTTTACTATGAATTTATTTATATGATTTGCAGGCCCTAAGCTGTCAAACATTTTTAACCCATTTTATCCATCTATTCTGATCAATTCTGATAAAGTAAGTCGTAGTGTCACGCACACTACTGAAAAAATGTATAGCTGAAAATAAAATCTATAACAGAAAAAAGAAATTGAATTGGTGTGATTAAAAAGAGTGGTGGCAGTGACAGTGTGTTGCGCTGACCAAATCACGTCAAGGACAGTATTAGCTAGTAAAATGAACATTTATGAACATTAACAACTATTTATGAACATTTGACCTAAAATTCCAACCTAATTTTAATCCAATTATTACCGCTCTACTCTGGAATGCATGTTTTAATATGTCGGAAGGAAAACTTATTTCGCCATCGATTGTCAGAAATTAATCATGTTTGACCTAAATAAATAAGAGATACAACCTATCACACTATATTAGTGATTCAAGAAATGGGGAAATCAAAAGCAGAGGCAGGGAAATCCCACTACTTCCCTGGCAAACCACATCCCGCATGTATGCATTTGATTTGACTCATTTTTATTCATTACAGTACATTTTAAAGGGTTAGTTCACCCAAAAATGACTCACCCTCAAGCCATCTTAGGTGTATATGACTTTCTTCATTCAGCCGAACACAATCGGTGTTATATTAAAAAAATATCCTGGCTCTTCCAACTTTTAAAACGGGAGTGAATGGTACCTTAAAAAAAAAAATCCCCAAAAAGTGCATCCATCCATCATAAAAGTAATCCATACGACTCCAGGGGTTAATAAAGGCCTTCTGAAGTGAAGCCATGCATTTGTGTAAGAAAAATATCCATATTTATAACTTTATAAACTATAATCACTAAAGCTTCCGGTAACGGCCGTACTCGAGTCGAGTTCTGGCAGAAGAGTGACCTCTGACTTAAGATTTTAACACAACTCTGAATGTGTTTGGCTGAAAGAAGAAAGTCATATACACCTAGGAATGCTTGAGGGTGTGAAAATTATGGAATACTTTTCATTTTTGGGTGAAATAACCATTTAAGTCTATATTTTGCCAGTATAAGTGTTCCCTGGGAATCAAACCCATGACCTTGATTTGATAGCGGCATGTTGTACCAGTCGAGCTCCAGGAACACAAGTTGGTATTTCATCCAAAGAAAATTTTAGTCTTACATTTTACATTTAGCCGACGCTTTTATCAAAAGTGGCTTACAAATGAGGAGAACAAAAGCAATTAACCAACCAAAGGGCAACAATATATAGGCTAAGTGATGTGAGAAGTCCCAGTTGTCTAGCACAGTTCACAAAGTGAGTTTTTTTCTTTAATAAATAGAATATAAAGTCTTAGTATTAATGTGTCACTCTTAATTTCAGTTCTGTTTTTTTGTTACTGCAATTTCCAGTTTGTATGAGTCAATCATTTTAAAAATAATGGAGCAGCAGGTTTTACGTCATTCAGAACAAAACACCACATGAACGCAACAGCTGCCCATGTGCAAACTGAAGGCATCCTCGTAGCGTTTCTCTGAACAGCATGATCTAGGAAGCCAGAATCTAAATGTGATCCAGGTTTCAGTGTTGTGAAGAGCCATTATAGACGTCTGTTACCCTGAGAAAACCCTTAGCTCGTGTTGCTCGTGTAAGAAAGCAAGTCGATTACTTTAAACATCACTAATAGCCTGCGGCACACACACACTATAAAACACTGTATCGAGTTACTGATACTGATCAATAAAGGACCCATGATTTGAGATGTGTGGGAAATCAGCATTATTATAAATAATAAAGCATTTCTATATTGCTCAAAGAAGCAGGTCATTGGTGAAGGCAGGCCCTCTCTGGAGAGATCAGCACAACACGCTCAAAGAGTTGATATTTTACTCTTTATTTCTGTTTTATTGCCGTAGAGTGTTAAACACTTAGGCCTGGTTTCACAGACAGGGCTCAGATTAAGCCAGGATTAGGCCTTAGATTAATTAGCACATTTAAGTAGCTTTTATAAACATGCCTTGGAAAAAAAAACAATGAGAGAAAACAATGGCACTGACATATTTTAAGATATATCAGTGCAAGTTGCTTTCAGTTAAATACACTTAAATACATTTTAGTCTGGGACTAGACTTAAGCCTTGTCTGTGAAACCGGGGGTTAAAGTGTAAGTTTGACGATTTCAGATTTTACGATACCGATAACTAAATTAGGCTTTACCTGCTGATAACCGATTAACTGACAGATCGTTAAAACTAATACTGAATCAAAAATAACACTCAAAGTAAAATAGTGCTGAACTTAACTACAAAAATAAACGGTATGACTGAACCATGAAAATGTAGTGCACGTTTGAATAAAAATATAAATATGAATATATATTAAATATGTTTAAAAAATAAAAGATATCCAAACTGATCCAAAAAGTAATACTCCAAAGAACATAAATAATAATAGATGCATCCAAAATGAATGAAAAAACAGTAAAATTTAACAGGTCCTGTTATGCAATAGAACAAAGTTCTATTATATATAATATAATCACCACCATAACAAGAATAGAAATGTACAGTGAGAGATTTAAAAGTCATTACTTTTACAATACTTGGAACAGCATGTGCAAAAATCTGATATTTTAATCAGAAACGGGTTTTTTGAATGCACTCAAATCTTAATGTATGTAAAATCTATTTTGACATTATATTTTTGTTCCGTCCATTGGTTGTTATTTCAATCATTGCAGTTTTGAGAGTGAATCCTGCATTTGCATGTGGATGTCACTTCGGAAACGTGCGTGAAGCGTGACGTGGCCGTTGGTCCTCTTAGCGGCATCAAAAACTAAACTATTATTCAAATTCTAAATGGATTATTAAACTTGCAAAGAGCACTCCATTTATAATCACTTAAAAGCTGTAACGTATCTAAGTTTATCGCTGAAAGATTGAAAGATTAAATGTATTTCACTTACCTTTAAATTGTGTCTATAAAGGTGTGAACCAAATGGTCCATACAATTAGAATAACAAAGGAACCGCATTCCTCAGGAACATCTTGTGGATTGCAGGATCTCCATTGGGAGGAGGTCCTACAGTATTCATTGTTTGTAGCCCTCTAGTCTTCAGGTATAAATCCTGTCCCACAGATAGAAATCTGGGAGAAGTTAAGATTCTTGGAAGGGTTAAGATTCCTGAAGGCCGACACGCTAACATCGCCGCTGACGAACTGTGCAACATTACTACCTTCAAAGTCTGGTCAAGCTTACTTATTTTATGTATAAGAGACACTTTTCATCTCCAATTCAGAATTGCGTGATATAAACTCACAATTGTGAGTTATAAAGTCAGAATGTGAGATAAAAAGTTGCAATTACCTTTTTTTTATTTATTTTTTATTCTGTGGCAGTAACAATCTTCCATAGCCTCAACTCTGTTCACAAGCTGGGGCGGGACTTTAATTGTATTGGGTCCCTCTGCTGTTTGTTGCTGACTGAGCTGAAATAATTAACCATCGAACTAAACCATTTTAGGGATGAGAGAGAGAGGAGTTATTTGGAAAACTTCTTTAAATTGCATGTCTTTATGGTTTTCTTTGAACCATAAAAAAGTCATGCTGCCCAAGTTGGGGATTCCAATGTTTTACCTTAAACAATAAACTTTGGTGAATATTTCTCCCTGCATTGATTTTGCTGCACTTTAGACATGAATGATCATTCCTCGGATCATACATCTTATTTAGAGGTGTCCTGCTCCTTTGGATATATACTTTTCTCTATAGGATGATGAACAAAAACAAAATGTTAGCCTTACAGTGAAGGAACAACCCGAACCACATCTGCACTCTAAAATATAACATGACATGAATAGGGGTATAACTGATCACTCGTAAATGATCCTTGAGCCGTACAGTTCGGTACTCATATCGCATGAGTTGCGAAGTTGAACCATTATAGAGTGGAAGTATTTTATGTCTGAAGTGAACGTAAACGGTTGAGAAAGAACTGGGATGTGAATCATCATTGCATTAGCTCTTAAAGAGACAGCAGCCTAATAAACCTGCTGCCGTCTGTGTCATTGATTAGCCTGGAAATCCAGACCTAAATCTAAAAGATTAATGGTCTGGTGTCAACTAATGAAAATCAGCCAGCTCGAGGGGCGGCACCAAGCATGCATTTGAAAATCTCACTGCACACAATTGGATAACACTACGACCAATCACAACAATAAGCCCCATATGCTTAGCTACCAGCGGAGCTAACTGGTAGATTATACTCTTACCGTATCCGGTCGGCAAAACAGCAAAAACGCCCTTCTTGCAAGGAAGGATTCGAGCGCCGTCTTTTGTTCCTCTTTTAGATAAAAAGCCAAGTCTACTCACTCATTGTAGCGGCCAAAGCCGTTTCAAACAACTGGTGTTCATCCATAGCCATCTTGCAATGTTTACTAATGACTTTGACGTCACAGCGCTGTCGTCATGTTTAGCTCGCCTCTGGCCCGCCTATATCAGATAACCCGATGTGATTGGTGCAGCTCAGATCGAGGGGCATATTTAATGAGCATCATTACTGGACACCAGAGTAACTCGCTGAGCAAATTCAACTTGTGCTCTCGCGAGAACTCTGGATTACCAGGGTAGTCATTAATGTTAATCAAACAACAGCAAATATCAATATAGAAGACCTTAGCAAGCTCATAACAACATCCTGCAACCACCCATTACACAGAAACTGCATCCAAAAATCACATTTTTACACCATTGCTGTTGTTGGTAATACTGTAGTCACACTGTATGTTTAACTGAAGAAGTCTTTCACTTTCACATTATAATGTATTGCTGCCCATGAACACCCACTCTAAGCAAGCTGTTATTAAATGATGAGCTTCTAGGTGGGGACCGGGGGTTGCATTAAAGTCCAACTAAAAATAAAAATTCAGTCATGATGTTGTTTTGAAACCAAATGACTTTCTTCTGTGCAACACAAAAGGAGAGATAATAGAGAATTGCACTGGTTGCTGTTTTCTATGCAATTGCTGTTTTCTCTGCACTGTTGATGAAGGGACTGCGGCTCAAACAGCTTCAAAAGGATTATAAAAATACCATGAAAGTATAATTAAAGTGAAAGTGTCTTCTGTCTTTTGGAGTCAAACTATCTTTGTATGCAAAAATTCAGTCATTATTCAATGATAATGTTTTCCTTCAGTTGGCTTTTAACCACTGCAACCAAATCAAATCAGTGGGTGAATTAGTCTGATTCATGAACAAATCGTTTAGATTTGGGTCACACCAAAGACAAATTCAGTGTGTGATGGCTTCGTTTTAGTCAAAGCTGTCATATGGCTTGATTGAATGATTGAATTTAGTGCACAGGTCATTAGAGACACGTTTAGGATGTATTATGGTGCTTCTGCATCTTTTTAAAGCTTGTAAGCTCCAGTCCCCATTCATCAAAGTTGCATGAAAAAGAGTACTGGTTACTTTGATTACAGATTTTTCATTGTTTGGTAAACTATACCTTTAACCAATAAACTGTAAATGTGGGTTAACTCTCATTTTCTTTCCTTTTTTTGCTGTAGGTTTACATTATCAAAGTGGCTTGGTCTGATGGCAGCACTGAGAACATTTTCAGGCGCTACAGTAAATTTTTCGACCTTCAGGTGAGTTGTGTACTAGTACTAGTAAGTTAGGCCTACTGTATACTAATGTGATCATAAAAATGTGAATGAAAATATAATGAATCCAAATATTAGCATCCTTTTTGCTAACATTAAGCATAATGGAAAACTAAACCAGTGTTGCTGTTCTTTGTCAAGGAACCTTGATGAAGTGATGCCAAACCTTAAGTTTGATGTCATGTGCAGATCTAAAAGCTTAGTAGTTGGAGAGATCAACATGGATTTCACTGATGGTCACTGAATTGCTGACGTTTATGTGGCAGGAATTCAGTGGTGCAACAGGAAAAGCCATCATATTCATGGCTCTGTTTGAGAGAAGTTTGCAGAAACTTACTTAAGATATAAGCTAATTTGAGTATGCTTCTGTGACAAGACCGGTGAACTGGATTTTGGCCTGTTGGTGGAAGTCTGCAATATGGCATTTTCAGCATTTAAATTGTTTTCCTTTTGTTTGTTTGTTTTTTCGCTCCAAGAAAACTGCAGCTGATTGTTTGGATGTTGGTCATACGGTTCTTAGTCAGATCGGCCACATTTAGATCCTGACAGGCTATGTACCAGTTTTCCAGACATCATCAAAATTAAAGTTAACTAAATTGTAACTGAAATATAGTACTTTTGTACAGCAGAATGTACTTCTCAAAGTAGTAATAGTCATATTAATAATACAATTATTACTTAAATAATAACTTATTTTATATCACACGATTTAAATTTTTCTTTCATATTTTAATTTTAATAGTAAACTCAGTTGTGCTGCACTTTGCCAATAATAATAATAATAATGTAAAAAGATTAATTAAATTGTTAATATTTTATGCCTACGTTTTATTACCACTGTTTTTGATAATACATTTGTATTAAATCATAAATCCAGAAAAAAATTAAACAGACAACACAGAATGTCTGGAAAAAAGTTACATTGGGCCTTAAAATAATTGGCACACTGAATGTTTTGATTCATAAGGAACTTCATGAGTTGTGCAATGACATCTCATCCAGATCACTTTGTCCTCTTAGTCATCTAATTTATTTTCTTTAAGACTGGTCCTAAAATTAAAAAAATAAAGTCTATTACATAAAAACATAATTTATCAACAACAAAAAAAAGATTCCTTACTCATTGGCTAACTGCTAGTTTTTAAGACGGTAAAGGGGTGGTTGATTACCTTTTTTGACTTTAGTTAGTGTGTAATGTTGCTGTTTGAGCATAAACAACATCTGCAAAGTTACGAAGCTCAAAGTTCAAAGCAAAGGGAGATATTTGCTTATAAAGAAATAATTTTTTAAGGGCTATAACAAACGGCTGGTAGGGACTACACGAGCTTCTTCCCGGGTTTATGTAAAAATGTACATTAACCCCTCCCCCGGGAACGCGATTTATAGATTATCATGACAGAATATGCTAATCAATGACTAGAAGATAACTACACACAAATTCATCAGTATTCATACACATAAATACATAAATTAATCAACTAACCATTCAGAAATGTCCTGTTACATTTTACATGTTGTCACTTCTTCTTGAGTCTCTCCATCATTGTCTGACTCCGGTTTGAACATTGAAATTTCCAGTGCATGTGTGTGTGAGGTAAAAGGACACAAGCTGTTGTAGCTCCACCCCCTGTGCCGGGAGCAGCAGCTCATTTGCATTTAAAGGGACAGACACAAAAACAGTGTGTTTTTGCTCACCCTCAAAAATCGAAAATTTAACATGCTACATAAAAATATCTGTGGGGTATTTTGAGCTAAAACTTCACATACTGCTGGGGACATTAAACACTTATTTTACATGAAAAGGGCAAAGAGGCTTAGTTTAAGGTCCAAAGACTGCACATGAATAATATACTATATTAATACTAAAATACTGTAGCTCAGATAAAAAAAAAAATATATAAAAAAAAAGATTGTCTTTCGAAATGACATTGAATTGACATTGGATCTTCATTAGGAGGCTTTTCTGAGAAAATATCTATTTATAAATTGTGATTATTTTAGTTATTTAATCATAACATTTTGTAAGTTATTCAGTTTACATATAATCAATTGACAGCCCTAATAATTATGAATGTAAAATCAAGATCATTGAGTATGACTTAATGTAAGTGAGTCGTTCTTGAGAATGAGATCACCAGTTTAATGCCTAATATAAATTACACACAGATCAAAGCTTTAAACTTCAAGGCTTGCGAGAGAACAAATTTTATCTGAACTTCTTGTTTGCTGGTGTACATCTGTGCTGACTCTTCTTCTCTCAAATTATAGGAGCCAAAAACTTGTAAACAGTTTATAACGGAAACGCACTATTATTAGAAGCACTTAGCACAACTGAAGCTATTCACTAAATTTGGACAATTGGTCAGAAATCCCCACTGGGAGGTGTGCCACAGCTTCCTGAAAATGTTACAGGATATTTTCTCTGATGGGTAATGCCACAGAAATGTGACCCATACCATGGAAAAAGCAGGTTTTTAGAAAAAGAACAAAAGCCCTTCAAATAATTCATAGGTCTGAAAATGTTAACTGTAGCGCTATAATGGATAAAAAAAATGTATATTGTAATATTATAATAATTTATTGAACACAAGAGGTGTGCATCAATATTAATAGATTTCCATACAGCCATGTTTTCATAAGTAAAATTTATAAAAAGCTAAGTTAAAGGAAGTTCCCTTTCGAGGGAACTCAACACCGCGTCAGATTGACGCTATGGGAATGCCTCTGCATGGGCAGTGTCTGAAGCGTGTGTGCCAACACACCAATGAAATTGACCTTGAAATAGTCAGGTACGAATGGTAAACGAGTCAGTGAGATTATAAATAGACGTTCAAACATGTGACATCATCTTCTTCATCTTTAGGAGGCCTCTTTGTTTGATGTGTGTGTGTGTCATTGTTTGTCCTTAGATTCCATCGGTTAGGAGTTCTTATGGCAAGCAAAGCATTTAAAAGATGTGTGCCTCCTTGCACACGCTTTCTGACAGAGGATAATACACACGATTTGTGTTTGGGACACACAACCTTTGTTTGGGAGCGCTGCATGCCCGGGCATCTCTTGAGAGAGGTGGCTGCCCACATTGTGATTGTTTTTCCCTAAAAAAAACTCTGCTCTTGCCGGGATCTCTTTGATGATGATGGAAGCCTGGCATCTGCGCCCCGCGGTTCAGGTCCTGCAGCTGCTACGGCAGCTCGGAGATTAAAATCTTGGTGATTGCAGGTCAAGTTCTGAGAGATCTGAGATTCCCCTTTCTCAGTCTTCACCCGCTAACTCAGGAATTCTCAGGGCAGACTCGGAAGCCCGCTCTGTGGCTTCTTCCGGTTTGCCTGAGAACATAATAATGGCCCGATCTGACTTCGAGGAGTCTAATGTGTTTGAAGTTGAGGTGGAAACAATTCCTTCTTTAGCCCTAAGTGCCACCAAACGGACGGCCCGTGTTATTGGCGTTCTATGGCTGAACCTTTCGGGGATCAGGCTCAGAGATAAAATGACTCTTCTTGACTCCCTGGTTTTGCCATTTGGCCTCTTTGGCACTGCAGTTGAGAGTAGTCGAGAGGTTCAGAGAGACAAAGGTTCAGTTGGCTGCACTCACTATGTATATTCCCCGCCATGGCTCTGAACCTTCGGCCCCAAAAGAGCCACCGGACCCCAACCAAGCACCAGAGTTTGGAGAGATGGTCAGAAGGCTAGCGTGGCTGCCAACACCCTGCCTCTGAGGAGTCGAGTGTTGAACCGGCGTGCCCGTAGGAGGTCCGGAGGGATCTGAGAGAGGTCTTAGATATAAAGAGATGGACCTCATCTTGAGATGTTTCCGGCCCCCATTGGGCTGGAGATGACAATTGGACATAGACATAGTTTGTTGCAGCATTATTTCCGTGCAGATGATTTTAAAAGGTGGATTTATAAGCAGAGAGATGGGAGAATCCTCATTTTGCTTTTTGACTGCCCCCTCAGCACTGTGCTTGAGGGGAGAGTGTATACTTCCTTGTTGTACTCCTTTTCGGAGTGGCGACAGAGTTAAGATAATCGATTAAGAACCTGGAGTTAGTAGAGGTGTAGTAGCCTGCCCTCTTCCAGTTGGGAGATGTAGGCAGCTGCGACCCCATGGTTTAATCATGTTAGTCGTTTTTTATTTCTTTTGTTGCCTCCCTGGTTCGGAAAGGAGTATGTGCTCCATGCATGGCGATGAAGTCAGAAGTGGTTCTAGCTGATCCTGGTGGTGGTAGCAGTGCTTCATCCTTTGGCTGAGGATGGTAGAGCTATAAGTAAACTTCCAGCACTGGAGCTTGAAGTGAGAGTATGAATGTAGAAGCATCAATTTATATGCCCTTTCTCAGAGCTCGCAAGGTACTGAGTAGACAAATAAGTACAAGGCCATACGGCCAGTCCCTTGGCGGTCGGAGGTACGAGCCTTTAAGATGATGCCCCAGTGAAGGGCGATGGAAAAGTAGAGGAGGCTGCTCTTCTTGTTGCCCCTCCCACAGATCTAGCTCGGAGCTGATCGTGCAGACTGGGTTCGGCTCGGTTGCAAGAATACCTGTTAGAGATTTGTTGTTAGAGATGCACCAATATGAACATTTTGGCCTAAACCGATAACCGATAATTCTTTATATTTCAAAGCCGATAGCCGATATATTGACCGATAAATCTAAATCCAAATTTGTATATAATTTTTTAGATCCTGGTTACAAAAACAAAAGTCACCATTAAAAGCCATGTCCCAGGCACACAATTATAATGATGTTCTCCTTATAATTTTATGTAGCCTATATGTCGACTTGCGCTGTGCATGTTGCACTTAACCGTATTTTTGTTTTTGAAGTGATTCAAATCATTTTAAAGAAATTCAAAACCATCATGTTGAACTGTGCGCATCTGAAGTGTCTCTGCTGAAATAAATAATCCATTATGTATTGGCTTTAATATATCGCCCAACTTTTCTTATCGGGCCGATAACGATAACACTAAAAAATAACATAGATCCCCCAATACCGTGGCCGATATATTGTGTATCCCTAGAAATTGTTGGTGGTCGAGGTCTACTTCCTCTGCTACCCTCTTCGGGATCGTGATAAGGCCGAAGGTGAGAGCAGGAACAGCGGTAGAATTAGAGGTGTTGCAGTTTGTGCTTAGTCTGAGGAGAGTAGCAACCTGCACTTTTCTATTGAAGTTGTTGACGTGCGTGATTTAGGTGTTGCTTCCTCTTGGTTTAGCGGTAGAGTTAGATGTGTTTATCTATGTAAGGATGGGAACTCGTGCCCTCATCTATTAATGCGTTGCCCCCATGTAATGAAGAAAAGTGGACTATCCTTTCCTTCCTGGCTTGGTCTTAGAATGTGCTTATTCACATCCTTTGGGCAGTCATTTGGCAGTATGGCGGCATTGGTATTGACGTTCCCATAGCATCAATCTGATGCAGTATTGAGTTCTATGGAAAGAGAAGGTCTTAGGGTTATGGATGTAACCCTGGTTCCCTGAAAAAGGTAATGATACCATAAATGCCATAAAATTTTTGTGGTAATCAGTATTATACTAAAATGTTATAGATCTAGCTTAACTTCTACTGAACCCAACATATTCAAGGTTAAGTTTGATGGTGTTACTTCTTTATTTTAAATGTCTATAACCATGTGTTATGGACAAGACACTTACAGTCACTTCATATCAAAACGCATGGTTATGATGAGGTGGAGAAAAAAACAAAACAATGCTCATTTGTTTACCAAGAGGATTCATGTAAATAGCTAACCACTGAAATAAATAATAATAAATTCAACTTGAAATAAAAAAAATTGTGTGATCATTTTGACACAGATTGTGATTAGAAATGCAATATAATCATATAGTTAACTTCATCTATCTTCAGTACTGCATTTAAACAAGTGGTGTTTTGGTGTTTGAATGTAAACAGATAGTTGTCATTCACTGCCATCGGCTGACTCATATTTATTCGTTCTTTGTTGTCTCTATCATATGACGAATGTGACTGCTCTGGTGACTACTTCCTCAACTTTCCCTCCATTTCTCTCACTCTCTGTCGCTTGTCTTTCTTCCATGAAGAAGCATGAGTTGTTGAGAAACTCTAGTGCTGATGCAGCACATAGCAGCAATGAGGCAGGGCATGCAGAGCGTAAATACGACAACCACTAATGCATTTCAATAGTGAATCAGATCGTATTATAGTCGTCTGAATGTGGTTTTGTGTTTCTTTTTTTTCTCTCTGTATTTGGGGGTTTTGCAAATGGTGGAACATACATTTTCATTCATACCACAATTTTTGGGATTGCGAGTTTTAACTAGTATTTGATTAATGGCATCACAGTGAAGAATTTCTTTAAGTTCAGTTAATCTTTCATAGCATAATTGTATCAGATAATATCAGTCTGTGTTCTCTAAATTCATGTTCAGGACACAGAGTTTGCCCTTTAAAAAAATATTCTTTAGCATACTTTTTAAAAAGTTTAAAATAATTTACTTAAGAATTTCATTAAGTGCAAAATGAATGTAATGTTTTCTGAGACTCAGTCGAATGCTATTCACAATTACATTAAAACTTATTATAGAATGCAAGTAGTTCAATCCACTTAAGCAGGACTTGAGTACATCTACATATGTCATTTTTACTTCCATTGTCTTTGAAATATGGTTAAAGTATGTACTGACAAAAGTACTGACGAGCATTCAGGGTAAACTAAAATATACTTAATAAAAATGTAGTGCCTTGCACACCCAAATCATTTGCAGGCACAATATAAACTAGAAAATATATAAATCATGCAGGCATCATGCATGTAAATATATTTGTAATTACACATTTGAATGATCGAGTTGCAATTTATTACATTTAAAACACACACATACACTACAGTTAAAGGGGTGTTGATTATGATTTCACTTTTCTAACTTTAGTTAGTGTGTAATGTTGCTGTTTGATCATAAACAACATCTGCAAAGTTACAACGGTCAAAGTTCAAAGCAAAGGGAGATATTTGCTTTTAAAGAAATCGCTTTTTAAGGACTACAACAAACGGCTCATAGAGACTACGCGACATTCCTCCTGTGTTAGTGACATCACCAACCCTACAATTTACATAAACCCCGCCCCCGGGAACGTGATTTAAAGATTATCAAGATAGAATATGTTAATCAATGACTAGAAGATAACTACACATCAGCAACATAAATTCATCAACTAAACATTCAGAAATGTCCTGTTGCTTCTACATGTTGTCACTTCTTCTTGAGTCTCTCCATCATTGTCTGAATCCGATTTGAACATAAAAGGCTAAAAGTTTTTGTAATTTTCAGTGCATGTCTGTGTGAGTGCAAGCTGTTGTAGCTTCGCCCCCTGTGCCGGGAGCAGCAGCTCATTTGCATTTAAAGGGACAGGCACAAAAACGGTGCGTTTTTGCCCACCCTCAAAAAGTGACAACTTTAACATGCTATATACAAATATCTGTGGGGTATTTCGAGGTAAAACTTCACATACACACTCTGGGCACATCAAAGACTTATTTTACATCTTGTGAAAAGTGCATTATACCACCCCTTTAAAATAAAAAAACACATCAAAATAAGTGGATTTTGAAGCATGACAAAGGATTATGTTTTAAAAGGTTCTGTAAAGTAAAAATGTTATTTGACATTACAAAGTGCTCTTTTTAAAAGTGTACTTAAGTGTGTTAAGAAACGTAGGCTCACTTTATTTTACAGTGTCCTTGTTACACGTTGCATGTGCTTACTATTGGAATAACAACTTTTCTACTACTTACTTACTAATAAAATATCAACATATAGGCTAACAAAATTCTTAATTATTACTTTCCCCACATTTTAGATAATAATATAAATATTACGAAATGCCACAAATAGAGGTAGGGTTATTATGTTGTGACCAAAAATTCAACCAAACTCAAAACTATAGTATATTTAAGCTGCAAATTTATAGGTTACAGCTCAGCACAATCTGGACACCATTTCAACCAACCAGTTTTGTAAAGATATTTGTGTGTAGACACATTTTATATTTGCCCTCAAAACTCATTTTGAAGCATTTCAAGTTTTGGAGATCATGATAAACATAAATTCCTCTGTATGTCAGCAACTTACTTGTCCAAACAGCTCAAGTTTTGCTGAACACTAGCTCAGGCGTGGCTCTCAGACATATGGATGTGATTAGCATATGTGAACTCCAGAGAGACGTATGTCTGCTCTTCACATCGGATAAGACGCCTGTCCTGTGGGAAGGGGTTTTCTCTTTGTTCAGCTGAGGAAGAACTGATTGTATGGATTTATCATAAAGGAATTTCAATTCCTCCTATAAACAACATTTACTGGAGTCATGTTCTTGGCAGCTTTTACTTGTTCTCTTCTCAGTTCCTCAAATCCACCGCTGTTACTCTGAGGGGCTGATTTACTGTCTTTATTGAAAACACTGGGTCTCATTCGCTAATAATTATGCAAATGATTCATATGCATACGACTTTTCACAAAAATAAATTAGCCTGATTCACAAAACGTACGTACGCACATGATTTTGTTCTTAACCTGGTTCTAATGTTAATGAATTTGGAGTATTCTAAATGAGCAAGGTTATTAATTTTGCATATAACACGTCCAAACCATTTCCAGAAAAGGGTTTTATTCCGGTTTCATGCCGTTCATCACTCTCAGCAAACAGAGGATGCTTTCTAAAGAAGCTCTTTTGCTTGAGAGAATCTCAAAGAATCTCAAGCAATGCCCCGGTAAACACCCTTTATACAGACCCAGATTAGCTGTAATGCACCTTCTCTTACTCTTTTCTTGTGTGTCTGTAATGCCAACCTGAGTTTGTAATATTTACGTATGTGTTTTCAGTTGTTCTTTCATTTTCCCTGGAAATTTATATTACATTTTAGTATGGAAATTGTTGATGAATCATGATTGTTTGTGGAAATGTGTATGCAGGGTTAGTGAATAAAATATTATTAGTAGTAGTTGGTTCACCCAGTGTCATTATTTTCCCACTCTCTTGTCGTTCCAAACCTGTATGACTTTCCTTCTTTTGTAGACCATAACATTAGTTCTTTTGTAGAATCCAGACACTGTTTATTTCCACAAAAAAGATCAGAGGAATGGAATGAAAGTGTCAAAAATACTCATAAATTTAAACCAAGGTTAACTGAAAACTCTTTGCAGTAGTTGTAAAATTTTATTTGCACTTCCACGTACAATGCGTAAGAACTAGTGACTTATGGAATCGTTGACATAAAACGTGTCTTGATGCGTCTCAACTCAGCACATTTTTAAGTCACAAAAGGGAATGATATTTGAAATGTATACAGAAGGTGTATACTTTTTTTTTCAAATTATGTACACTCACGTGAGATGAAGAATTCAGACATACAGTATCAGTCTTCTAGAAGAAGCTGTTTTCCTCTTCATGTAGATATGATGCATTAACTTTATTAGTACTCACTATTGGTGTGCCGTATCAGGATTTTTGATCGTGAACGATTAAAATGTCTCCTCGATCTGCTTTTGAAGAAATATCGTAGTATCGTGCTACAGTGCATTCTTTCAGTTGCAGTTCTGGCAGTTCTTTTATTAAAAACTGTTTAAATATGTCATTTTGGTGATGAAAGATGAGTTTTAAGGGATAAAATTATTGACTACAGGGGGACTTTAAAGTGTGTCCCCAGAGTGTGTATGTGAAGTTTTAGCTCAAAAAACCCCACAGATATTTTTATATAGCATGTTAAAGTTGTCAAAAACGCACTGTTTTGTGTCAGTTCCTTTAAATGCAAATGAGCTGCTGCTCCCGGCACAGGGGGCGGAGCTACAACAGCTTGTGTCCTTTTACCTCACACACACATGCACTGAAAATGTCTAAAACTTTTAGCTTTGATGTTCAAACTGGAGTCAAATGATGTCAACGAAGTCAATGATGGAGAGACTCAAGAAGAATGACAACATGTAGAAGCAACAGGACATTTCTGAATGGTTATTTATTTGATGAATTTATGTAGCTTATGTAGTTATCTTCTAGTCATTGATTAGCATATTCTTTCTTGATAATCTATAAGTCGTGTTCAGGGGCGGGGTTTATGTAAATTCTAGGGTTGGTGATGTCACTTACCCGGGAGGAATGTCGTGTTTGTTGTAGTCATTAAAAGGCAATTTCTTTAAAAGCAAATATCTCCCTTTGCTTTGAACTTTGAGAGTTGTAACTTTGCAGATGTTGTTTATGCTCAAACAGCAACATTACACACTAACTAAAGTTAGAAAAGTGAAATCATAATCAACCACCCCTTTAAACATTATATTCGCATGCTGTTCTGACCAACCAAAGCGTGCACACACTAAAAGCCTGTCAAACAGTTTGTGGTATTATTACAGTTATAGTTATTAAGTCATTATAATTGCATTTAAACTGTCAAATACACATACATAAACACAGTCGGTTATGTCTTAAGTGAATGTAAACAGTTGGGAGAAAACCGGATGCGTTTCTGTATATTAGATCTGGGAGGTCTTAAAGTGACAGCTTCCTAATTAACCTGCTGCCGTTTCATTGAAGTCGGCATGAAATCAAAATGTTTTAAAAAATTTGTTTTGCCTTTTAGTATGAATATGTTAGTCTTACTGTTATCTATAAGCTAGTGTGCTCCAAAACAACTACAACATTCACATTAAGAAGATATAAGCGTTCAAAACTTAGTCTCTCACTTCCGCCAATATGGATCAAGGATTTTGATGACATCACTCTGTACTTCAGCTTCTCATCAGATTTTCTGTCCAATCAAATGCTCTCTAGAATCTGAAGCTCCGCCCCTTACATTATAAATAGACGCTGAAGCTGTGGCTGAAATCGGTCACTTGTTCACACATTTACTATTTTCTACATGGTGAATGGCACATAGGCTCCATATAGGGTATAGTGAACGATTCAGACAGGATAAATATGCTTTCCATTGGGGCGAATTAAGCTGGTTTCACGTTAGTGTCACACGAACCACCGCAACTCCAGAGACACGACACACAGAACGGATCATGTTAGTCATATCACGAGTCGCACAGACCAGAAAACATATCGGACAAATTTGAATTCTGCACAGAATGCTGTATTTTAAAGTGATATGGAGATTAGGAGGAAACAACGGCTCTGGCCGAGCTGTGATATAAACTAAACACTATTGGCTATCTTTAAAAAGGGGAGGAGCTGATTGATATGCCCTGCCCTGTCTTCCTGTTTCTGTGGAAATTATGTTAACACATTGAATAATGCTGCGTGTTTCATGGCACTTCGGTGGGCCTTTAATATTAATAAAAAAACAAAAGACAAAGAGAAAATCACTTACTGTTCTTCACTGAATAACTCCATTAGCTTTAATACAGTGCTACAGTGTATGTAGAATTTATACAGTAACGTCTATGTAGTGTTTTATTTTTACGTCTGTTTATTCAATTTCTTACTTGAATACTACTGTTAAATACACCTATTGTGGAAAAATAAACCACTGTTTATTTCATTTGTGTATTGTATTGTATTCGTAATGTGCATCGTTTTTCTTATATTTAATAACAAGGATAAAATATGAAAATATAGATTTTCATCTTCGCTCACCCCTACTTTGGCCTAAATGGACTGTCACTCTTTTTTCTTTTATATTTTGTTAACTTGTAAGGCTACATTTTTTAAATCAGGGGAATTAGTTTGGCTGTACTTCTCAGTCACTTGCAAAATAGTAAAACCAACATGAACAAATCATTATAAAATTGTGAATCTTGATTTTCCTGAAAAAAAAAATTTGTGATATGATATGATATTTTTGCCATATCGCCCCCCACCCCTACTACTTACTACTCAAGCATAAACATAAATGTATATCTAAAAAGAACAAGCAAACTATACAGTATACTGTAACAACAGACTCAATACTAAGACACAACATGTCTGTCACAATGGAGTAAACTCGCACAACCCAGAATTAATTCAAAGTCTTTAATTAACAAGCATGAAGACCATGCTTAAGCAAATATATGTAAAAAGCTACTTCATATCAAATATAGTTTTGATTTGTTTTACAATCTTTGTAACATTACATAATTTCCATACTTCTATTTGTTTCATTGAATTTACTGTTTTTCTAAAATGTTGAAAATAGTATTGAAGTATGTGTCCTATTTTTTTTACTGGTAGTGTTTGTAAAATGTATAAATGTAAAATAGCATTATTAAAATCGAAGCCATTTATATGACTCTCAGGCCTGCTGAAGTCTAATACACTTGTGTCGGAGACCACTGGTCTACGAAGTCCTTTGCATTATGAAGCTTTCGAGTTTTATTTTTGAAACAGTTATGTGGAGCTATAAAATGAAATCTCAGAAGAGGCCGACTCAGCTCTGTAATGGACCCATGCAGCTCATTTGTCTGTGCGAAAGAGAAAATAAAGAGTTTTATCAATGTGCCGTCATTCAGATGGTGCTGAGTCACAGTAGAAGACATTGTTCCTTCGCTTAATGAATTGGCCAACAACAGTAAAAGCTTTGTCTGGCAGAATGACAGCCTCTCTTTGCCTCGTCATTAGTCCTCGAAAAGACACGAGTGAGAACTACGGCACTATTAATGTTTAACTTTTAAATGTGTCAGTGCACTGCATTCCTCTAGTGCTGTTTACGGCAAAAGTGTATGCTAAAGAATAGTGAAGCTTTCAATTTTCATTACATCTGTTGTTTTTATTTGTTCAGTTAGACTTACATCATGCAGTTCCCCTCCGCCATTTGCAACTCATTACACATGCTTTATAAGTCATCATTATATTTATGAGCAAAATTAATCACACAACAAGATTATGTGATCTGAAATGCGAAACTTAGGCTCATTGGAAAAACTTGCCTCTATCTAGATTTTTGTCAAACTCAATAACATACCTATACATACAGTTTCAGTCTTTTTCACACAATTATGATTACAAGGGTAGATTATCAAATAAACTATTTTCATGCGGTTCATTGCACAATACTGTGATATGCCTCAAAACACTTTTATCTAGGAATGCACCGATATGAAAATTTTGTCCGATAATTCTTTTTATTTTAAAGCCGATAAATCTAAATCCAAAGTTTTATATAATTTTGAGATTACAAAAACAAAAGTCTCATCATTAAAAGCAATGTCCCAAGCACAATTATAATGATGTTCTTATAATTTTATGAGTTATTATATATGACAGACTTGCATTGCACATGTTGTACTTTACTGTATTTTCCTTTTTGAAGTGATTCCAATCATATTTCTAGCAAATAAAAACGATCATGTTGAACAGTGTCTCAGCTGAAGGAAATTTTCATTATATTTTAATATATTGGCCACATTTTCATATCAGGCTGATAACGATAACATTAAAAATGAACATATATCGGCCGATACCGATATGGTGGCCGATATATCTCGTGCATCCCAACTTTTATCATAGTGCATGATATGCAAGAAGCAACGTAATATCATTTTGCAGAAATGTCACCACAGGCACGTATTTCCAATTGCCTGGGTTGAAGATGACAGCTATTTTTACACTGGTTAGCTTTATGTTGGGCATTGCATTATAAGTAAATTGTTGGGCCTTGTGGATTTCAGAACTGCTGTGCTGGAAAACGTTGCTCAGCTGATGAATTCAAGCTCTGCTATAGTCATTAGTGAATGAATGTGTAAAATGCACATATGACCTACTTTAACATACTTTGGAAAGACACAGGTGTGATTTCATTGGTCCGCAGCTGCTTTTGGACTGGAATAAGGGCCTGTTACCAAATCTCTACAGATGGGAGGAAAATGTTAATTGGTGCCAGCAAATAAAAAATAACGTATAGCTGTAAGTGATCATTACAGGGTATTCTGGACGTAAGTATTAACAGAGGGAGGTGTTGGGTATAAAAATGTTCCACTATGTCAGTAGATCTATGTAGAGCACTCGGGGAGGGGGATGACCATTTGTTGAATGGATTATAATCAGTGACGACTTGTTCTCAATATCCAGTCAAATCCCTAATTGATCATTCAAGTCCTGCCCTACATTTTTCATCTATGAACTAAAATGTGTTGTCTTTTCACATTGATGTTAAGTTTTTCTGTATTGTTTTCCAGATGGAGCTTCTGGATAAATTCCCTGTGGAAGGTGGACAGAAGGATCCAAAACGCAGAATCATTCCCTTTTTACCAGGTAAACATCATTGCAGAATGACCCTTTGCATACATTCAAGTTAAGTCATAGACTACAGAAATACACCGATCTCTATCTTATATGCTGTTACTTGGAATCGCTTTGCTCGCCGCTTCTTGCTTTCATTTAGGAAATGATGTAAACGTGTAATTTCCTTTTTCATTATGCATATGTGTGGTTATCAGCAGTGTCTGCTACAAAGTACTGATCACTTAGTGGAAACAGGGAATCTGCCAGCAGATAGCATGGCATTTGACATATTTGGTGCCACTGTGCATCTTTATATGTTTATTCTGACAATATAATATAAATATTTCGGTAGGACTTTATTTTACACTCCTGTTCCTCGTGTACATAATATGTATTTATTATAGCAATTGTGTTATAACTATAACTGGGTACTAACCCTGAGGCTGAACCTACACCTAAACCTAACCTTAACCCATGTTGTTACCTTATTTTACCAGTACTTTCTTGGGTAACTACACTGTAAGTACACGTACGGTAAATAAAGTACGCAGATTCCTACAATAAAAGTATACGTCGTCAAGTTCATTTTAAGTAAACTTAAGTAAAGTTCAAGTATATTTTCCTAAATCTATGTTCTAGTAGTGTTCTTGTAAGTGAATACTTCAATACTTCTTGGGACTAAATAGGCCCATTTTTTTGTTAAAATGTGTAACAGTAGTCTTTGAGGACACTAGTTTACAAGTTTTTCTTTTCCATTGTAACTACACTGTAAACTATACTAAAGAACTTATAGGTATACTGTTAGTTTACTAGCTTATACGTCTAGTTATCTTTTAAGTTTATAAAGTGCACTTTGAAATATTTAACTATTTAATAGTTATTATATGAAAGTATGCTTTCTTTAATTGCACTTATCTTACTTACAGTTTACTCACATTGTGAAAGAATTGGCAGCCAAATGTTTATTTGTTTTTGTTGATTAATAACACTGTATATAAAAAGTTCAGGTTCAGATCCACCCATGTACTATTATACTTCATTTTTTGTGTTCTGTTTAGAGTCGCGCAAACTCTCAAAAAACTGGCGGGCCACTGTCCTGCAGAGTTTAGCTCCGACCCTAATCAAACACCTGAACAAGCTAATCAATGTCTTCAGGATTATTAGAAACAAAGACACTTGAAGGCAAACCTGCAACCTTACCCGGAAAAAGCATAACGCGTGCTAAGGCTGCGCTTCACAAGGAAAGAGACAAGAGGCCAATCTCTTTGAATGGAAGAGAGGCTTCACTATGCTGAATAAACCACTTTTGTGATGAAATAGCTTATCATTTAATGAATCGACAACCCATCGGCTAAAAACATTCCTTTTGAATTTATCTATTTTTAGAGTTTACACCCCCCAAAAAAGTATGTTCTATAAGAGAAGTCTCAGACAGTTGTGCGACAAGTATGATTCAGTTTACGGCACTTCTCAGTCATTTCTATGGTTTCCGTAAACAGTCATCAACTGTCGCACAACTCTGAACCAAATTCAGTGACGTTAAGGCTGTAATGTGATTGGTTACCAAGGCACACATGATCCCAGATAACCCTCGAATCTCCCAATAATAAGTCCATCTCTGCTAGAAAGCTCCAGGCAGGTGAGTTTTATCAGGGTTGGAGTTGAATTCTGCAGGACAGTGTTTGCCCATCCCTGGTATATAAGCCAATTAAACTTAAGTAAAATTGATTAAAGTCCCCATAAAATAGAAAAAGAAGTCTTTTGGCTTTTAGTATGAATATGTTCGTCTTACTGTTATCTATAAGCTAATGTGCTCCAAAACAATGACGAAATTCAATTTAGAAGATACAAGAATTCGAAACTTACAGTCTCTCACTTCTGTCAATATTGTAGGAAACTCAGAAGCAAGACCAGGATTCTTTATTGAGAACACGAGCTGTCGATAGCGTCTAACTAAGGCAGTGTACAATGTAGTTTATATTATATTATAGTTTAGAGGGCAGTGCTTAGAAATGGAGACAAAGCACGCAAATGAAGTATCCAGGTTTAGGAACCCGCCCTAGACTCTAGAGTGTTACCAATCCTAATCCAATCAGCATAACTATTCAACGACTGGGACAGGGGCTCCAAGAGCCATTAAAAACAAAGGGTGAGAGTCTCAGTAATGACACATTTGACTTACAATAGTCCTGACAAAACAGGACTGGCAGGAATCTCTTACTGGAAACTTTGTTTAACAGCTGATCATAACCTTAAATGCTAATTTCAATGTACTCTATCTTAGTTTTTCATGTTATGTTATGTAAGGACATAAGATCAGCAGATCTTAAACGGATTCTTAAATTTGTAACTCCACAATATGGATAAATGATTTTGATGACATCACTCAGCTACTCATCTGACTTTCTGTCCAATCAAATGCTCTCTAGAATCTGAAGGTCCGCCCCCTACATTATAAATAGACGCTGAAGCAGTGGCTGAAATCGGTCACTTGTTCATACATTTACTATTTTCTACATGGCGAATGTCACATAGTGCTCTATGTAGGGTATAGTGAATGATTCAGGCAATGTAAATATGTTTTCCATTGGGGCGAATTAAGTCTGGTTTCACGTTAGTGTCACGCAAACCACCGCAGCTCCAGAGACACGACACACAGAGCGGATCATATGATAAAGTCGCACAGACCAGAGAACATATCATAATTCTGCACAGAATGCTGTATTTTAAAGCGATATGGAGGAGATTAGGAGTTTCATTGGAAATTATGTCAACACATTGAATATTGCTGCGCGTTTCAAGACACTTCAATGGGCGTACATTAAGTACATCTCTAATAAGTACATAGTTATAGTTCCTTTCACTTCGGTCACGTTCGACGTAGTTGGACGTACCGACTGATTGGGATCGCTCTTAGGTTGCCTGTCATTTCGAGTATTGTTAAAACGAGCCAATGCACACATTGGCGTGCGAGCTTTGCATCCACGCTCAGCATCAGACGTTGCGGAGTGTCCGAGGCCAGGCCTAACACTCGTATTCTCTGGTGGAACCTGTGTTAGGTTGGGTCCATATGTTGTGATCCCTACGGCGATCCCATATGTGTATTCTTCCACGATACGGCTCCCTGCGGCGAGCCCGTGTCTTCCCTCGGCAGAGCCTGCTCTGCCGTCACTGACCGGTTGCGTTTTGTCTAGGCACTGGAAGGTGGCAGCACTCTTGGCGTTTTAATGGGGATCCCAATCAGTCAGTACGTCCGAATATGTCGAACGTGACCAAACTGAAAGGGAACGTCTCGGTTAAGTCCCTGAAGGAGGGAATGGAGACGTAGTCCCGTCGCCACTATTGCTGGACCACCGCTGACTCCGGGCTCCGCTCAGCTCCTCAGCGAAAAAACAAGTGATGCATGCATCCACTTCCGTATTTATACCCGCGCTGCGGGGTGGAGCGAGGATGCAAAGCTTGCACGCCAATATGTGCATTGACTCGTTTTATCAATACTTGAAGATGACAGGCTCCCTAAGCGTGATCCCAATCAGTCGGTACGTCCGACTGCGTCTCTGTTCCCTCCTTCAGGGAATGAGGGTTACATACATAACCGAGACGTTCAAAACAATGTGGGCAAATTAAAATAATAGCAGATGTCTTGTTTTAAATAAATAATAAAAACTGAGGTGAAAAAATAACTTCAGTAAGAAGTTTAGTTTTGCTATGATTATATAATTGTTCAGTGATATCTTCCAAAAAAAAAAAAAAATCTCAATGTAGTGTTGATTTGGCAACTAGTAAATACACTAAGTTTCGTCATGCTAGCATGTGTGTTAATACTAGCCCCGCGTTAGGTTGTGCCTCGCTCACCCCGACAGTACTAGCAATACTATTTTCAGCAAGTTCAGAATGTTACAGTTAATTTGTTTAGAATGAACATCTGGCTGTAATTAAGCAGGCTGGAAGGATTGTTTGCTTGTGAATCAGACAGTCTACAAGCACCTGAATGTTCTGTATATATGCCACAATTATGTTCTATTTAGTGTCTGTATGAGTTCTCGTTAGTTACTATGGTTTCTGATTTGTTAATCTTCATCCTACTGTTCCTGTTTAGTGTCCTCATTATATATTCATAAACAGTATATACTGTAGTCAATCAGATAGTGTAGATACCTTTTTGTATCATCGCATGTTTCTATTGTGAAAGACAGTTATCAGGTTTATTATCGTCAAGTGTCCTTGTCAAACCAAATTATGTTAAGTTAAAAGACACTGTACTACTCTCTCACACACACAATTTAAGGCCTGTTCACACTGACACAAATGTTTGTCGCAAAAATTCAGTCAAATTTTCACATTTGATTTGTCATTTCAGACCAATGCATTAAAACGGCAGATAGGCTGAATAGAAATGCAGACTTTCTGAGAGGAAGTGATGCTTATAGAAAAGCAGAAATACAGTTCTGGTACAGTCTGGTACCCAAATCACTATGCAACTTTCAGTTGGCCAGTTTTCTTCACAGTGCAATGGAAAAGTGATTAGAACATACAAAGTGAAATGGAAAAGTGATTAAAAAAAATTAAAAAAAAAAAAAAAAAAAACTGAATGTAAACTGTGTAAACTCACTTTTAGCTAGTGTAAGTTCCATTTTAAAAAAGCATTGCTTCAGTTCAGATATTTATTTTAAAAAAGCGCTAAGCATACAAGCTTAGGGTACGTTTACACGACAACTATATACGTTTTTCCTTTTTGAGTTTTTCGTGTACAGACAGACAGTGTTTCATCGCCATCAGTGTTTCATCTACAGTGTCTCATCGCCATCTACTGGCCTGGCAGCAGAATACAGCGTTTTAGTCGTTTTCGCGGATCCGTGTGAACCCCCATTCACACGGATCTGCGAAAACGACTAAAACGCTGTATTCTGCTGCCAGGCCAGTAGATGGCGATGACACACTGTAGACTGAACATGTAATACTCATGTGCATGATGTCATCGTCTTCAGAGATTTGCGTTTTTGTTGTTTACACAGAGACCGTTTTCAAAAACTTGCACTTTGATATCCGGTTTCAAAAGTTTGCGTCTACAGTCACCCAAAATGAACGGCCAAAACTCATAAAAAGGTTTTCAATTTTTTAGTTGAAAACAGTGTTGTGTAAACAGCCCCTAAGATCAATGGCCCTGGTAAAGAGATCCTCCCCTTGAAATCTGATCACAAGTGGTCACAGGAGTCACATGTAAATACCAGGTTTAAATGGTCTGCGTTGCCTTGATCATTTGGATCATTGATTCTTTTTTGAGGTGTAACAGGGTTTGTTGTAAATTGACCAATCTGAGGCCATTGTGAGAGGGTGTGGACTCTACCCAGCTCCACTCAGCACATGAGGTCCGGGGCAGTAACCCAACACATTTACACATACACACCACATCACACACACCAAGGTGTTTTTCAGCCTCGTTCTTCTGAATGTGCCATTGCTAAAAGATCTATGACCTTTTAGGGCCTTGTGTGGGATAGCCTAGTTGTTTTCCCACATGTTTCACTTTAAAAAAATGTTTTACTACATTCAGCAAAAAGGGACCACAGTACATGCAGGATATGACTCATAAAACTTAAGAGTCTCATTTGTGTTCATTTCTTGGTATTGTTTTATGGGCCACAATCTTTGTTTGGGCAAGTTTCATGCTTGTGGTCTTCCAACATCTGATAAAATGGCCATGAGCATGAAGGGACATTCCCAAAAGTTTCCCTTTTGCCTTTAAACCCCTGTAAAGAGTGCTGATGAATTTGAGAATGAGATGCTGATGAATGCAGGGTGTGTTTATAATAATCGTCTTCATTTTCCTAACAGGAAAGATTCTCTTCAGGAGAAGCCACATCAGAGACGTGGCCATGAAACGCCTGAAACCCATAAACGAGTACTGTAGGGTAAGTTAGACAACAAACAGTACACACAACAAACCAGCTCACCTGCGATTAGCATTATTTTTACACAATAAAATGAACACTATTAAATACTTACATTTAAAATATTTCAATGCTGCAGAAGTCACCTCAAATAAACATCCGGTCATCCTTTACTCACCCTCATGTCATCGTGAATGACTGTATGACTATTTTTTTCCTCAATGGAGCACAAAAGGAGAAATTTAGCAGACTGCCAAGCTGCTCTTTTCCATACAGTGACATTAGACAGTGACCAGTGACTGAAGGACACAATAGCACCATAATAGTAGTTCAGTAGTCTGCTGTAGCTGATGAATCTCATTCAGTGCAATATATTTAAATATGGCACGTCAAGAGGTATCGCATCAGATTTGACGCCAGTGACGGCACATAGCATAAGTTCTCACGTTTCAAACCTTAACTTTGAATATGTGGAAGTGCAGATTATATATGAGAGCTACTCTACCGTGAATGGGAAGATTTTCAGTAAATAATGAAAAAATAATGTTCTCATTATTAATTAATTTTGTAAAAAACAAAACTCACCACCACACATTGTACCAAAATGCATGTGAAGGTTGCTCAGACCTTTATTCCAGAACGTGATGATTTTTTAAAAATAGATTAAAATGGGAAAAAAAATCTAAATTTCAAGTAAAAAATGACGCCTAAGAGTATTTTCACCCTTATATGAATTCTTTCATACAAATGTTTTTAACTCATCCTTTTAGCTGTTGGAGGGTATGGGAAAAAAGTTGGTCTTGGGCCGGTTTCACAAAGCTATTTTAGACCAGTCATTGTGTTAGACAAGTCTAAAATTTGCTCATAGACTAGTCTAATGCAAGTTAGACTGTTTCACAAAAATAAAGACCAATTATAAATAAAGACTTAATTTAGACCAAAAACATTAGACACCTTACCCCCAGGCTAACTTAGGTCTAAGACTCTGTGCTACCGTGGCAACCAGCAGTAACAATCAGTTACATTACAAACAGCCAAAAGAAAAGGGAAAATGGCTCATAATTTAAACATTTCTTCTTGTTACTACATTCTCCGCTAAATTTCCCAAGTAAAATGTCCTTGTAACTGTTAAACTCCTCCAACAAACACATATTTTCAGCTGGGGTAAACTGCACTGAGCGGTTGAATGCGCTTACTCGATCCGCCATGTTTTTTGTTTTGAAAAGTGTCTTATTTTACCCAGAATGCATTGCAGTGTAGTCCCACTTAAGATAGTCAGAGTCTCAAGTGCTTTGTGCAACGGTCTGATTTAGATGTCTATCTGAAGTCTGACTATATCTACTATATCTAAGCCATAGTCAAAGTCTATCTTTGTGAAACCGGCCGCTGAATAGACGCGTTAACAGCCATTCATTAAAATTTAAATTTGTATCGTTCTGAAAATATTCGTCTAGGTGTAAACTGACCTTTAGCCAGTGTAAATTCCATGTCAAAAATCATAGCTTCAGTTCAGTTATTTGTAACAAACTGGCCTTTATAGGACGTTTACAGAGATTTTTCAGTGAGGTAAGCAGGAACCAGAAGTAGTTTGACTTTCAGAGGGATCAAATATTAATTCTACATCTTCAGATCAGTTTTTATACGGTGGTCTGCTGTGCGACTTGAATTGCCTTAACATGAAAGACTGTTCTGTCTTAAGTGACTGTTGGGCTTTTGGTAAAAGGGTTAAGAGGGAAAAAAAGCTAGGAATCCACATTTGGCAGCCTAATGTCTTCTTTAGGGCAGGGGTTTGGAGCTGCGCTGAGTTAGCCTTCGTCAGCACATCATGGCTTTTTGTTGACTTTTTAAAGGGCTGTTCCAACGGAAACTGTATTTTAAAATGTTGCTTTAAGTGTTTTTCTTTTTTTTAAGGTGCCTGTGCATGATCTGTGACCGTTTTTACCTCTTTTCCTCTCTCATTAGACACGTTTGACTGTAACTATGTCATTGTCAGCTGATGAATCAGTGCTGTTGTGGTTGGCTATAAGAAATGATGCCTAAACTGGAGGTGCATAAATTAAGAAGAACAATAAACATACAGTCTGATTTACGAATGACTAAGTCTTATGATACAGTTATTTTAGACAGTCAGTTTTATTTGAACCCCAAAGACCAGTGGTTGTCCTGCATCATCTGCAGTATTGCTTTCAACATTTTTGTAGTCTTTCTAATTATGAAAATATGTAAATTCATGTCTTTTAAATTGAATTTAATTGTTTTTTGTATTTAAACTGAAGGATTATCCGCTATCCGTATGTTTTATATAGTATGCATATGTGTGGAATGAATGAAATCCTGATGTAGGGTATGGGAATTATCCACCATGTTGTCATTGTCTTGCGATTTACGGCATCAGTTGTGTTACTTAACTGCCATTCACAACTCCTGTCCATCAAATCGCACTTCGGAAACTTGTGGGAAGCAGTAGGTCATCTGGGTACATGTTATATGAATATGAACTCAGACATACTACTCTTTTCACATACTTTTTTTTCTTTTCTTTTTTGTGAAGTAGGCACATACAGATGCAGGGTTTATCCTTTCGGCTAGCATGCTAACTAATTGTTATGCTAAGTTTTAGGGTACGTTTACACGACAACGATGTACTGAAGACGAAAAGGTTTGTCTTTAGTGTTTTTCACGTACAGACGACAACGTTGTCAAATCGATCCCCGCTCACACGGATCCGCGAAAACGGATAAAAAAAAAGCTGCATTCTGCTGCCGGGCCAGTAGTTGGCGATGTCGCTTTGTAAAGTAACACTACGCGCTAGGGCTGCTCGATTATGGAAAAAATCATAATCACGATTATTTTGGTCAGTATTGAAATCACGATTATTAACACGATTATTTCACATGACTTTGGGAACGTGTTGCATTTATTAAAAAGACACCTTTCAACAATTCTTTAAAAAATTAAATTTGAACATTGATTGTACTTTTTGAACTATTAAAATAAATATTATAACAGATAATACTTAAATGAGTATTTTAATAATTCCCGCAGGTCTACCACTTATAATGCAGAAAATTGATTCACTTTAGCATGTAGATTGTATGAATAGCCTAAATTAATCCACACAGATTATAAAATCAAATCAATCATTTTAAAACTTTCTCCAAGACGCAATTTCACAAACCGTGTGAGTGTTCACGTTCAGCGGCGCCGCGTCTTCTCTCTCTCTGTCTCTCAAAATGGGTTGGACAAGGCAAGCGTCGAAACTACACTCTCGCGTTTAGGAGTCGGGACATGACGGAATTGTCACTTGCACAATCGGGCCAGCATTGCATCGTAACTAAAGTTTATCATTTTCACTTCTTTTTAAGTCTTATCAGTTTAAACATTCAAGCTGAGAGAGTTTACGGCTTCGGGAGGGGCGGATGTGCGCGTGTCATTCAGGACACAAGACAAAATAAGAGCGTTCTTGCAAAACAGAACATGGCAAAATAAGAGTTTTTACTCGATTGGACTATTTTGGTGATCGTTGGGAGCCAAAATCGAAATCGAAATTAAATTTGTTGCACAGCCCTTCTATGCGCTTATAGACTGAACATGTAATATGTATGCGCATGACATTTTGCAAGTTTTCACAAATTTACATTTTTGTTGTTTACACAGAGATGATAACGGTATCATTTTCAAAAACGTGCACTTTGAAACTTTGAAACTTTGAGTTTTCAGGCCCCCAAATTGCAATTGTGGTATAAATGAACGGCCAAAACGCTTTAATTTTTTCGTTGAAAAGAGTGTCTAGTAAACGCCCCCTTAGTCTGTATTCACTAGTTTCTTTGGTTACTAGTTACGCACCTGTTTCAGTTTTTCTGTTCATCAGCCTCCCTTGTGTATTAAGCCTTCAGTTTTCGTTCTGTTAATTGTCTTAGTTTTTGCGTGGTTGTGTTCATAGCTTATTCTTTTGATCTCCTGAGTATTTCCTTGTTGATTTTGGATAAATTAAAGAATGTGTTATTGTATATATTCCTTCATCTGCAACCTCCGTTTCTGACGCACTAACACAATCTCATAAATGTATAATGGGAACTATGATGGACACTTCTGATCAGGCATTACAAATAGCTAACCCTTGAGGTGCTAAGAGGATGGGGATTGAATCTTTCATGATGCTGAAGTCATTTCCTTTCACTGAGAGTTGTGTGTGAGTGGCGGGTCATTTGTGATGTCATGAAGTGCAGATACAGCTGGATACGGTGCGAAAGCCAACAGCACAGAGACTCTCCGGCACATTAATAACTGTCAGTGTGAATGCCCCGTCAGCTGACCTACTCACTTTTTTGTATGCTGGATCATGATCTATATTAATTGGGGTGAAAGGTCAGAAATGCTGTTAAGATATTTGTTTTGTCGGGTAAATGGAAATCCATGGCACCCCAGAGGTTATTTTATTGGATAATCAGGTATACTAGCAATCTCTTCAGAACTTGTTTGGTTTTTGGTAATCTGAATTTTATTAAAAAAATAATAATAAAAAATCATCAGACTGCTAAAAGTAAAACATGAAAAAAAATGCTATGTTTTTATTTAGTTAGGTAGTTTTGCTTGAAAACTATCTATTTAACCCTGTAAAGCCTTGATATATTTTTTTTTTATCAAGTGGAAATATATTGAACCTTTAGAGAAAATATAAATAAATTAAAATTTTTGAGAATCAATGTATTTGACAGGCTTTTATGGCTCATATAGTATGATATAAACGAATTTGGAGAATAAAAAGCTCATATATGGACAAAATAGATGAAATTCTGATCACTTGTAATGTAAATCAAAAAGATTTTTTTATAACAGTACTGCTGTTTTTCAGCAAAGTCTTGATCATGTTGTTCAAAATAGGCTTTATAGGGTTAAACTTACAAGATACAACTGGAAACACGTGCAGTAATATTATTAATAGTTAGGCAGTTTACAGTATATACTGCAGTATTTAGTGAGCAATAACCTATTCCTTATGAACCGCCCATGGCCTTATGTGGGCATATATACGTGAACAGTCTTATCTGTCTCTCTCTCTCTCTTCCACTTACTACTCGCATAAAACAATCTAGGTAATGCACCCCCAGTAAAGAGCACCCAATCGAGTCCATTTACTATAATTGGCCTCCATATAGCCAGTGTCTTCAGGGAATGCTGAAATGTAGGGAGGTCAGATACTGTACCCTGGAGAGACATCAATCTGTGGACATCAGTGATATCCATGGAAACCGACATGAATAAGATCCATATCCATCCAATCATCATGCAAACCCAATGCTAAGAGGAAAATCTTACATCAGCCTTGAACAAACCTCCGATGGTTCCTTCTCTTAATAAAATTAGCATGTTTTGCCATAAAAACACCTTTTTCATTAAGAAAATTGAGCATTGGGCAAACACGCAAATGTGCACATTAAGTCTATTCGGCGAGTCAAAAAAACAACTGTGAAAAATTGGCTCAGGCTGTGCAATGCTGAATTAAGAAAGGGCACCTTGAGCAGAAGCGTCTGAGCTTTGAATTTTAAAATTCCTGTCAGGTCAGACATCATAATTCAGCACGTGGACAGACGGGACCTCCTTCTGAAGGACACCGAGGCACTCAGCTTTATTAAATAAAAGCTCCTCTGCCAAAATATATAACTGCAAAAAGCATCTTGTGTCAGCCATTGAGCTGCATTTAATGTGGGACTAGAACTGAAGTCTGCTGCAGTTTTGTTTTGTTTGTTTTTTGAGCTGAAAACTAATTTTGGGTCAGTGCGATTTCAGACTCGCAGCTGATAAAGAAGCTTGCCTTCAATAGTGCTTTCCTCATGTCATGCCTCTGATATGAGAGCATACAACTGAGATTTGGAGGATAATGTCCGTGATTTTACATGTAAGAGGCGTTCTGAATCTCTGGAGCTCACCGAGGCACTGGTAATGATACATGAAAACAAACACGAATGACTTCCAGTCACACTGGCACTGCGAATCGCTCTCATTGTGAATGTGTCTCTGATACGGGAAGCCGTGAGAACTGTGTTTATTTGAGGGGTTTGACTTTTGCATGCTGTTCTTTAGATGATTGGAGAATAAATGACTTATTCTAAACAACCTCTGTTGGTTTGCTTTATTAGATCATACATTTTGACTGAAATTGAACAACGCTAGTGTACGTGAATTGACGACCTTCTTATCAACAACTCACTTTTCTGAATGTGCCTCATAATAACGAGTATTCCTGAATACTGTCCTCTCAGGCTCTGATCCAGCTGCCGGTGTATATCTCCCAATGCGAGGAGGTTCGTGTGTTCTTTGAGACACGTCCTGAAGACCTGGACCCACCTAAAGAGTGAGTTACACACACACACATTCAAAATCAGTAAATAATTGATAACGTAATAATAGCTTAATAACGTAACGAGCCTTAATTTATATTGAGCAGTTTGTTTGTTAAATCAATAAATGTCGAAAAAGAAATCACCACTAGCCTTTAGTTTACACCACAGCTCGACAGAACCATGATTTTCTGCTTGTTAAAGGGATAGTTCACTTTGAAATTAATCTTTGGTATGTTTTAGCTTACCTCAAGGGCATCCAAGATGTAGGTGTCTTTTTTTCCGCAGTAGTTTCA
>FLSR01004870.1:14541758-14554396 GCA_900092035.1 Leuciscus waleckii | reverse complement strand
TATATATATTCTAGAAGTAAAATCATTTTTAACTGAAATAAAATACAATTTAAGTACTAAAATAACTAAAACTAAATAAACTAAAAACTAAAACTATATTTATAATAAAAACAAACTGTCTAAATAACTAATAAAAATGACATAAAAAATATTTTTGTACTATTTACTATTAAAATTACTAAAACTTTCAAATGGAAATTGAAAATATAAAAATAAAATATCATCCAAAATAAAACAGAATATCAATGATACTGCATTAAAAAAAAAAAAACCTATACCTATTATAAATACCTAACTTGAATGTCTTTATTTACAGGGAACCCAGTGGAAAAAAGAAATCTGGTAAGGAACTGAATTTTTTTTGTTGAGAAAGTGCCATGAGTAAGTTGGATTTTTGGAGTTGTAATTCACTTTGACTGTGGTTAGTGTGCCCTCTGGTGACCATGCACTTCATAGATCCCTCAAGTCAAAATTTCATGTGTGATACAATATCATCCACCCTTAAATGTGAATGCTTTCATTCCTTTGTTACTTGAACATTTCCACCTTCCCACTCTCTCATTCCTGCTCTTATTCATGTTCCCTCATCAGGCATTGTGGAGCGAGCGGCTTCTTTCCTAAAGAGAGGTAGTAACAGATACTTGCTTAGCCATGCTCTTTGTGTTTGACCCCTCGAAGTGCGGCTCTTCTTTAGGTGGGCACGGGTAAAGCTTTGTGCTCAGTTCCTGTGTGATGTGCATGGCAGTGTGGTGGTGGTGGTGGTGTTTTACTGGAGGACCGTTGAGCAGATCCCTTGTTCAGGATAGTTTTTACACTAGTGTAATGGTAGTGATAAAAGTTCTAGTGTTCATCTATAGTAGAGTGGTTTCAGCAGTAACACAGTAACACTAGTAGTAGTGGTTTCAGCAGTAACACAGCTAACACTTTAAAAAAAAAAATTTTTTAGAAGGTTAAAGAGAGCTGCGCCAACACCAAATAAATACAAATACATTCAAAAACATATGTTTTGAGGTAGAAAATGAGGCAGATGTGTTCTCAACCTGCTGTGTGTGATCAATTGTTCTGCAGTATTCTCAAACTTGATAACTTTAGTATTTTATATCTTAGTGCATGAGAGGTGTTTTCTGCGTTCTTATGAATGAATTGTGCTCTCTTTAACCTTGTGATTTAAAAATGTTCATCAGGGCTTAAAGATTTATATATATAGTCATTCAGAATTGCACATGCTTTAGACAACATCTTTTTTGTTAATTTAGTGGAAATAATACTTCATCTGTGAATGATTTCAAATATCATCTATAGTAGTCATGATGCTTTATATCAAAGGAATATTTGGTTATCATTTACTCACCTTTATGTTGTTCCGAAGCCGTGTGTATTACTTTCCTTCATCCATAAAGGAGAGATTTTGAAAAGTGGTCATGCATATCTTTTCTATGCATTGAAATCACACAGGAGCTAGTAGTAGTCCATACTAGTATTCTGAAGCCATATGATAGCTTTGTGTGAGGAACAGATACACATTTTAAACGTAATTCACCAAGTGCATTCACAAAATTGAAAGAACTAGTGGCGTTTTGGTATCTCTGACGTCAAACCTGGCACAATCTGTCTTCATTCACCAAGAGATTTCAGAGCTTCAGAAGAAGATCATCAGTGAATAACAGCTTAAATGACCGTCTATTTCACTGTTTTATGAGTTTTGAAGACTTGGAATATATCACATGAGTGGCTATTATTGTCATCCCTTTTTTATCGTGACAGCCCCTGTTTTGTTTTCATCGTATGGAAAGGAGCATCCCGCTAAACATCTCATGGCTTTGGAATAACACAAGAGAGAGAAAATCATAACAATTTTCATTTTTGAATTGTTTTACGTTTAAACATATTAATATGATTTAAGTTAGCCAAGCAGTTTAGCAAATGCGTACACTATCGTCCAAGGTTTGGGGTCAATATATATATATACAGGGGTTGGACAATGAAACTGAAACACTTGGTTTTAGACCACAATAAGTGAGGTTCACAAACATAACTTCGGGAGGAGTGAACCCATCTAATCTTTCAATTAACCGCAGGAGCAAATGAGCAGACACCCCCCTAAACATGACGTGGAACAAAACGAACTGTGATTGGTTGCTTTACATGTCAGTCAAACAGCCTCTGGGCGGTCTTTGGCCAATGAAAGCCACGATGGAGTCCAGACCTTCTGGCGTCAGTCTGAAGGTCTGGCTAAACGAGACTAGGTCACTGTGTGATGCTGGTGGAGGAAAGCGTTTTCTGACTTGCTCCTCCTAAATATCCCAAAGTAGCTCAAAAATATATAAATGACTATATATTTTTGACTGTGAAGGCAATGGTAGATGTTTAACTTCACTATTGTGTTAATCAAACCACTCTGTCACCAGTCTTGCTGTGAGTATTGATGCATTATCATGCTGATATAAGGCAGTGCAATGTTTGAACCATTAGGTGCACAGAATGTTTCGGTAGTCCATCAAGCACAGAAGGGAATGTCATGATCCTACAGCCCAAACCATCCCTGATCCTTCACTCTGAGCAGTAACAGAAGCCTCTTTGGGGCTTTTCCACACCGTAACTCCCACAGATGTGGGAAAGAAGACAGTGAAAGTGGACTCATCAGAGAACAATACATGTTTCACATCGTCCACAGCCCAATATTTGCACTGTTGGCACCAATGAAACCAACATTTGGCATTTGCATGAGTGACCAAAGGTTTGGCTATAGCAGCCCCACCATGAACTTTGACTCTGGAGTTTCCCGATGAACAGTTTTGGTGGGAATAGGAGAGTCATTGTGGGGGGAGAGTTGGGCAGCTGTGGTTTTGTTTTTTGGATACAATCCAGGTGTGCCGACATTACCCTGGATACCATTGCTCTCGATACACCACAAAGACTTGCTGTTACAGATGAGCTGGCAGACACTCACCACTCTTTTGACTCGGATATGTCTCTTATTATATTGTGTGGATTGCAATATTTTATGTACAGCTGTGCTATTGCTCTTCTAACTCAACCTTCACACTCGGCTCTGATGATGGAGTGTAAAATCAGTGAAGATCGGCCACCAGGCCGCGCATCATGAATCCTCCAACACTATATTGACCAGGTTTCAGTTTCATTGTCCAACATTCAGGAGTAAATTTCATTTTCAAGATAATTTTCATTTCAAATTTCAAGATTTATTAAATTGTTGTAATATTTCAAATTGCTGATTTAACAGTATTTTTGGTCAAATAAATGCAGCTTTGGTAAACACAAGAAACCTTTTCTTACTGACCATACTTTTCAGTGTTAGTGTAACATTTGGAGTTTCAACCCAAACTAAGATCACTGAAATAGTTCAGATGGACAGACATGTTTTTGAAAGTCCCTCACGAAATCATTCACAGAAATGGGCAAATTAATTCAGCCGGAAACACAATCAGTCTTTGCTTCAATGATTTGGCACAAATCACCAAACTAATATCATGCACTGCAATGGTGTTGTTCATACCATGGATTATATTGTTCAGGCTCAGGTAAATGTGCTTTATAGATTAATCAAGATGACAATGACCATTTGATACTGATTCTGCTCTGTTCTGTATTTGCTGCAGCAGTGTTGCTGATTTGGTGTGGGTTTGTTTCCTTGCAAGACTCCCAGCACTAAAACCTCTGGCTTTCCTGCTTTGATCTTTTCCAATCACATTTGCTTCCTTCTTCTCTTGTCGTGGTGGTGGTGGCACGCTAGGAGAGTTGTCGATACCTGTCCGCTCTGTCCCTCCAGGAGGAGACTCGTCCTCAGCTGACCCGCTGATGCTGGACCAATACGTGGCCGTCACCGACTACGAGAAACAGGAGAGCTCTGAGGTCAGCCTGTACGTGGGGCAGGTAGTGGAAGTCATCGAGAAAAATGAGTCCGGTAGGATCCGTCACTATTATCGCCATTCATGATGCTCAAACCCAGATGTTTTCTTTTTCTGTGGGCTTGAGCACCTGAGAAGGCATTTATTATTTCCTTTCCCAGGCTGGTGGTTTGTTAGCTCCGATGATGCTCAAGGTTGGGTACCAGCCACATGTCTGGAAGCTCAGGATGACCCTGATGATTTCTCATTTCCAGCAGACGAAGGTGAGTCCTGCATGTCATCAAATGTTCCACATCAATCTCACCTGAATAAAATGTCTACAACAATTTGACAAAAAGTGCCACCTCCTGTTTATTCAGATTTGGGTTCTCTTAAAGGTGAAGTGTGTAAAAAAACTTATAATTAATTTGTCAAGAAAATGAATAAATATGGTCAGAATTATTTCACATTATGAAATAAATGTTTTTCTCCAAAACATATTGGCCACAATTATTGGCACCCCTAGAATTGTTTACGAGTAAAATATCTCTGAAGTATATTCCCATTAATATTTCCCTTTTTTTTTTAGCACACCAGCATGACTAGAAACATGAAATTGTCTTGTTATAACTTCTTGTTTCACAAGAGTTTAAATATGAGGAAACACAAAGGCCAGATTCCCTTAATCATCCATCAAAATGAGTAAAACCAAAGAATATAGTTCTGATGTGCAGCAAAAGATTGTTGAGCATCACAAAATAGAAAAATGCAGTAACCAGCAGCAATATTAACTTCTCCATTGTTGTTCAGTCATTGTACAAGTAGGATGATTGGTCGGTGTAGTATTTGTCCCGCCCCTCCTCCACTGTGATTGGACCGCTGTGTAAAGTGACAATGACGAGTGCTACCTATTACCCAAAGTGTAACAGTAAAACAAAAAACTTGTGAAATATTATTATGGTACATAGTGCATCAAAATGCAATGTCAACAGTTTGCCTAAATTATAACACAGAACATTCAAATGTTTTACGCATCATTTACGCGTGGTAGAGAGCAGGTGTAAATTTCTGTCGTACCAACTAACACCGGAAATGTATGCCAGAACGGCTTTACGAACGATATACACAAAAATTTTCATAAATAAGGCCCTTAAGTGTAAAGTTGCTGTCATGTCAATAGAAATCCACACAGTCTTGAATTTTGCTTGAAGGTAAAAGATTTCCCCATGTAAATGTTGCATTGTGTTCAAGCTGGCCACGTTGATTTGCCGCATTGACCTACAGAAGGTTACTTGCTTTGAAAGTGACTTCTGTGTGAGCTGTGCTATTGACAATAGACAATGGACTACTTTTTTGCCCATGAAAATTTCACCTTAAAATTGGCAAGTCTTAAATAGGTTGTGAAACACTATTTTTGTGCCACTTTCACAGCATTGCTCTGTTTGAAAGTCTCAGCTTCTGGCTCAAACAAGTGACCTCAAGAAACCAGTAGCCCTAGTATCCCCTGATGTCTGAGCACACCGTGTAACAGCATGTGCAAGTGATTTGAGCACTTGAAAAGAAAGGTCCACTAGATAAACTTTAAAGGCTTGCACGTTAAGCTCTGCTTAAGATAAGAGGACCACCGAAAATGAATTATACCATAGCCTTAATACCTCAAATAGTAAGATTTGTTGAGGGAAGGTGCTTTTACATTTCAAAACCCCAAAGTATACTTTAGTTTTGAGGTGAATGCTTAGCGTATACGTGTAGCCTAAACGCGTCACCTTTTTTCAAGGTATACTCCATTTGATAGTGTGCGCAAACACTCAACACATGCACAGTAGAAAGTGTTATTCTGGTCCAGTGTCTGTGCTATTTCTTCTTTATTAACCAATAAAAATGTCTTTGTACTCTTAAACTAGAGCCCCGTTTCTCTGAAACTCTTCTATTGTTGACGCCTACTCCAGTTTCAATCTCATTGCACATTGTATGCACACCCTAGTGTACATGTAAAACACACTGTATACTTTGGGCTTAAGAGATCAGACTTTTGATGACTCTTGATGAGCAAGTTTTGTGTATAAATGTTTCCCTTCTCAAACAATATAAGGTTAGCAAACCAGTTTTTTTTTTTACAAAAGTCTGGAGTTCTTGGGTTCATGTATTGCTTAAAGGATATTTCTCCCAGAATCAATATTTTGTCATTATCTACTCACCCTCTTGTTTTTCTAAACCTGTATGAGTTTCCTTCTTCTGCTAAACACAAAAGAAGATATTTTTAAAGAATGTTGGTAACCAGACAGTTGACAGAAGCCATTGACTTGCATAGTATTATAATTTTTTTCTTACTATGTAAGTCAATGGCTACCGTCAACTGTTTGATTACCAATATTCTTTAAAATATCTTCTTTAGGTGAAATAACCCTTTAAGCAAATTATATGAACCCAGGAACTTTTGGCACTAATCCGCAAAAATTACACACTTTACCATTCAACAAAGTTATAGAAAGGAAGTCTTACTCGGATGTTATTCATAGAGAGAGATGAGAAGGAGGAGAAGTGCAGTTTTTAGTTTTACTTCAGCACTACATGGCAAAGATTGTATATTTGGTGGCCCAACATAAAGAAACGTGACCTGAAGGTTTTCACATGTGTCTGCTTGCTCTCTGCTGGAGTGTGCCGGAGATTCTGGTCACTGCCGAGGCACGTTGGTCGCCGGCGTACTTTAGGGGATCTGTTCAGCACAGGCTTTGGCCAAGGTGGAAAGCATACCACTTTATCACTCTATTGTGATGGTTCCCCCCCACCCCCCGCATTTGTGACTTCTGCATGCGCCATTGCATGCACTGCACTGTATGTGGTGTAGATCTGAACAAAGCATGAATCAGGGAATTGTAACACAGGTGTCATTATTATTATTTGTACAATACTTTCCTTTTACTTTATTTCCTGAGTTATATCTCGTTTACAAAAATAATTACCAAAGCACATGAAATAACTCATGCTCCTGCAAAATAAATGGTGTTAGTTGATGCATGACTTGTAATGAAAACTCAATAAAACAAAATCACAATTTAAACAAATGAATCACACAAGCAAAGAGCAGAAGAAGTGGTGTCACCTGTATGTTAGTCTATTTTTATATAATAGTATTTTTACATTTCTTTTGTATTACAATACGTACTACAGAGTTAATACATACAGTAATGTGGTTCGGTATTCTGCTAATTATATCAGAAGTAAATCAGAATGATTCACACAGTTTCATACTGTGTTGTGCTAATATTGTATGCAATATTAAAGTAATGGAGAAATACAAGAAAAAAAAAGTTAAAACTGAAGCTTTTATCTGGTATAAAATTGAATGTATGAATATAAGAAGCATTTAAACCGGGTGGAGTCGTGTTATGTTTAGATTGTGATTTTGTTGTGAGCATGTGAAAATAATCATTCTTCCCAGCAAATGTGCTTATGCTGTCAATACTCTGTAGAGTCTCTGATCAGATCCTCCCCCAACCTCCTCCATCTGCTATTCATGACAAAGCTCGAGAGAAAATGCAGATTGCAAGCACTCATTTACTGTAAAATCTAAATACAAATGTGAAAAGTGAAAATTTTACCACAATATCAAATTTACCACGTTTCCTTTCAACTATTTTAGCAAAACAATTTAAAAGCATTGTAAGCTGAAGAAAATGTATGGATGTCAATGTCATTGCATTGGATAAGAAAATATTCAAGTGCCCTTTATTTTAACGAAAAGTATTACAAGCAAACTTTTCAATCAAGATAAAGAATTGCACATATCTATTAATAAAACAATGATAAACTGTTCAAAATGTAGAAAAAATAAGTATTTGGATCATTTCTGGTTGTCAAGCTTTAGTGGAACATTGATGTAATATGTATTAATTTTGTGCAAAACAGTGGTAAATTGGCTGTAGTGGTTGAATGTCATTCATGAACAGCATATTTAACTAAAAAAAGTTGAAATATTCCTTTTGTGTTTTCCTCAGAGGAAAAGTACACCGCAATCTATCCTTACTCTGCACGTGATCAAGATGAAATTGATTTGGAGAGAGGCATGACTGTTGAGGTCATTCAGAAAAACTTGGAAGGCTGGTGGAAGATCAGGTAAAAACAAATGCAAATGTACTCAGAAAAAGGACACAAAAACGTAAGCATTTTCTTGGATAGAGCATTGCCCCTTTCACCCCTAGATACCAAGGAAAGAGGGCTGGGCCCCGGCGTCCTATCTGAAGAAGGCTGACATTCTCAGTCAGAAGATGGCGGCTGGTGGCCCCGTTCATGCCAGCACTAATGACCTAGACGTGGCTTGCAAACAGCAGAATGCCAACAAGGATAACAAGGAGAATCAGCGGGACCGGTTTTCACCATTTTCAGACAGCAAGCGCAGTAAGCAACAGTTTAATACTTCCCAAAAGAGTGATAAAGACACCAAGCTGAAGTAAAAAATATTGATGCATCCCTAGTTGAGTCTTTCAAAAATACGATGGCCTGATTAGCTCCATTTACTTGCTTGAGATTGTAGTGCACTCTCAGTGCTGAGTTGCATCAGGAAGGGTATCCGGTGTAAAACATATGCCAAATAAACATGCGGATGATCCACTTTGGCGACCATAACAAGAGCAGATGAAAGTGAGAGAGACTTGCTTGAAAAGATTGTTGGCGCTCTAAACTCTGCCCTCTTTTCTTTTGCAGAAGCAGGAGCTCGACAGAGACCTCCACCACGCCGGGATCTTACAATAGTAAGGGTGATTCTTCTTTTACAATTGCATCTCAAATATTTCTAAAAGGTTCTACAGGATACTCAAGATTTTGACATTCTAACTGTCTCTAAATCCAGCCACGAGGAGTGAACCTGCCTAAACCCCCAGTGCCGCCGCAAGTAGAGGAGGAATATTACACCATCGCTGACTTTCAGACAACCATTCCAGATGGCATAAGCTTTCAGGCGGGAGTGAAAGTTGAAGTGAGTCAACATATTACTCGAATACATCTAGCTATTTCAAAGGCATCTCTACATTTACCTCATACCCTGTATTCCCAGGTCATTGAGAAGAACTCCAGTGGCTGGTGGTACATTCAGATTGATGAAAAAGAAGGTTGGGCTCCAGTCACATTCATTGATAAATACAAGAAGACTAGCAATGCCTCTAGGCCTAACTTTTTGGCTCCCCTTCCTGGTGAGATGGGTCAGCTGAAGTTTGATGATACCCAAGCAATAATACCACTCTGAGCATAGTTGGTCCAAACCCTTGCCAGAAGAACCTTCATCCAACTCTGAATTTTCCACCCGTTCCAAGCTAAGAGAATGGAAGCCCAACGCAGTCAAGGGCAGCTCCCATTTTTCTGCGCCCTTACCCCCACCTCCATCCTCACCTACGGCTGAAGAGAAGCCGGCTTTACCTCCAAGGAGAGAATCCATCAACAAGAGCCTGGAACTGGAGGACAAACCCAAAGCAGACCTTTCTAAACCCCTCCCACCCAAAGCAGACATTTCTAAACCTCTCCCACCCAAAGTAGACCTTTCTAAACCTCTCCCACCCAAAGTAGACCTTTCTAAACCTCTCCCACCCAAAGTAGACCTTTCTAAACCTCTCCCACCCAAACCACCAATCCCAGGAGTCATCGTCCCATTGGTGACGCCAAAAGCAGCTCCTCTCAAACCAGATAAACCCCCAGAGATGAAGAAGGATGAGAAGAACAAACAACTCTATCTGCGCAATGAAATGGGCTTGGAGTGTGGCCACAATATCTCAGCCAAGGAGGTGAAAAAGTTTAACCTAAAGCATGTGGCCAAGCAGCCTCCCAAACCCAAACCAGATTCACTCGAAGAGAAGCCTGATTCGGCCAGCCCAGCCCCCTTCCTGAAGCCGAAACCAGTGGTCAGACCAAAGCCCCCCCCTGCAGTGAAACCAGAGCCGGTAGCCAAGAGTGAGCTGGACATCACAAACCTTCGGAGTAAACTTCGTCCGTCTAAGCCTCCAGAGCTCAGTGGCAACTCAAGTGATCCCAGCCAACAGAACGATATGCCATCTAGTAACCCCCCGAATAATGGCGGAACAAATGAAGAGCCAAAATTCCCCCCTAAGCAACAAAACGGCCATAACCCACCAGAAACAACTAAACCGCCGACACCTGCACCAAAAGAGCCTCCCCAGAGGCCGTCTGTGGCCCCTAGAAGGCCTCCACCACCAAAGAAGAGTTCAGAGCCAGCCAGTCCTACAGACACCAAAGTCCTCAAAAAGACTGCTTGAAGCTAAGCCGGCTGCCCCTCCTCAGAACAGACCCCCGCCACCCAAAACGAAAGCCTTCCCTTTGCCAGCCTCCAAAGAAAAGGAGAAGGAGGAACCCAAGCCCAAAGTACCTGTGCCACCAAAGCCCCTCATTAAGACAGAAAAACCAGGGCCTCCGAGAGACAAACTCCCTCCCCTTATCAAGGAGCCAGCCAAAGAGGAGCTGTTCTTAGCCGTGGCAGACTTTGAAGGAGACGAGCAGACACCTGGCTTTAAAGAGGGCGCAGTCTTCGAAGTGCTGGAGAGAAGTGGTAGTGGCTGGTGGTTTTGTAAAAATGTGAGTGATGGGCCAGTGATGGAGGGCTGGATTCCTTCCAATTACCTGACCAAGAAACCTTAGGTACTCTCGGCATCGCTGCCTCAAGAAAACCTTATTTAATTAACATCTTTATTTATGGGTAGTACAAAGGAAGTATACAATTTCCAAAAAGAAAATCCTTTTTTTTTTTTTTTTAAATCACATTCCATCCTTTGCAAGTTCAAACAGGCCATAATAATTTGTTTGCTTGCTTTTTAATTGTGTAACGCTCCCTTTTAGTGTGCTTTCATACGTTAGCACTGTTACTTGCGCATTCTTATGTTAATCAAACCTTATATGTAATGCTAAAGGTTTAAGTGACTAGCAATATATCAATGACTTTTCACAGCCTCCATGATATTGTGCCTCAGTATAATATGCAAAGCGTTCTGTGCTTTTTGCCTAGTACTGTATATGCAAAATAAGTAAAACTTGATATCTGAGCAGTGTATATCAGCAGATTGAGTCTAGATTAGAATATGAGTATGCTTCTATATTACACATACTACAAAACCTTACAATTAGCAAGTCGGAGCTTCAAATCAAGCCTGGAGAACTTAAACGCTCTAGCTTTATAACGCTACGTTTCCATTTTGAGCCTTTTAGTTTACAGCCAAGTACAAATAATCATAAATATTGTAGGTTCTAAGACTATAAAACTCTACGAATCACGTTGCTTGTTTATCTACTTTAATTTTCATTGTTTGGTTTCAGCTGCACTTTTTATAGACTCTGCACTGTGGAGCTGATGAGTAAAGGGAAGGTGTGGAATGAGGAGAAGCAAGAAATGTATCAACACACGGCCTTAAGGTTTACAGAACGGTGGCACCCATTTCTATTCGTATTTCATTTCTATTTGATTTCTGTCGTGTAAATGTTATTGCAAACATTGATATAAAAAGCAACTCTGTTTTGCAGTACCAATTGTCCACATTAGTGAATAATGGATTACCTCAGAGCAGCCATAATATTGTCAATCTTTTATATATATGTCAGTATTGCCCAAAGTATTTTCATACCATTGACTAATGTGCTTAGATATTTTACAATCATTGTCAAATGTTTCAACATTCATGCTTGACTGGTTTCAAGCATACATTTGATAAACATGTTTATTGTTAACACTACATTTGGAAATGTGTATTTTATGTTACTAAAAATATTTTGTGTTTTGTTTTCCATTCATTTGTTTTATCAGAAAACTAAATCAGTGTTCAAGAGGTGCCCAGTGGGACTTGACAATACTGGGAGCACCAGAAATCATATGCTGACTTCGCTCTATGGTCATTAGCTCCTGGTTGCTATAAAATGCATCCATTAAAGCAGTCCATCTTTAAACATGCAAGTGCCTGAGTTAGGAAAGGATAATGGAAGGTGTTCTATAGTTGAGAGGTATTTGCTAGAAAAATACTATGAAGGATAACAGAGCAAAGAGGGTAAACACTGTAAGTATGAAACATGACTGTTAAAATGTGTTTCTCCAACCAGGAACAAAGGCAAGATGACATAGGTTACCTTATTGTTATTATTATTTTATTTTTTTGTGTGTGATGTTTTTGTTAATAGTATTTTTGTCTTTTAACTTTTTTTTACATTATGTAAATCAAATAAACATTTTAAATAGTCAACATGATTTTTTTATTATTATAAGCAATCCCATGGGAACACTTTAGTATGATATTAAACTGTAAGTGAGAGTTATCAACTGCACACTTTATTCTGCTTGGATTTATTAATTTCTGGTTACTTTATATCCAGTTTCCATTTTATTGACAAAAGAGAAAGAAATATAGCTGTATTTTTGAAGTTGGAAAGGGAAGGCAGGGGGTTTCAAACTCCCCAAAATTATAATGAACTGGCAAGTTTAAAGTTCCTGAAAGGTAGCAATAAAGGAGAGATGGATGCATAGATGTTTCTTTTTTTTTCTAAATGATAAGCAAATGTATTTCTTGCAGTAAAAAAAAAAAATATATATATATATACATCTATAAAATCTTCTAAATCTATATAGACTATGGACTAATATCAATATCTAATCCAATATACATGATTAATATGGAGAAATATCAAATTATGTAAATACATTGCCTTGATGGATGGATGGATGGATGGATGGATGGATGGATGGATGGATGGATGGATGGATGGATGGATGGATGGATGGATGGATGGATGGATGGATGGATGGAT
>FLSR01004870.1:14518484-14541316 GCA_900092035.1 Leuciscus waleckii | reverse complement strand
GATGGATGGAGGAATGAAGAGATGGATGGATGGAGGAATGAAGAGATGGATGGTCAGTCAAAATGCATGTGAGAGCTGTTTTAACTGAAAGAAACTTGCACTGATATATCTTTAAATATGTCAGTGTCATTGTTTTGTCACAATATTCAGACCAGTAATGATTTTTTCGAAGTCACGTTTATAAAAGCTGCTTAAATGCCATAATTGATCTAAGGCCTAATCCGGGCTTAATCTAAGCCCTGACTCTGAAACCAGGCCAATAAAGCCAGATTTTCCTTCCACGGTTTCCTTTCTTGTTGGAAGGTAAGGATGAATAGTTTTAGGGAATGATCAGGAGAGGAAAACAACAGTCTATACAAAAGTCTGCCAATAAAACAAAGTGTGTACATCACACGTGCGAATCACAGCCGTGTGCAAGTGTCTTAATTTCATAAAAAGCATTTAAAAAATAATATTGATTCGCTTTTTATTAAACATTTTACCACCTTAATTAAAACGTTGCCCAATGTAAACTAAATAAAGGTATAAAGAATGGCGGTTGAAGAGTTTTTACCTCGTCTGCTCTTTGAATCCATGAAAGTTTGCTGAAACCATTCAACATTGATCCTGGAACAACATTCCTGTCTGAGAAAAATGAATCCTAACCCTATCCCTACCACTACATCTAACTCTACTCAAGTTAGGTGAACTATCCCTTTAAATCTGATTGGTTGATTGGAATGTGGTTGCGTGATAAACAAAGATGTAGATCCAGGAACACGTTGAACTTGTAGAAATCAGGTTCTGCTACGGACTGACAGGTACTGGTTTTGTGTTGCATTGTTTTTCTATATCAACAAGTACTAGAATGTCGGGTTTTTTTGGGTTTTTTTTTACGCGGTGTCAAAGAAGTGCAACTTTTTAAAGTATTGAACTGCTGATGTCGTGGTTTGCAGTGTGCGCCACAGCAAAGCTATACAATCTGAACTCCAGTCACGCTCAAATCTACTGGTTTAGAGATAGAAACACCAAATACGGTTTGAGACCTTCTCATCTTCCAGTGTGCTGCCATGTTTAAGATGAACCACATGGCCCCCGGTTAGCACAAAGCTATTTCTAATACCGAGTACTCAATGAAACAACTGCAAGGATGAATAATAAACATCTCATTTATTATATATACTCTCATAGGAAAACAGTTTCTTACATCAGGAGAGGCATCATCATCATCATCATCATCCACACTGAACCTTTGGTTACACAGAGTTAGACTCAAACAGGAATGACCAACATTGTGCATAAAAAAAGAATTAAAATCCAAGTACCAAGTATAAAATCTGAACACAACATTAGAGGAACACACATATTGCACTTGGGTTAGGTGACAAAATGGCCGACAATAAACTAAACAGGAAAACATCAACTCCATGCCAACGTAAACTAAATCCCCCAGCCAGAAGTCTTCCACTTCGGCCCGTCCCGTCCAGTGTGATGCGTTTACAGTGACTGTGCCACTGGCAGTTCGTGGCAGAGAATAACTCACATTTTTGGTGAACTTTGCAGAATAATAAAAGTGGCAAATTAGTCGTCGTCTCGTTCATAAAACAACAAAAACATCCAACAAACGTGTAAAATAACTTAATGTACCAATTAAAATGAATGCTTCGTGTGAAACGGTTCAAAAAAATTAAAACGTAAATTCATTTTTCAGCATTTAAACATTTGTACAAGGTCAAAATTGGTTTTTAAAAGAAAAGCGATAAAGTTTCAATATATATATATTAAATGATCATAGAAAAAATAAAAATATATACGAATATGCAAGGTTTGTACAATATGTTTGGCAATACACCTTTTGCTAACTTAAAGAGAAAATTCCAACAGTAGCTTTTAAACTAGGCAAGGTCTGAAATAAACGACATATGCCCTCGTTTCTTATTCATACAAAATCCCTTCGGTCTAAATAAATGCATCAAAGCACTTGCAGCTGTCTATACTGAGCAGATAACTGGCAATAAACCTACAATTAAATGAATGTCGTTTCAAGTGACTGTACTTAAATCATGAATGTGTCAGTATGTGTTGTTAGGATCAGTTTAAATGGTTCTTTGGCTTCTTCAGCATCATGTGATTCTGCGTTCTGTGCATTTATCAGATTACGCCTCCTACACAAATACAAAAAGCTCAAATACTTGTTGGGGATCTGGATGTGAGAGTGTGTGTGTGTGTGTGTGTGTGTGTGTGTGTGTGTGTGTGGCGCTCATGTGGTGGAGGAATCCACGTATGGAAGGAACTTGGTGAGTTTGTTCGGTGAGCCGACGTTCAGACACTCGGAGTCTTCGCTCATCCTGAAGAAAATCTCCTGTTCTTTTTTCCTCAGAGTCAGTTCATCCTCCAGAACCTGAGAGAGCAAACGACAAACACATCGTACTTTAACTCCACAACACTTCCATTGATCCGCTGATGTTCGGAGATAATAACTGACAATTTCGCACATCTCTCATTACTGTAAAAACAATATATTATTTATAAGGTTTTTTTCAACATTGTAGAATTGTTGTACTAACCCATAAGTATAACCTAAAAAAAAAAGCCATTATCTACAGTTGTGGTCAGAATTAATGGCACCCCTGGTAAATATGATCAAAAATAGCTGTAAAAATAAATCTGCATTGTTTATCCTTTTGATCTTTTAGTCAAAAAGTTAGCAGAAGTAAAAGAGTTGTAAATCACATTATGAAATAAATGTTTTCCTCCAAAACACGTTGGCCATAATTATTGGCACTCTTTTATTAAAGTCCCCCTGTGGTGAAAATTAAGCTTTTAATGTTGTTTATGTGTCTATGTGGTGTTTTTAATATGCTTTAAGACAACCATGTGTAAATTCATAATTCATAAGTATTTTCTCCTTAAAACTGCGTGAACAAAGACAGTCTCAAACACACGCTTTGAAATCGCTGGTGTTTCTGACGTCACAAACCTTGTAACCAATCAGATCAACGTGTGATCGTCAACCAGTAGATCTCTGAGCTGAGTGAGTGGAGGCGGGGCTCATTTGCATATTCATAGAACCGCGCATACCAAATGAGGCAAGGGTGTCGAGTTACATTCAAGATATTTTAAGGCATGAACACATTACACGCAGTTACATTCAAGCTATTTTAAGGCATGAGGGGGAAAAAAATCAAGGAAAAAACTTTAAATATGTAATTATGGTGATCAAAGATGAGTTTTAAGGGATACAATTATTGACTACAGGGGGACTTATATATCCCTACAGGGGGCTATAACATAAAAATGCAGTCTGATTAACCCTACAAGCCTTCATATCTTAAAGACCATTAGACCAAGAATGTTTAGAATAAAGGGAATGTTAAACTGGAGCATTTTTTAACCATAATGCAAGTTAAGCCCTTAATTCAAAATGTTTGCGTGCGCTCCTGAACGGTTCTAATCTTCACGCGCTCTTCAGCCGACTGAGGTTCGGTTCACTTATTTGAACGGCAAAATATGAATGAAATATAAACTGCACAATTATCGTAGTTAACTCATATAATCGTGATTAAATCAAATAACCACAATCAGACGATTAATCGAAAATCAAGTCTAATATTAAAACAGCCATTTTAAATTGTACATTACAATATTACTAACATTTACTGTTTTTGATCAAATAAATGCAGCCGGCCACGATGACCATAAAAGACTCAAATATCGTACCATCCACAAACTTCTGAATGGTAGTGTTGAATTTATGTTTCTTTTTCTGTAATTGAGATTTTAGTGTGAAATATGAGCCAGACGCGTCTCCTCTCAGTGTCCAATCGTGTGTGAGAGAGTAAGAGTGAACTCTGACCTTCTTCCTGGGCTTGAGGTGTTCTCTCCAGTCCTTCAGCTGCTGGTTGTGTTGCTCATCCAGAGACTTCAGACGCTGCGTTTCGTTCTCTATGAGCAGGTGACATTTCTCATTCTGCAGGAGAAGTCAAGTCAGACACAGTGTGTGAGACAGAACAACTGTTACCACAACAACGCCATTGAGTTTTCAGTGAGACGCGATGCAACACAAAAATGTCCTGTAATACTACAAATACCTTTACTAACTTAGTTTATAGTTAATTCATAGTTTCTCTTTATGCAGAACACACAAAAAAGAGTGTGTGGGATAATGTTGGGGTTGAAACAAGAAACACTCGGACATGTATCAAACGATCTTTTCCTTTTGTGTTCTACACGATGTGTGTGAACTTAGTGCTGGGCGGGATGACCAAACATTTATATCACGGTTTCACAGTATATGACGGTATTATTATTTTTCAAGCATGACAACATGACATTTTCTACTGATTGAGAGTGGAGATACTGCAGTAGATTGATTTGAAATGCACTATTTTACTGTCATGAGTGAATATTGTAGAAAAATCCACACTAGTATTAATACAGGTTTGCACAAAATGCTGCTGTTTATAAAGAGGTCCAGCAGGAGGCGCTGTTGGCGCGTCACTCAGAAACAGCAACGGTTTCCCCGGTAACGGATGTACACAAAGTGGTTTCCCCGGTAAGGGATGTACACAAATTGGTTTCGCCGGTAACGGATGTACACAAATTGGTTTCCCCTTTAACGGCGGTACACAAAGCAGCGCAGCGCTCATAAACGCCGCTTTATCAGGAAAGATAAAGAAAGATTCAATTGAAATAACATCAAAACTTTTCTAAAGACCGCAGGTTCACTTCAGATACATTGATATAAAAGCACCCGCGCCGCGTTTTGACTTTGAAACGTGCAGTGCTCATCTGTGTTGATATTGTGAACCAATGAATGGGAAACACTAATATAATTTGACAGATCAGTTATAGTTTAACCTCTCCATCTTCACCGTCACAGTAACACACACATCTGTGCATCACCAGTGCAACAGTGAAAACACCCTCTCAAACAGTGTCACGTTCCCAGCGCTGTTAAAGCGTCATACACCGGTATTGCGGTATATTAAATATTCATATCTAACAAAATAAACACCGGTATTCAGTATGAACTGGTATACCGCCCAGCACTATGTGAACGGTCATTAAGAAGACGGCCAGGAAAAGCATGAGGATTGTGTGTGTGACCTGCAGCTGCTGAAGCTCTCGGCTGTTCCCCTCACACTGGCTGATCATCTCTCTCATCTGGTTATCATGTTTCTGCTGCTGGTGCAGTCGCTCGGCCTTCTGCCTCTTCTCCTCCTGCCTGGTGAACTGAGGACGAGAGAGAGAGAGAGAGAGAGCGACACGTCTCAGAGGAGGACACACACACACACACACGGGCCGAGAGAGACGTCTCAGAGAGGAGGACACACACACACACACGAGCCGAGAGAGACGTCTCAGAGAGGAGGACACACACACACACACGAGCCGAGAGAGACGTCTCAGAGAGGAGGACACACACACACACACGAGCCGAGAGAGACGTCTCAGAGAGGAGGACACACACACACACACACACGTGAGCTTCACCTGCTTGATCTTCTCGCGGTCCTCTGCTGAGTTCCCGGTGGAGTTGATCTTCAGGCTCTTCTTGAACATGACCATGCGTGTTTTGCCCTCGCTGCGCTGGATCTTGGGGAGTCTGTTCTTCTCCTGTTGCTGTCGAGCTTTGAGGAGCTCAACCATGCGCTGGTTATAGCACTGCATCTGTTCCTGTTCCTGAACACACACACACACGGGTCAGAGTCAGAGCACTAACACACAACCACACGCAAACACTGAATCAGTTGTGTGCCATCTTTGAATGATAAAGTCTGATCACATTTTTTTGTAAAATAAACTGCAAAAAAATAAAGGTTCTAATAAGAAAACAACATGGTTTGAAAGCTTGTTTCTGCCACAGAATAATAAAAAAGGGGGAAAAAAGGTAATAGCGACTTTTTATCTCATAATTCTGTCATTTTTCTCTTATACTTGCAGTTATAAACTTGAAATTGCGAGAAAAGTCAGAATTGCAAGTTAAAAACAGTCAGAATTGTGGGTTATAAATTTGGAATTGCAAGAATTGTGAGAAATAAGAATAGAATTTTGAGAAAAATGGTCGCAATTGTGAGAAAAACAGTCAGAATTGTGAGTTATAAACTTGGAATTACAGGGGGAAAAAACAGAATTGCATGTTCGAAACTCACAATGTGAGAAAAACTGTATAAAAACAGTTCTAAACTCGCAATTATAACTCACAAATCTGACTTTTATATCTCGCAATAGTGACAAAAACAAAAATATTCGGAAATGTTTTATTGTATGGCGGAAACAAGCTTCCACAACATGAATATGGTATAAATGCTTTCTGAACAAAAAAAGCATGTTTTCCCTGGTATTGTAACAACCGAGTCATCATTATCATTATAATTCAGGGCTATTTGCTGATGAATATAATACATATAAATATAATACACCAGACTGATGCGTGAACAGATTCAACTTGGTTTTAGTTGTAGTTCAGTTTTAGCATTTATTTATTTCCAGCAAGTAATGCCTCAGGTGTATTATTTATACTGTATACTATTACAGTTTTATTAATATTGTGAATTAGCTTTTATTTTCTTATCTTCAGTTTACATTTAAAAAATAAATTAAAAAATTCGGGCCTAGACAACGCCATTTTTAAATGTTCTGATATTTCCAGGTTTTGTATGACCATGGGAACCCTAAAACTATAATACTCCCAATTAAAGTCAACAAAGCAGTCCAACAAAGGAAGTGCAAATGTTCCCCATTCCTGTGTCGCACTGCAAACACACACACACACACACACACACACCACTTCTCGTGTTTCTTGAGGAGCTGGTGTCTCTGCATGAAGTACTGGTCCTTCAGCTGCTGTTTGAGGAGCTGGTGTCTCTCGTGCAAGTTCTTCTCCTCCATGTCCCAAATAGTGGACTCTCGATCTGACGGATGAAGAGAGCGCTTGGGTTATGATCTGCTTAAAACCTTCAACATGGACGTCACTCAAGTTCTTAATCTTCATTTATACCTCTGAGCAGAGCCTGTTTTTTGAGGAGGCACTGGCGCTCCGTCTCGGAGATTTCCCGCTTATTTTCAGCGATGATGCTCTTCAGAGTCGAGTCAAGGTAATCCCTCTGATCTGCAAGGAACTTCTCTTCCTGAACAAAGAGCCAGAGGGAATAAAAGTCAAACCTTTTTGACACAAACAGATGCAGCTGATGCGCTTTCCTGTAATAAAGAGATGTCGAGATCATGGAAAAACACAGTTGTGGTTTAGAAGAGCACTTCTCAAGACCAGTGGAGATACTTGATTAAACATGTTTCCATTGGTCATCTCCTACTCTTTGAATTGGGCATTGATTCTGTGGCTTCTGTCTGTGATAAAAGGGTCAAACTGCTCAAAAGTGGAGACAGACACGTCTTAAACTAACCTCGTTTGACTTCAGCTGCTGAAAGTTGTTCATTTTGACCTTCAAACTGTCTTTCCTCTGATTCCTGGGCAGCTTCTCCACTTCTTGTTTGACCTGAGACAAAAATGAAGATGAAAGTGTTTCATTTCAAACTGGAAAACTGAACACAAATCTACATGTTATCTAATGGCCCCATAATGCACTGTATGGTCACATGAGATGATCATTAGATAACTTCAATGACGTGGCATTACTCTGATCAGTATCATTTCATGTTATACCAAACAGATTTCAATCTTTTAGACACATATGATAATGCAAACTTTTGCACTAGTTTATATTGTAAGCAAGAGAACATTATGTGAGATGTTAGCGACTTAATATTTCATCATCTAATCATTTATTTTAGTCAAATTGCATTAAAAAATCAACCGTATTATTTTTTAGATGTTTACTCCTCTTCAGAAAACGTTCAGCGTATTGATACATCTATAACATCTTGCAGTTTCATATTTAATATTCTAGTCAATTTCATCGCCACCATTCAAAACATAATCATCTTGTTGTCATTATCATTCGCAAAATAAAAATCATCATTTTTAGCAGTTATTTGATTAACGAGATTTACAATGAAGCCAGGTTTCAATATTCACACACAAAAACAATGATTACATAAAAATAGTAAAGTTCTAGAATATTATTTACACATTGAAATTGATAAATTCTTATACCATGGTCTGGGTTAATACTCGATTCTGATTGGCTGCAGGGTGTCCATTAAAAAGTGACAGAGGACACCTAGTAAAGGAGTTCTGGTGAAACTGTCTACCATTCGAAATTAATAAATAAATGCGCTGGCTACATCAGCTGTGAGTAACCATAGCAACAGGCAGTCAAAGTATCTATACGGACTATAAATCGAGTGGACTATAAATATCTCCGGTTGCTAAATAAACCGTCAGGCGTAACCAGGGAAACCAAGTTATTGTTTGTAAAAACTTTAGATTTCGATTGTAAAACTAATTAAAATATAAACTAATGTTTTAAAAATGTGTTATTTGGCAAGTGACCATGATATAAGTGGGTTATAATGCCCTTCGAGGTGTCCATTGTCAGGTATTAATGGACTTTGGTGGAGGTAACCGTCCGACGCGCTCGCTGTCGTCCATTAATACCTGACAATGGACACCTCGTCGGACATTAACCCTTACATATATTTCATTGCCAATCACATTAATTTGATATTAACAGTTTTGTGCAACAAAAAGTTTGGGGAATCATTTAAATTTAGTCAAAAAAAGTATATTTTTAATCTATATTTGTATATATCTGAGGTGTAGCTCACTCACCTCTTTCTTCTTGTGCTTCATCTGGTCCTGGAACTTGCTGTAGGCTTTTTCCTGTTCAGCGCGGATGCGTTTGCCCTCGTCCCGCACGTGTGGTGTGGTCCAGCTCCATCTTCTCTATGGTCTGCTTCTGCTGTTTCTCCAGGGTCTCCAGCTCGGTGTCAAAGTATTTCTTCTTGGCCTGTGAGCACAGCCGCAGATCAATATATCAGTGCTATTTGTTAACATTTCAACTGCATAAAGTGTGTGATATTATAGGAGTTTCTCCTCTACCAGAAATGTCCTGTTTAAGGCAGGACACTATGGGCAAAAGCAGTGTCAATTTTGAGATTTTGGGCTATTTTGCTTCCATAACATGTCTTCTGTGAAAATAGGTTTCTTTTATTATACTTTATCTAATTTTGCGTCAGTGGATTTCAACACAGAACACATTTTTAAAGGCTGTTCCTCAAAACAAGCCGTTTTCTCCTGGACTGAGCCAGAAAGCCACTTCAGTTCTTCCACACAACTCATTCTTGATAGGCCACGTTCACACCGCAGCAGAATACGCTTGTCAGTCGTGTGTTTGAGTCTTTAATACGCTTACGTTCACAGGTCACACACACGGATCAGCTATTTCTGGGAGTGACTGATCTCACACCCGTACATTTCCAGGACTCACAACCACACTCTTGGAAAACCAGCATTGAATGGACAACTAGTCTGTCACGTCAAGCAGTACGAGAGAGATGCTCTAGATTAATCATTCATTAGATAATGCTTCATTTGCACATTTAAACAAAACATTTCAATGCCAGATTTACTAAACAAGGCAAATTAGCATGAGAGCGAAACCCCATAAAAGCGCCGAGTGTAAAGTTCTGCAAGTGATTTACTGACAATTCACAAATTAAAGAACACAGACGTAGCCGGATCATTTCCATAATGACCACCGCAATCTACAGAGAGAAGCACAAATTAGCGTCAGGTGTAAGACAAGCTTTTTTTGGGCTGTAAATAATGGTGCAAATACCAGTAAATTGACTAGCGCAAACCTTAATAAATCACCTTGTGTGAGTCATTTAAACTCTCCTCACATGCATTGGTTACCTATAAAGTTCCGTATTAATTACAAGGTATTGCTACTGACTTATAAAGCCCTAAACGGCTTAGCTCCAGTCTATTTAACGGATCTTCTATCACCCTATAATCCATCGCGCTCTTTAAGATAACTAAATTCAAGGCTTTTAGTCATACCTCGGATATCCAGAACCACCAAAGGAGGGAGAGCATTCTCACATTTGGCTCCAAAACTCTGGAATAGTCTTCCTGATACTGATCGTTGCTCAGACTCGCTCTCCCAGTTTAAAACTAGATTAAAGACGCATCTCTTCAGCCAGGCATTCATATAATATTTTTAATCTTACAGTTCAAACTACAATCCGGCCTCTAGCTCATAAATGCCAGAGGACAACTGGCCCCCGACTGAGCCTGGGTTCTCCCAAGGTTTTTTTTCTACATTAGGTCACCTGATGGAGTTTTAGGACACCATTAGGTCACCTGATGGAGTTTTAGGACACCATTAGGTCACCTGATGGAGTTTTAGGACACCATTAGGTCACCTGATGGAGTTTTAGGACACCATTAGGTCACCTGATGGAGTTTTAGGACACCATTAGGTCACCTGATGGAGTTTTAGGACACCATTAGGTCACCTGATGGAGTTTTAGGACACCATTAGGTCACCTGATGGAGTTTTAGGACACCATTAGGTCACCTGATGGAGTTTTAGGACACCATTAGGTCACCTGATGGAGTTTTAGGACACCATTAGGTCACCTGATGGAGTTTTAGGACACCATTAGGTCACCTGATGGAGTTTTAGGACACCATTAGGTCACCTGATGGAGTTTTAGGACACCATTAGGTCACCTGATGGAGTTTTAGGACACCATTAGGTCACCTGATGGAGTTTTAGGACACCATTAGGTCACCTGATGGAGTTTTAGGACACCATTAGGTCACCTGATGGAGTTTTAGGACACCATTAGGTCACCTGATGGAGTTTTAGGACACCATTAGGTCACCTGATGGAGTTTTAGGACACCATTAGGTCACCTGATGGAGTTTTAGGACACCATTAGGTCACCTGATGGAGTTTTAGGACACCATTAGGTCACCTGATGGAGTTTTAGGACACCATTAGGTCACCTGATGGAGTTTTAGGACACCATTAGGTCACCTGATGGAGTTTTAGGACACCATTAGGTCACCTGATGGAGTTTTAGGACACCATTAGGTCACCTGATGGAGTTTTAGGACACCATTAGGTCACCTGATGGAGTTTTAGGACACCATTAGGTCACCTGATGGAGTTTTAGGACACCATTAGGTCACCTGATGGAGTTTTAGGACACCATTAGGTCACCTGATGGAGTTTTAGGACACCATTAGGTCACCTGATGGAGTTTTAGGACACCATTAGGTCACCTGATGGAGTTTTAGGACACCATTAGGTCACCTGATGGAGTTTTAGGACACCATTAGGTCACCTGATGGAGTTTTAGGACACCATTAGGTCACCTGATGGAGTTTTAGGACACCATTAGGTCACCTGATGGAGTTTTAGGACACCATTAGGTCACCTGATGGAGTTTTAGGACACCATTAGGTCACCTGATGGAGTTTTAGGACACCATTAGGTCACCTGATGGAGTTTTAGGACACCATTAGGTCACCTGATGGAGTTTTAGGACACCATTAGGTCACCTGATGGAGTTTTAGGACACCATTAGGTCACCTGATGGAGTTTTAGGACACCATTAGGTCACCTGATGGAGTTTTAGGACACCATTAGGTCACCTGATGGAGTTTTAGGACACCATTAGGTCACCTGATGGAGTTTTAGGACACCATTAGGTCACCTGATGGAGTTTTAGGACACCATTAGGTCACCTGATGGAGTTTTAGGACACCATTAGGTCACCTGATGGAGTTTTAGGACACCATTAGGTCACCTGATGGAGTTTTAGGACACCATTAGGTCACCTGATGGAGTTTTAGGACACCATTAGGTCACCTGATGGAGTTTTAGGACACCATTAGGTCACCTGATGGAGTTTTAGGACACCATTAGGTCACCTGATGGAGTTTTAGGACACCATTAGGTCACCTGATGGAGTTTTAGGACACCATTAGGTCACCTGATGGAGTTTTAGGACACCATTAGGTCACCTGATGGAGTTTTAGGACACCATTAGGTCACCTGATGGAGTTTTAGGACACCATTAGGTCACCTGATGGAGTTTTAGGACACCATTAGGTCACCTGATGGAGTTTTAGGACACCATTAGGTCACCTGATGGAGTTTTAGGACACCATTAGGTCACCTGATGGAGTTTTAGGACACCATTAGGTCACCTGATGGAGTTTTAGGACACCATTAGGTCACCTGATGTTTACTACACATGGAATCCGTAACATCTCTTGATCTGCTCAAAGATATTTTAAAGTCTGTTTTTATGGAACAATGTCATTGTTTTAGTTAGCTGCATATGATTTGGATTGTTTATTAGATGTGGGTGTTTTGTGTGGTTTTATGTATTTCTTTGTCATTTTTGTTTTTGTTGGCCATCTTGACCAGGACTCCCTGGTAGAAGAGATCCTGTATCGCAACGGGACCTTCCTGGTTAAATACAAAAGAGGTTTATTACACAGCACGTTTGAGCTTCCGCAAGAACAAATGAGGTTTGTTCTCACGTGTCAAGCAAGTACGGTTGAGCTTGTGTTTATGCTCGCTGATCAATATTTGAATAAAAGCCTAAATTCAATCTGTTCATCATATAAAGCAATTGTGTCTTCAGAAAATTTGAACTAAACGATTGATTTAGTTCATATGGATTAGTTTTACAATCTCTTTATGAACTTTTTTGAAGCAACAAAGTAGTACTTGCGTGGACTGTCAATTGGGGAAAGAAATCTCACAGATTTCATTAATCATATCTTCATTTGTGTTCCCGAAGATGAACGAAAGTCTTACAAGTAATTGATGACAATATTTTTTTTCACATTTTTTTAAGAGCTTGATTAAAGAGAGTGATGGCGTGGACTTGCCTGAGGAACCTCATTTCCTCGTCTTTCTTCTCATCATCAGTGATGATTTTGGAGGTGGTGACGCTCACCTCGACACCATCAACCAAGAACTTACGGGTGCGTTTGAGGGTCTTCTTGGAGTCCTGTTAAAAAAAAAACAAATGAATGGAAATGAGAGAAACTAAGAAACAGAAACTGTGAACTGTGAACTGTGATTTAAGGGAACTGTGGATGGGAGATTAAAAAAAGAAGAGGACATGCAACATGAAGGAACTAGGACTGATAGAACTAGAAGCATAAGGAATGGGTGGAGTGGAGAAAGAAAGAAGAAATGAGAAACCGAGGCAGAGGCAGAGGGCGTGAACAGGAAGCAGTGAGATTTGCTGTTATCCTGTAAAGCCAGTTCTGACAGGAAGTGTCAGCAGTTCATGAACGTGTGGGGCAGATTAAGAGATCATGAGGGTGAATCTCACAAAACCTATCCATTGTGCCATGCTTTTTATGGAAATTTAAGTCAGTCACTGATGTAATGAGAAACATTAATAAACAATATATTATTTAAACTCTAATAATTTAAACAAAATGGTAGAATTTTAACATAACATAACATAACAGGCAAAGACCTGGATGCTTCGTAGTTTCAGCACCACTGAATTAATTTAATTAATTTAGACACTGTTGCAATCGTATTTTATTGCATCTTGTCATATAAATGCCGTCACTTTTCAGCAAACAACACAAAGACCTGTCTCTATTTAACCCAGCTGAGCAAACAGTCACATCCTCTGTCGACCACGACATCCTCTGTCATTTTATGCCGTACACTCGATAGTGAGACTGTAGCGAGTCAAAGTCGGCTGTTCGAAGCGTGCAAATCTTGCCCATCCTGTCATGTGGTTGGGTGGGATAAAGCCACTATGCAGTGTGCATTTTGATCGTGCAGCATCGAAACTAAAGGACAAGAGAGGGTTAAACTTCTGAATCATACTGGAAAAACAGCAAACATAAGAAAAGAAGCTGTTCTCCGGAGCCATAAACAAAGAACAGAACGCCAGCGCCGGCCGACCCAACAATCCTCACAGTGACTGATGCACAATACTGAATGGAGCAGAGACAAAGAGCGTTTGCAGTTTGAAATATGCAACAAATGAATGACTTCATTTAAAGTAATGTTCCGGGTTCAACACCAGAAATGGAAAAAATCGGAAATGTCGATTGCAGATACACTCATGATGATAGTCTATGGGGCTGAAACATGTTAATCTACTGTACCTAGACGATATAGACATCTTTACAGCTCAAATTGTATCTTTTTGATGTAATCAACAGCATACTAGGGATGCTATTGATCAAAAATACAGTAAATACATTAATATTGTGAAATATTATTACAATTCAAAATAATTTTCGATATTAATATATTTTAAAATGTAAATTATTTCTGTGGTGGCAAAGCTGAATTTTCAGACAGCACTTATCTAAATCTAAATCTTTATCATGACAAAACTATATTATCGGCCATTTTTAAAAGTTGGATACAGTTCATTCTCTACTTTACCTGCAGTGCATACATACAGTGAACTCACGTAAAGCAATATATATACTATCTAGCAAATCTATATAATATAGAGAGTTATATAATACATCCAAATTCATCCGCGTACAGTAAACTCAAATGGATGAGTATCATCTATATAGTATATCAGTCTATTTGCTTGTATTGTTGCAAAAATGAAAGTACACGATCATCTAGCGCTGATCCTCTGAATGCGATTAGAAAGCATGTTAAAATACTATAAACATTAACATGACTTTCTGTAAATCTGCTTTCGTATTGTGAAAAGCACTATACAAATAAACTAAATGTTCACTACTTCAGCAGGCTTCAGGCACACCTGGAAGCACTTCCTTTGTTTTGAAGATTTTGCTTTGTTAAACCTATGAAATAGAAACTACAGCTTAAATTGTAGGGCTGTCAATAAATTGCAGGGTTGTCGCTTGGCCGAGATCCTTCGGAAAGCAACCTGTAATTCTAAAATCAGTCGTTTCATCCTTTCTAAGATCTGCGTTGTAAGGCACCACAGTATTGCCTGTTTTTAGTTTTGAAAGGGAATCTTCGTAATAACGACTATTTTAATCATTTTACCGACAACACATTTCTGGTTTGGTGTCAGTGAAGGGCTACTTGAGCCTTCCTGATGGGTCTTTGGAAATACATTAAAGGTTGAGATGCATGGCTTAAATATATGTAGAAGCACACACATCCCGCGATCCAGCAGTACAGAGAGAGCTCAGACGTGATGCGGTGAGGGATGGTTTGGATTCTGCAGACAGGCTCGACTCTGTTTCAGCTCTGTACCTTCACTGTACTTCTGTGTGTACGACGGTCGACCCGCCCAAAGAACGTTCCACTCGCTCTCATAAGCAGGGCTCTGTTCTACAGTGGCCCAACCGAGGAGCTGGCACTGAGACCGTACACAGAGGACCGCATAGGCAAGTATGTTAAAGACCAAGAGTGTCATTAGTGCTGTGTGCAGCTCTCCAGACTAACATGGAGGACCAGTGTCACCAGTGCCACCAAGTTCTACAGACGGTTTCTATGCTTTGGTTTTGGTTATATATGTGTATCGGCCGATATGATCATTTTTATCATGTTATTTCTGTCAGGACCACTATCGTCAAGTACGATTGCCAATTGCATAGAGTTTGGATTGGCGGTTCTGTTCTGTTCTGGGCGAGAACTCCCTGCGCATCCATGCAGTCTAGCATGAATAAGAGCAGCAATAACCCCGCTTAGGGAAAACAGAACAGAACCAACATGAATGTTTTGCAGATATCATTAATTCAAGATTTAAGTACAACATGATTTGATAATTTAGTCTGATTCGAGGGGAATCAGAAGGCCAAATCCTGACTGACGTGAGGAGCTGGGGATGGAGAGGGTAATTCGCTCCTGAGAAACTCGATAGCTGCCGATAATACTGAAGGAACTTATATATATGTATACAGTGATAGGCGTCATATTCCTATAGGTAGACGTGGATCAGCTGAGAGTCAGCTGACGCGAGCTTGACTAACTTGACCTGCCAGAACTGACGCTACGCTTGATCGTTATTGGCCCGATAAGAAAAGAATAAAGCCGATAAATAATGGATTATTTCCTTCATGTGAGACACTTCAGATGCGCACGTTTCACCACATGGTGGTTTTGAATTGCTTGAAATATGATCGGAATCACTTCAAAAAAGGAAAATACAGATAAATAAGAAGAAGAAAATAATTTGTGAAAACGGTGACGTCATGCGTATTACGTGTTCAGTCTATTAGAGCGTAGCCCTGTCAAAGTGACATCGCCAACTACTGGCCTGGAAGCAGAATACAGCGTTTTTAATGGCTTTCGTGGATCCGCGTGAACGGGGATCGTTTTCTGCACGCTAAACCTTTCAAAAACGCAAAGGAAAAACGTTTCAGTTTTCAGTACATCGGTGTCGTGTAAACGTACCCTTAAACACAGACTTACCCTTAAAGAGATGGTGCCCATTTCCTTGTTGACAGACAGATCACCTGACAGGTTCAGGCTGATGTCCATGTTCTCACTGGCAGAGTACCGATTTGATAATCTGCCGTTAGTTTCCAGATCCTCACCAGCCAAAGAGGACCTGTCGCTCACCACAGACGCACGATTGGTCAGCTGTTTGGGATAAGTTTGGTCCAGCATGGGATATGGCTGCTGGTTAGGCATTTCTCCACTGTGAGCTTCCTCCTCTGGTTTCTCTGATCCCACTGATGGCTTCTCCGTGGTGTCTGAGGAAGATTCCGGTGACTCTGAAGGTTCAGCGGTCCTCAGCGAAGGAAGTTCTGGTTCTGAGCTCTCGCCGCTTTGGTGTCCTCCTCAGAGGTGGGCGTGCTTTTCCCATCCTCAATCCCGGAGTCGGAGCAGGAGGCCTTCCCTGACGCCTCCTCTCGGGTTTGTCATGATCTTCCTCTGGAAACTTGTCGCTGATATTGTCCTCCTGCTCTTTCAAAGGGGTTTCGGCAGACCTGAGCTCCTCCTCAATCGCCATTGGAGTTTCAGTGTGACGTGTGTCGTGCGAATGGTCACCATATGAACTGGTCTCACTGGTTTCTGACGGGTCTTTGACTGGAGCCTAGAAGGAACACAGACAGAATGAGGCTTATGCAACACAAAAGCCTGATAATTATCTTTTCTTTCTTCAAAATAACCACTATAACCAGAAATATACAACACCGTCTGTTATACAAAACATCACAGGTTTACTATTTGGTCAGAGTAAACCAGCCATGATATGGAAAAGAAAAGTCTCCAATGCCTGTACTAACATGGACATATAATAAAGACACTAAAGTGGTTGGCAGGCCAGAGACCTTCACACTTATAACTGTTTCCTTACTAAAAAGAGGGACTAATTGTCCTGGGCTTTATTTAACTCTTAAGAAATGTGGATGGCGTGTCTTTTGTTTCATTTTTATGGTTGAAGGCCAGATGAGAAGCGGAAGAGGAAGTGTATTAAGAGTTATTTTTGAACGCACGTACCATTGTGCCATTTGACCACAACAGCCTAGAATAGATCTTTAAATGGAGACGCGAATGTGAAAGTTGGGTGGGGGACACATGTTCTGTTCCAGTCAAATTACATATGCAGTATTGACATCACAGTCACAGTGTGACATTAGGTGTTGTGGCGCCCAGTGCCCACGAGACAAGAGTCGGGCTGCTTTCGCAACGGAAAACTACTGGGTTTCATTTCTTATTATTATTATCAGTGTTGAAAACAGATTTTACTGTTGATACCATTCAAACATTCATGGTTAGATTTTAAAAAGTATAAAAATAAAAAAATAAATTATACTTTTATTCATCAATGATGCATTCAATGATCCAAAGTGACAGTTAAGACCTTTATAATGTTACAAAAGATTTCTATTTAATAAATGCTTTAAAAAAATATAAAAATGCAAGAAATGCTGTTCATTGTTTGAACTTTATACTCAAAGAATCATGAAAAAAGTATCACCAATGTTAAGCAGCAAAAACTGTTTTTAACATTGATAGTAATAAGAAGAATAAGAAGAAGAAATGATTCCTGAGCAGCAAATCATCATATTAGAATGATTTCTGAATGATCATGTGACACTGAAGACTGTAGTAATGATGCTGAAAATTCAGCTTTGATCACAGGAATACATTACATTTTAAAATATACTCAAATAGAACATAGAAAACATTTTAAATTGTAATAGTATTTCACAATAATACTGTTTTTACTGTATTTGTAATCAAATACATGCAGCCCTAGTGAGCAGAAGAGACTTTCGAAAACATACTAAATTTGTATAACGATAAACATTAGTGATAACTGAGGTCACGTGACCTTGATATTTTGCATGTTAAATTCAGCAAGTTTAAAATCAAAACAGATACTTTGTATCTTCAATTAAATTTTGTTGAAAAACACTGAGTCATGAAAGATTTAAGAGTTGAAAATCGTGGCTGTAATTAATTCAACAAAGTAAAGAGGAACACTGCATTGTGGGATACGGCATTCTGTGTTCTGTTGTATACTGCTTATGTTGGCAAATGTAGTATAATATCCAGGTATTTTATGCATAAAAAAATGTGCAAACTGTATACAATATATATTGCATACACTGCAGCAACATAAAGAGTATATTACATAACCTAAATGAGCACATATCTGCATAATTCATTGAGTTCTTGGCACGTCGTGCTGAACGGCAGTGTTTTTGCCCTTCATAGGTACACCTGCATTGAAGCGTAGAATAAACTTTCCATGCAATAACAATTACAGTTGTCAAAGCACTAAACAAATGTGTCTCTCTTTACGCCCTGAGCTCTTTTCCATTAGCAGTGCATTATTTTTACTCTCTATCAGCACAAGTGAACTGAGAGATTTATGATACAGAGACATTTGGAAGGTGTGCAGTAAGTGAGAAATGTCAAGACCCCTACAGGTGTGACACAGCAGGGTCTTCTTCTTCTCCGTCTTCATGATTGTCCTCGATCTCCTCCATCACCTCAGCTTTGGCCTCTGCCACCAGCTCTCTCAATGGACGGTTGGTCTTCATTGAACTCGCAAAAGGATGCTGAAACGCAGAACACACGTGGAAAGGTTATACAGAGGTACAAACTCCACAATTATTCCACTGTGCATAACAATAACATGCACACGTCACCTTAAGAAACATGCATGTTAAATAATAAGACCCTCAGAATGGAAATTGTGATTAATTAGTTTCAGTTATGTATCTTTCGAAGCATCACTCAAATGTGTATCATATTGTCGTGGTTGGCGTCAAACTGAATCAAAGTAGCAGTAAAGAACCACAATCAAATTAAATTGACAGAGCAATTGATTTTAAGTTAATATTTTATAGTTTAACACCACATTTGCATGTTCACGGTTCTCTGATGTTGGTTCATGTTACATGACATGCAGGTAGACAAATGAAATATTTCATATTTGTAAATAAGTGTTGTTATTTTAAATATATAATTATTTTTAAATGACATTTTTGATTGAATTATTGTCTTATTTATTATTAATTATACCATGGTCTTTCTGAATACTGGATTCTGATTGGCTGTAAGGTGTGCAATAAAAGTTCCATTCAGTTTAATCACTGTTCTATTATTAATGCGCTGCTTTCATTGAAACACACACACACGCGTAACTCGCTCACACAGAAACAGGAGCTTTGGCTTTTATTAATATATTAACTTCACTACTGAATATCTACGTTACTTTACTCAGCGAGGAGGTTGTAACGTCACTGTTTTTGAAGTAATTCAACTCACAGCTTCATTGCTAGCAGAGATGCTGCACAGATTCAGGTAATTCACACGCACATCTTTCTCTTTCTCTCTCTCAATTGGTTAATTCATTCAAATAATTGTTATATTCAATATCAATCAAATCAATGTAACCTTACTTTACCTCTTGTGTCTGATTTAAAAGCGGGCAGAATGCTAAATCTAACGAGCGTAGCTGATGAACATAACCATCATTTTAACCCTTCCAGTCAAATGTAACTCTGCAAACATAATGCTGGCAAATTGACCATGACCATATACATAAGCAGTATAAGTCATGGCTAGCTGTGCATTAACTGCGTCATGCATTAATTATCCCTTACTTATTAAATTTAGTCAAATCAGGGTTCCCACACCTTGGTTAAGTTCAAATTCAAGGACCTTTCAAGGACTTTCCAGGTCCAATACCCTCAAATTCAAGGAATTAATGTGGGGACACATATGTGGTGTTCAACAACAAACGCTGAGGTGCCATCGTAGTAGTTTTGTTCGCTTGAACGTCATGGCAACGTACAACACAAAGTACCTCACGGGGGAAACACTTAACGTAACGCGTTAATGCGCATAACTAACGTTAATCAAGCCAGCTATTATGCATAGGCCACGAAGTGTTGGCTGAATAACACATTAGCGGACCAGAGGGAATAATATGGATTTTTTCTCCAGAAAACATCTTGCACAAAATAAATTCAAGCACTTTCAAGGACCTGTATCTGTGTATTTATTTTCAAAAACTTTCCAGGGCCTTGAAATATATATATTTTTCAGATTCACAAACTTTCAAGGATTTCAAGGACCCGTGGGAACCCTGTCAAATATTTGTGGTTTGGACCAAAATGCCAGTTCTTGACTTCTCACATTGTTGTGGAACTTGTGTAAGCATGTTATTTTACTTGAAATACATTCGCAATTAGCAAAAGTGGCAGTTAATAAAAAATAAAATAAAAAGTTGATCTGGGGATTAATTAGTACATCAGCGGAGTTAGATGCGGAGGACTTGAGCTGAACTGTGAAAGCATCAGTGTATGAAGAGGAACGCTGCTCTCATCTATTATTCAGCTGAGTTGCACCTTGTTTAATTGAAGTGTCCCAGCTGTCGAGCGCATGTGAGGGGGAGTCAAGCGTTAAAAACATACAGCCAGCAGTATCAATTACTCTCACCGATGACCGAAGAAAAACCCAACTACAGCTAATGAAGAAACACTGCAGCACGATTCACACACGATGCATCCGAAACTGGACGAGAGGTCAGAAATAGAGCATCCCAATTCATAGTTCATAGAAAATAGTAGACCACTGTAGCTTGGATAGTGTGCTTAGATACAGCAACACTACATGCAATGGCAAGGTCAAGGGAATTCTCAGGAAAAATGTATAACATAACAGCATATCATATTTAAAAACCGCCTATGAAACAGGACGTTTTTAAAATAAAATCTAAGACTATAAGACCTTTTTTTAAGAAAATGAATACTGTGTCCATACAGAACAAACCCATACAATCTCAAAATAAATCATGGATCTCAGACATTCTTCTAAACAAATGAACAACTGCAAAACAGGGTAACTATAAGTTTTAAGTTTTATTTAATATATAAATATATTTACTATCAATACATACGAATTTGAGGGTCAATATTGGATTTTGCTTATACGATAAAAACGTTTTATGGCCTTAAATGAATCAAACTGAATTTAAGACGTTTTAAGATTTTTTTCTCTGTATAAAAGAAGCCTTTGTGTCTGAGCATACATATGATAGCCAAAAATGAATCTATTTCAGGTATTTTAAGGTTTCTTGACCTCCATCTTGGTTTCGATGATCAATATAAACTACAGATCAGCCTATAAAGACTTTTGACTTTGCAGTAATGTTCACCACTCAGGATAAAACAGTGATATATGAACTCAGCATACAACTCTTGGCAGGATAGCATATACTGCATATTAATGTTACCTCTTCACCTTCATCAACCACCTGTCTTTCAGGTTGCTTTGTGCGCAGCAGAGCATTAAATTAAGGTGTAACATGAAACACCCTGAAGCGAGAGTGACATCAGAACAGGAGAGTGAAGTTACTTTATCATCAGATGTCCAAAATTTACTTCATACATTTATTACTACGATCCGGAGAGTAACGATTTGATTATAAAACGGTTCTCGATGCATCATGATGCATATTTGCCTCCAATTCTTTTATTAATAATAATTACCATATTAATAATCGCAATATAAGGTTATTTTTTGTCATTTTATCTTTGTTATTAAAAATAAGAACAAAGATGCAAATATCAAATAGTAGAACAAATAAAAGACAAGAAACTAATAGCGTTTTACTTTTTTCACTTTGCATCTATTTAACAGAAGCATTCAAGTAAGAAATCGTACAGAAATTAAATAATTAAATGTAAAAAATAATCACTGCATAGTTTTTAGTGTATTAATTATTATTAAAGCTACAAAAATTATTGAGTCAAGAGCAGTGAGTGATTCCCTCTGTTCTTTTGTTGTCAGACATCACAGCAACAGGCTTATAATATTATATATTATTATATAGACCTAATGCACGGATCTAATATAATGTTAGCATCATTTTCCCCCAACTGCTTGCGTTCACTTACGACATAACCGACTAGGTTTATGTGAATACTCGTCCAGACAGATATGTGAAGTAATATTGTGTACATCTGACTGTTCAAGCGCACTAAGCCGCTAAAGAGAGCTGAACTCAGGATCACATGTTGTCTCTCTGTGCAGCGCTTCAGGTGTGTGTCAGTCAGTGCGAGGAAACACTTAATAACCGTTTTAACATCAAACACGTCACACACTTTATTTTCTCATTCATGCATGTTCTGCTTTCAAGAATGTAGGTGCATTATCGACGAACATCAGACGCAAGTGCTTCGCTTCTGAAGGACATCTGCAACGTTTTATTTATGTACAGTAGTCAACATTTGAAGTGGATCAAAGAAGTGAATCAAAAGCTGTCCTAAGACAACGGGTATTGTTCAACAATTCATGTATAACTTTGATGAAAGGTTTTGATCCATTTCAAATGTTGACTTTATTTACAATAGTCAAGTCAAGTTTATTTGTTTAGCGCTTTTCACAATACAGATTGTATCAAAGCAGCTTCACAGTATTAAATTAAAATAATACAACAAAGTTAAGTCAAGTCAAGTCAAGTTTATTTGTATA
>FLSR01004870.1:14493324-14514814 GCA_900092035.1 Leuciscus waleckii | reverse complement strand
ATATGTGTGTGTGTACGTGTATGTGTATATGTGTGTATGTACGTGTACATACATACATACATATACACATACACGTACACATACACATACACGTACACATACATACCACACAGTAATGTGCTAAAGTCTCAGGCACGTTAGTATTTTCACCAAATGAAAATGGTTTTAAGCCAGTTATTTATATCTTTCGCTGTAGTGTGTCAGCAGGAAATATCAGTTTACATTTCCATACATTCCTTTTGCCATTAATTGTAATAATCCAGTGAGATTTGTGTATGCACAAGGAGTCTGACAACAGCCGGTATGAAACCTTCCTCCAAAATAACTTCCCATCTCTCTTGCAGCAATACCTCTTCTCTGATGACGTGTTTACTGGCGTGAGGGCGGACAATCCAATCATCTGACTGTTTCACTCGGATGCACGTCACAATACGGAAAAAAGACTATCGCAACTTCTGTTCATGCTGACTTTAACCTGCACCTCAAGTCAGATCATCAGTGTGATCGATCTGTTGATACACACACCTAGCTTGATGTCTCCATCCAGCGTGAGGAGGATGTTTCCCGCCTTCAGGTCTCTGTGGATGATCTTCATGCTGTGGAGATACTGAAGAGCCTCCAACATCTGCTTACAGATCACCTGGATCTGAGGCTCTTCAAGACCCCTGTCCAACTCTAGACACACACAAACACCACAGTGAATCTCATAATGGCCAAAAATTTAAAAACAGAAATTGATTTGATATGATAGATATATGATATGATATATTCATATAATAATATACGGTATTTCTCCTAAAAAAATTAAAATACTGTCAATGTTAAAGGAATTGTTCACTTAAAAATGAAAATTCTATCATAAATAATTATAAATATATTAAATTATATAATATCATATAATACAGAAAATAAGAGCTTTTAAGACTATTAAAGGGTATTTTCTCCTAAATGAAAATTATATCAATGTTGAAGGAATAGTTCACTTCAAAATGAAAATGCTGTCATCATTTACTTACCCTGCAGTTGTTTTAAACCTATATGAATATGTTTGAAAACTTTCTTTGAACACAAAAGACGATATTTTGAAGAATGTCGGTAACCAGTTGATGGACCCCATTGACTTCCATAGTAGGAAAAACATACTATGGAAGTCAATGGGGAACATCTTGAGGGTGAGTAAATGATGACAAATGATGACAATCATTTTAAAGTGACCTAATCCTTTAAATACACACACATGCACATCTAGTTCTACAGCGTGACCTCTTCATTATCTACAAAACTCTGATTCAAGAGGCAAAGCGCTGTAACCAAAGGCAATGAACTCTGAGTGACCTTGACTGGCTCGTTCATAAAACACCCAAAATAATGCAATATCCTGTTTAAACTTTAGGGTAAAGGCGTTTACTACTCACCCATGAGCATCACAGAGCATCAAAAGGAAGAAGCTGCAGGGATCTTTTATAAAAACAAGAACATAGCAGATATACTGCAGTCTTACCTAACATGGTGGCATCGACCGCACCCCCGGGGCAAAACTCGATCATTATCTGTGGGGGAAATGAGGTTCAGCTTAACAAGGTTCTGTGCCGGAGAGAGATTCCAGTCACACTTTATTTCACAGTGTCCTTGTTACACATGGTACTTGGACTTACTATTGTAATAACTATAAATTATGCATAATTACATGCAACCAAGCCGGAAACACACCCTAACCCTATAGTACATGCAGTTAACTATTATTACTCAGTACTTAATGTATCATTACACTGTAACGTGGACACCTTAAAATAAAGTGTAATCAAGCTTTTGTGCAATTTCAGGCACAGATCATCTCATTGGAGTTGACAAAGACTCATTTCACGTAAACCGGAAAAGGTGGCGTTAGTGTATCCGAGAAGACGGGATTTTCTCAGTCGTTCAGATCACAGAACAATGATCCAGTTTATTCAAGATTATGTGTAACAGTCATAATAAAGTTCTCAGGAATGGACTTCAATTGAAAAAAAAAATTGAATTTGGCAGTGTTTATATTTCTCTGATGACATGTTTAGTGTTGCAAGGGACTCCTACATTTTTTCTTGTTTGAGAAGCCGTTTCACTCGGATATACGTCACGATAGGGAAGAAAAGACTAATCGCAACATCTGTTTAATGCCAACTTTAATATTTTATAGTTTCTGAATAAATATAATATAATAATAAATAATATTTTTCCCGATCATGGTTTTTTAATTATTCTGGTCTGAATAACTGACTGATCGGATATGAAAACATTGTCCTGAGATGATGACGATCCGGGTAAGATATAGTTGGCACAAAGGTTAAACTTCAAGAACAGTTTATGAAAGATAAATATTTACATTGTGTCTTAACCAGACAAGAAATGTTTTTTTTTGTTTTTGTTTGGACCAATGGGTTTTCACTGTGGCGGGGCTTAAAGCGTTGCAAAAATGACAACTTACTGGAAAAATAATTGCAAGTCACTACTATTTATATGGACTTGAGCAAATATCATCAGCATAATTAGTCATTCATTGCATGTAGGCTATTTCTTTACTATGCTGATGGTTTTAGTTTTTATTCCTCTATTTGACCACGTTTACGGATGTTTTATCTGTTTGTTTGTTTTTTTTTAAATCTTTATTACACCAAGATTCAAGAAAATACCATAAATGAAAATACCATAAATAAAAATACCATAAATAAAAAGTAGAACAATATTGATCAAATATTATTTTCCATAAGATGAGGACATTTTTGCTGCATTTTCATTCATTCAGTTCTTAAATTTACCATGAAACACCTTTTTGGTGGTTTTTCAACAGGTTCAACACAACACTGATCTGAAGTACTTCTATAGGTCACCTGAAATAATTACTCAATATCAAGTTGCCTTGAGCAAGTTAGGCCCAATAGTAAATCTGTATAATAAAACCTGAAATGCTGTAACGTGCCTAATAATGCATCACGTGTTCAAATCGAGAAAACATTTTATTTCTGTGTGTGTATCAAATATATTTACTCTTCTTCCCTGTGATGAGTTCACAAAATACAAAAATAGTCATGGGTTTTGCATGATAACCATCTTCAGCAAACCATTTTGTTTGTGTAGTCAAAGTGCATTCTTGAATCATTAGAAATGCCCAGTGTTTTGTCAATGCTCTCTCTGGATTAATGCGGTAACTTCCGCTCTGTTTAAAGTGAGCCAAGAAAACCTACACCTCGCATTGCTTGCCAAAACAATACCTGACCTTCACATACTGTACTTAGTCCATCACTGACATGAGTTTGCAGGTTTTGCACGCTGTTCTCCAAACGATACGGTATAAAAAGTCCCTAAATGTCAGTAAAAATGTGTAAGAAACGACAGGAGTATTTCCTGGAACTGACAGAAAAGGAGATTGAGTAAAACTGAAAGAATGTGTCACAAACATTATCCGCCTGTCAATCTAGTATAAATCTTGATCAGATCCTGACCTACTTAAGATGAGGATTCCTCATGTGTCATAGTTTTGACATTTAAAAGGAAGAAAAAAAGAAAGAAAAAAAATACACTGTGCCATTGTCTAATCACATGTCATTCCAATCACATATTGCTTTTTTACTTGTGTAGGACAAACAATTTGATGTTTAGCAGATTCTTTATGCCATTCTCTTCCCATCCAATGCCTGAAAAATTACAAGGCACAATACAAGCATTATTAAACTAGTCCATATGTCTTATGGGCAATACATGTCAAATCTTCTGAAGTCATACGATAACATTGTGTGATGAACACTGTAACATTCGTCAAAATCATATGGGTTTGGAACGACGTGATTAATGATTACAGAACTGAACTACTCCTTTAGGAATGTATGACAGATTCTTACATTTTGAGTTTGTAATGTCTTGCCGATACTGAGCCAAAACTGCAAAAGTATTGAAAGTGATTTGCTGGTGGAAACACTGTCCCGCCTAAGCAAAGCTCCCCACCCTCATGGCTCGACCCAAGTGTGTGTGTATTTAGTGATGGAGGCGATAACACAGTGACACAACGATTCATGACTGCCTCCAAGATACATAAACCGCATACCAAAGAGAAGAGACTAACAAACAAATGTGCAATCCAGTAAAACTGCTATTTTCTGTGATGGAGATCAGCTTCACTCCTGAGTCCCTCTGCTTATGTTTGCACACTCAGACAGACATGCAAACAAACACATGAGGGAAATCCCACTATTATTTATTTATTTATTTGCACTTACTGGTGCTTGGTTGTCCTTAGAGTGTTTTGGTTAATATCTATGTGGTTATTAATTGGTGTAGGTTACCAATGCCCACCCTTTACCAGACGCAACACGATGCCACGACAAGCAATAAAATTTATATTTTCTATGTTAATCAGTTTTTGTCAGGAGATCCTATTTTAGAAACTCTCTGACGTCACGGTTAGAACAACAAAATGCAAAATATGGCAATGATAATCTCAGTATTGATTATGATCTTTATTTAATGTTAAAAGAATTTAACGTGAGTTCGAATATCATTTTGCGTGACTCTACAGCCATACTGAAAGCAAACAATGGATAATTCACCTCAGATGAAAGGAAACAAGAACTTCCAAACTCGATGTGAACAAACAGGTGTATTCTATGGCAAAGATTGTTTCAGTCACTCCGTATTTTTAACAACATTAACATGGTGTAACATTTATGAGTTTGATTATGTACGTTATCAATTTCATTGCGAGTGCAGTGCGCTTGAACACAGACTCCGCCCACGTGCTCTTCTGATTGGCTGTGATTTTCGTGTCTGATGTGGACATGATTGGCTTGTCGCTGGAATCTTATAGTTTTAAAAATCATTCTAAATATAAAACAATAGCAGAATCCACATCACAATTATAACGGTAACGCCGTGTTAAATATAACCGTAGTTTTATCGGTTATACACTGTATAACAAATCACCTTAATTTAAATGTTCATTAACTGGAACATTGAGTGATAATATTTCAAAGTGATTTCCATAATTTTGACAGATTGACCTGCTTTAGAAAGATTCCAGTAAACACTACTAATAGGGATTAGACGTGAAAAGGGGAGGCGATTACATTTGAAAGCATCCGTGTGAAAACAAACCTGGAAAGAGACGTGAAGATTTGGGGAGAAAAACAAGAGATTCTTAGTGGATTCCAGTGAATTATTCATGGGATATATTGTGAATTAAATTGGGAGAGCAGACCACAAATGCTCAGTATATGTTGTCCTTTTTCATTCTGTTACAGGAGAATACAAACAAAAATGTCCAAACTGAGCATGCATATAGAATAAGCAAAATGATATCATGTGTTGGTGTGGACGCACGCTAATATAGTTATCGTTATAGTTATGGTCTCCATGATATTCTAGGGCCTCATTTATTAAATGATGTGTAGGATGGGTCCTACATTTTATCTAAGGCCCTGTTTACACCTGGTATTAAGATTAAGATGCGTTTTGGTCCATCGGATCCAAGTGGACGACTCTAAACACAGGTGTAAACGGGGTCTAAAACGTTTTGAGCTCGTCCACTTTCACCCTTCCAGAGGGAGTTGAAAACACATTCGACCGGATTGCTTTCGTAGTGTAAACGCTCATGTGATCGAATGTGTTCAAACATCCACTAAAAGACAGTCTACTCTCCAACTACTGATCTAATGAGTGAACATTATAGGAAGAGCTCTAGCCAGACGGGGTTTAAACTTAATCAGCTGAAGACCCAAGTTTGGTTTGAAGAGAAAATGTTCAAGCACAATGTTCTCTCAGCATTCCTGATTTCTAACACACACACACTCACAGTGTTCGACTGGTCTTGCGTCTGTCAGAGCAAAAACTAAAGTTGATGTTCTCCGTGTGTTATTCTGTTGTCTCCGGTTGAATTTATATGTAAATTTGTGAGCTTATTTTGTCTATTAGATCGAATGATCTGAAAAGGCTCACACATTTACCCGCTCATAGACCCTCCCCTCGAAGAAATCAGGACAGAAGTGGTTGAAAGTGGACAAAAGAGACGGCTTAAAACACCAGGTGTAAACGGGAATGTGTCTCCCTCGTCTAACTGTGATCCGATCCACCAAAACTCATCTTAATACCAGCTGTAAACAGGGACTAAGATCATTTGCTCAAATATGCGTTCGCCTCTTTTCCAGATGTGATTTCTATAAATTGCTAATGATCTTGAAATTGTGAGTAGCTGAATTGCCTTGTAAACGCCCCCTTATTAATGTCACTAACATATAAAACAGCACCTGTCAACGTCCAAATCCTTTACTTGAGAACGGTGAGCGGCAAGAAATGATTAAAATTCCAATCATAATTCACCATTAGGTTTCATACATAACGTTTACAACAACTGAAATCACATGTACGCCAAAAATATCATTATTTGGGTGGCCTTAAAAACCTGTTAAGATTCAAGTTTAAATATTTTATCATTATATATAGTAGTGCTTGCCTTAGGGACATGAATCTATGGTTGCCAAAAACAACAGCAGTTATGAGGCTGATGTCACTCGCCTGTCACATGATCCAGCTATTATGTAATTGTTTTATGACAGGACGGCTATCCCTAGCAATGGCCCGACAGTAGCCTAGGCTCTACCATTCCCATGACCCTGCACTGGACAAGCAGTTTGGATAATGGATGGATGGGTAAATGTTGAATCACAGCAAACAGTAGAAACATTTACTGTTGCCATAACAAAACAAAAAAAAAAGACTCACTTTCAGCATATTCATTACCAAACACCTGCAATGACAACACCGTCCAATGAGTCACTGTCCCGACGGATAATCCAGGCGTTTCCAAACAATAGACCCATGACTGTGTGTTTACAGAGGGAATGTACAGGAACTGCATATCCAACAATACAGCTATTAATACAAGTTCTTGAAAACACGACTGAAAATCATAGAAGCAATGGTAATACTTAAGATTTGATGATTAGTGGCTCAATCACAAATAAGCATAAGACGAAAAAAATGTGTGTATTCATGTTGGTTTTGAGAGGAAACATTGAATACATACAATGTTCATATGTAAATTTGATCTAAAATACATGTAGATATATTTTTTTATTTATGTCTAAATAGCAATGTATTTTTTTGAATAACATTTTTGGATAGTTAAATAAAAAATCTGAAAATATCAATATTTTCTGCCTTATGTGGTATCTTGAATTTATGAATAATAATTTATTTGAAATGTGAAATACCATAGCCATATCATTGAAAAAGTCAAATTATTTAGGCTCAGTTATTTTTCTGACTTTGGCATACAGTCAAGTCACATGGTCTGTTACATAATTTCCTGTTCTTTTTAATTTTTATTTTTTTGGCACAACAACAAAGTGGCTTCCTGCACTAATTGCTTTGAAGGGTTTTCAAAGATGAAAAATATTTTAAAACATGATCTTAATCTTGTTTACACATAAGCTTGACATTTTTCACATTTTTTCCCTCACAAAACAAAATCAATATTAATCCAGAAATTGGATTCAATAAAAAGAGGTGTATTAAGTCATCGCCTGTATGAAATCCATAGTTAATAAAAACCTTTTTGAATAAATGACCAGATCTGGGCAGTTCAATAAACATAGCCATTATGTTAAGACTGTGTCTTAAGAACTAGTATGATCAACTAAAAGTTAGTTAGGGGTCTTTCTTACTGGTAAGTAACTTACTTAGGTCAGTCTTCATGTTCGGTGTCAAATTAGACCAATCTACGTTTTTATGTTACTGACTTTAAAAAGTTATGAACAGTTTTAAAGAATAAAATTGGATGACTAACTTGTAAGACTAAGTCTTAACAGTTTATGCAACTGGTCACAGGACTCAAACAAAAACAAACCAAAAAAAAACTGTTACATAGTTACATTATAAATAAAATGTAATTGTTTTTATTTCAGGTAAACACCTGTCAATGTTATAAAAAACTGGCGAAACCAGTCACCGAGAGTTTAGCATCTTAGCATCTCCATCCACATGTTACCGTCTTACTGACATTTCTGAAATACTCTAGATGGCATACGCCAATGCCTGCAGGTACAGGGAGGCAGAACAACCAGTCAGACCACAAGAACAAAGTCAGATTGTGAGCGTCCGAGCAAACACGGATTCCTCGAGCGCCTACGCACATATCTCAGGCAAACGCAACAAGAGGTTAAACAAACAGAAACGATTGAGGCTTTAATGAGACAAATGCACACAACACTGTTAACAGGAGTCAATAAAGACTGCATTACTCGACTGATTCTGGACACATGCCCTGAACCCTTTTCAACCTGATAAATAATTAATTATGATGATTATCACTTTCACCACACTGGCACAGAGCTCCACACTTACATTTATACTTAAAGAGACGGGCAACAGATGGCTTCATTCAAGTTCCCGGTAGAGAGGTGAATCACATCTTTTTCCCTGACACTTTAAAATAAAAGATTTTGATGTAACATGCTGAGATAGGAAACTTTACAGCCTGACTACCATGTTTAATAGTATGTGGAAAAAACATGAAGTATACAACAATACAACAGGCTGCACAATATATCGAAATATCACAAATGTATATATATCGCGATATGCATATCGTAACAGCTTAAATAACGGGTCATGAATAGGGCTGGGCGATAAAACGATAATGATAATTATCGCGATATAATTTTTCTCGATAAAACGATATCAAGAGCGAGCTCCACACTTACATTTATACTTAAAGAGACGGGCAACAGATGGCTTCATTCAAGTTCCCGGTAGAGAGGTGAATCACATCTTTTTCCCTGACGCTTTAAAATAAAAGATTTTGATGTAACATGCTGAGATAGGAATAGAAACTTTACAGCCTGACTACTATGTTTAATAGTATGTGGAAAAAACATGAAGTATACAACAATACAACAGGGCTGCACAATATATCGAAATATCGCAAATGTATATATATCGCGATATGCATATCGTAACAGCTTGCAATAACGGGTCATGAATAGGGCTGGGCGATAAAACGATAACGATAATTATCGCGATATAATTTTTCTCGATAAAACGATATCAAGAGATCGATAAATGTTCGATAATGTTTATGCGCCAAAAGCGGAACGAAACTCATTTGAACCGCGCGCCACACGGACCATTTATCCGCTCGGCTCAAAGTCCAAACGGCAGCGCGGGCGCGAACTCACTCGAGCAGATGCGTTTACTCTGATCGCTCTCGTCACGAGATCCAGTGAGAAGCGCTTGAGTTCAGCGAGGAACACAAATGTCTCAGTGATTTAAACCAGTTTCAAGGCAGATGAAACAGCGCTGACAACCAGGAGAAACACTGTGCGCAACGATACAGTCTGAAGGCTTTTCCGTCTACAAATTCCCATCGTTTACCATGGATTTACTGTAGCATTAGCCTAGTAATATTGACTGCACCATGAAATGTGGGATATACATATTGAATTGTATTATATTATTAATGTAGACAATGTATTAAAGGACTAATGGAATATAATTACAGTATTTAATAATGTATTTAGGCTACTTCTTTTCATACGAATATCATAGAAACCATAAAGTACATTTTGCCATGATAGTGAGGTGCTGTAGGCTTTGCCTGGTTTTATCTGTGGTTATCATGACTAAATGCATGATACTGGATGACCAATGGTTAAGTTTAATAAAACTCAAACAGTCAGAATTTTTTTAAGGAAAAATGACAAATGTTTGAATGTTCTACCTCAGATTTGAAAATGTTCTCCTGTTTGGCAAGTGTTTGTCATGATATGTTCTGATAATAAAGAGTAGTTTAAAACCACAGTTAACACTCTGGTTTCTACAACTTTCACTTAGGAGCAAAAATCTGCCTTTAAACTTGAAAGAAATAAAGATTTGACTTTTATCGTGATAATTATCGATATCGACTGATATAAAAAAAAATTATCGTGANNNNATATCGACTTAAATAAAAAAAAAATTTCGTGATTTTTTTTTTTTTGGGGGCCATATCGCCCAGCCCTAGTCATGAACAAAAGACAAAGAAAATCACTCACAGCTCTTGGCTGAATAACTTTTGTAGCTTTAATAAGAATCAGTATATATTTAATTCATACAGTGAAAACTAAGCAGTGTTTTATTTTTAAATTTGATTATTTATTTTCTGTTGTTAAATAACCCTAATGTAGGATAACCTGAACCCCTAAACCCTGTGGTTTACACTGATGTTAAAATAACTCTTCTTATACTACAGTTAAACACTGATGTTCACTTTCAGAAGCTGAAGGGATGTTTTCTTGTCACAAAAAGAAAGTGAAACACGCATGTAGGTTATATAATTTTAAATATATTTTTAAGATAATTTAAGTTTATTTTACATACTTTAAGAATTATCGTATCGCATATCGAGTATCGCATTATTTAATGAGTCATCGCATATCGCATTTTTCTACAATATCGCATAGCCCTTCAATTCAATGTGTTAAAGAGTTGATTGAATGGACATTTTGTTAATTTCATCTTTCTACTCACTATCGGATGAGATGAATAAAGACATTTATTGTCTTCTGTAGACAATAAGTAGAAACTGAATGTTATATAATTGATTAACTTTGAAACATTGACGGTTACTGAACTAAATGAATCAACACTGAACTAAATTGTGTTATTTAACCGAATTATTCAACCGAATAATGACAATTTCTTCAATAGAATTGAAATTAAATTCCATTAATTAATGATTTTTGCAACACTTCTACTGGCCCTGTTTATTTATAAGAAGCTACTTCAAAACAATCTGTAATGTATAAAGCTCTATTTAAATAAATGTGACTTTACTGAGTACTCAACAGATAAATCATGAAGTTCAGATTATTGCCCATATAATTCTTGTCAGTACATAGCATCTTCAAATAATGATAGTTAGTAAAAAAACGATCCTATATTGTTGACCTTCGCTGAGATGTTGCACCCCTAACATGAGTTCATCAGATTATACTGAAGCTGAGAAGAATGAAAGAGGATAAGAGAAGATTATGTCACGCACAGACGGAGGAGGAACAGTCGTGAGCTGACCTCCTTTATCCGGCTGCTTAATTGGATCTTAGATACGACAGTTTACAAGAGTTTAGAAAACGCAATGGCTGAGTAATAACAGGGAAACTTACTACTGAACACAGACTGTTTCTGCTGCTCCCTGATGAAAGATACCTGTTGATACCCGTTCAGAAAAAAAAAACAAGAAAACAGGACTCTGATGGTAACTTGTTTAACAAGCTAGATAAAAGGTAATGCCCTGGCAGTGGCAAATGGCTTTGGTTTAATATTTGATTTGATTACATTAATGTTTAAGTTGAGATTTACAAGAAATATTTTATTGCTACTGTGTAAAGGGAATACTGCTGGTAAAAAGCACATTAGGCTATTTGTTCAAAGTTTTTGCAAACCACATGTTATTGCACTTTTGTGTATATAGCAGTATATTTAGATCAAAAGTGTGCAATACACGACTTTAGAATTCATTATAAAATGTTGCGCGTAATAATGCGATTAATCGCGATTAATCGCAAGGAAATCATGCGATTAATCGCGATTAAAATTTTTAATCGTTGCCCAGCACTAATGAAAATGTGATCTCGTGTGCTTCTTCTCACACATATATGAATACTAGTATACTGTTATGCAGTGCATTATTGCATTATAAATGCTATTTCACACACTATAAATACGAGTAGGTGTCTGAACAGTTTCCATTTCAAGATACCAAACATCAACATCTTTCAATGAAAAACATCAAGGAAAATCCAAATCATGGCTCATTGGATAAAGTCCTTTTCACCATCTGTTGTGCATTGCTCACATCCAAACATAGACAAACAAATGGCCCAAATGCTTAAGGTCTGAGGACAGTCGTGTGCTTTCAGTTCGGCATCTGAATCGCCAGATTCGGTGAAGACAACTTGACACACTCGAGTCAAAAAGAACAAGTGCTTGCTATGTTTGACAACAAGTGTGCAGCTATTTCCCTTTACAAAACCCCACACACATTCCCATCCGAATGTTTTCCAATCGGGAGCTTGGTCGCCCAGACGCCTCGTCCACACCCAGATATGCTCATCTATGACACAGCGTAGCATTGCTTTGCCCAGACAGCTGTGCCACACCTCATGCTTTAGTATCAGCAAACATAACATACGCAAATGCTAATTATAAACTTTCCTATTATAGATCTATTACAAATCTATTACACATCAAAGAATCAATAGATGACGTATATTTTCATAGGCCAACCCAGAATCACCCAGATTCCCTCGACAAAAACCCAACAGGATTTTCCATTGGCTTATCGATTACTGCATAAATAAGCTCTGTGACCAATACAAGTTTATGATTCTTACACGTTGTTGTTGTTTATGATAATCTTCACAAATGAATGCCAGATCTAAACCTAGGCTATAAACGACCTATATGATCACAATATCTTAAGCTTGTGTTAACCACAGACCTTATTTCAGGTATTTAACCGAAAACCCATTTACTTTTTTGCCAAAAAAAACATAATTCCTGCTGCACACTATAAACAAGTGAAAAAATAGATGTCCACAGCCCAGTTACGAAGGCTACCAGAGTTTAGTATTTAGGGTCAGAGTAGTTTCCTTCAAAAGGAAGTCTTACTCAAACACTATTAGATCTTAGAGACAACATCTTCCAGAAAAGCAAATTTACCGTCACACTGAGGAATTCCAGCAATGCTTTAAATGCTCCTCATGAAAACGTGCTTTTACAAGCTGTTACCCTTGACAGCATGTAGACACAATCAACCACATTCACTTATCAACTTCTATTTAGTTTTTAGCTATACTTGTCCCACTCTAATGAACAACAATGTGAACTATGGAGATTAGCAAATCGTTTACATATAGACATCGTTTAATTTATTACTCAGTAGCCACATTCACACAGAAGCAGCAGAATACAGATGTCAGTCCTGATTCAGAGCGTTAAATATGATTATGTTCATGCGCTGTTCAGTTAACGAGAGTGACAACAGTATTTTAGAGCCCAACTAACATCCTTAATTTTTCAAAACCACATTTTTGGGGCTACGTTCACACTGTCAATTTTTGGGATTAACAACGCATTTACTTACAGATGCGAGTCTCAAAAAGTCCCGTTCACACAGCAACTTACAGTAGCGTCTCTCTCGAATATTGTCTGTATGAACGTGCAACAACAGTCAAGCCTGTATTCTTTTAACACTAACCATAGTGACAGTGCCCAAAGTAGTATCAAAGACGGCGACGTCCATGAAACTGAAAAGTCTTATCACATTTGACACGACAAGAGTCCAATTGAGCCGCGAGTTCATCTGTCAAATCTTAATTAACCGACAGAAGCTTCAATGTAAACAAGCGTTATAGCTTGTTATAGCGCCACCAAGTGGCCAGTTGCGTGTGCTTTTTCACGTGACCACAGAATTAGCTCTTATATACTATGTGCGCCAAGTTTGGTGAAAATATCTCATTCCGTTCACGAGTTAAAGCCAATTTAGTAAAAGTGGCTCCGCCCACTTCGAACGTTTTGGCGGCCCTTAAGCCGAGGATACACTTAACGACTGTAAGGCCGATTGTGAGCGTAATTTGATACTTACGACTGATCCTGCCAGTTGCGTTCAGTCGGTGTTTAAAATCTGCTCCACTCATTGGAAACAGTCTGTAAGTGTTTCAGTTCACTCGTAGATTGTTTCAGCGAGTCGTTAAGTGTGTCCCAAAGCATTAGAGTCATAAATCGAAATTTTAACTTTTTTTTATAATTCAGAAGAATCTTGCTGCACTGGTTTGGTTTCGATCGGGCCAAAAACCTAGGACTAGTTCACAAAAGTATGTTTTTCAAAAAAAAATTAAATACCTGCACATTTCGCTATGCGTGCATTTTGTCCATTTAGGAGTTATGAGCCATTTCGTACTTTTGACCGCTGTAGCGCCCCCGTCAGGCCGATCGGGGCGAGCCTTGGTGACGTTGTAGGCGGTGTGAGTACTACCAGCCCTCAAAGTTTCAAGTCTCTACGACTTACGGTTCGGTCTGCCCGATCAGTTTTAGATGGAGTTTTGGTTTCGATCACTTTAGCTGCAGCTAGCACACCGGTTTCTTTATTCCGGGCCTGAAAGACAAAGCAGTTTCACATCAAAACACAACGTCAGCGTGATCAACGTTACTACATCCTGCTGATGTTCCCGTTCCACGCTCGTCCCTTTGGTGCGGTTAATTCACCAGGCCTCTGGGATTCACGTTTAGCTCGTCATTAGAGCTGAAATAATGGCCATTAGTGCTGTGTTACTGCAAACGCAGGCGACATTGTGGTGTGGTCACTGAAGTTGATGCTTTCATTGATAAAGGTTTGATGGGTCATAAGCCTAAAGTATACTAAAGCAAATTTCGGCACCAGAATAGTACGCACACTGCCTGATTTTTTATACCGTACTTTGGACACGCAGGTCGCATATCTTTAGTTTAAATGAATAAAAATACATTTTTATCAGCCATAACTTCTGGAGAAAAATAGCGCAGACACTGGACAAAGATAAAACTTTCTAAAGAAATACGTCGCCTGCCTGTGTTCGTGCCAAGCACGCCGCACAAGTTCTGTAAAGTGAAGTCAAAGCATTTTGCTCGCCCCCTGGTGTCTGGCTGCAGTACTGGGGCCGTTTTCACAAAGATAGACTTTGACTATGGCTTAGATATAGTAGATAGTCAGACTTCAGATAGACATCTAAATCAGACCGTTGCACAAAGCACTTAAGACTCTGCATTGCAGTGTAGGACTACACTGCAATGCATTTTGGGTAAAATAAGACACTTCTCAAAACAAAAAACATGGCGGATCGAGTAAGCGCATTCAACCGCTCAGTGCAGTTTACCCCAGCGGAAAATATGTGTTTGTTGGAGGAGTATAACAGTTACAAGGACATTTTACTTGGGAAATTTAGCGGAGAATGTAGTAACAAGAAGAAATGTTTCAATTATGAGCCATTTTCCATTTTCTTTTGGCTGTTTGTAATGTAACTGATTGTTACTGCTGGTTGCCAAGGTAACATAGAGTCTTATACCTAAGTTAGCCTGAGCTGTCTAATTTTTTTGGTCTAAATTAAGTCAGTCTTTATTTTTGTGAAACAGTCTAACTTGCATTAGAGTCTAGTCTAGGAGCCAATTTTAGACTTGTCTAACACTATAGACCGGTCTAAAATAGCTTGGCCCCTGGTCTTAAACCCCGCCCTCTCCATGTAATCGGATGGGACACGAGCCAAACTAAAAAAAAAATCCAGTTACACATCAAATCATCCTTTGTCATTTTAGGTAGTTCTCATCACGCAGACGCATGTTAAAAGTTTTTGTTTTCTCAAAACTTTTAATTATTTGATGCTATAAAAATGTGGTGCAACATCTTGATTGACAGCAGTGCTGGCGAATGAGTCTGCGGGAGTGTGGGACTAGCCTATACTTACCCATACACCAGCGTACACACGTAAAAAAACGAAGTATACTCTGGGCTTTACTGGTGTTTCAAGGGGAAGGATTGAAAACATTGTTATTTTATATTTTGATGAAAGATTTTATTTTTTACTTTTAATATCATGCATAAATAAATCGCTGCATGAATCAATGCAAATAAGAATATCCATGATAAAGTCAAAAGAAAACCATCTACAATGTGTCAGGTTTTTAGAAATGTACTTTTCTAAGGTTTCAAGTTGTATTTTTCTAACTTTTATACCAAATATTTCAAAAAATGCAATGACTTTTAATAAAAAGTTGTGATGTAACCATCAAGTAAAATTTAATAATAACATATTTTCTTACACCTTGAATAAATGTGAGCGCACACATCTTAACCATAATTTTAATTATTGTCAAAAAAAGTATTTTAACAAATATCATGAATGTTAATTCATAAATACATTTCTGAAGAGTCAAACCACAGCATTTTGAAATGTGAACTAACCGTGCCTTGCCATAAAGATTAAACGATCGGACATTTTAAGACTTCCTGACCTTGAGGGTCATGAGGTTTTGCAGGTGCTCTTTTATAGGACATCATTTTCTTGTTTTTAGATTTCTAATTTGATTTCGTGCTCTGCATCCACCACATGACTTTCTGATTTAGTTTTTCAAAACCAATGATCAGTGAATGTTTTTCAGTGAATATCTCTCCAGATATTAGGCCAGTTTCATCACCTAGCATGTGATATCTGTCAATGCGGTGGGAAGGTGTAGTGTTCGTATGAGGTTGAGATGCAGTCACTCACTCATGTGGTTAGCTGACATGTTTTTAGAGGAAACACACTGTTGCCAAACCACTCAAAAGCAGACTTCCGCTTATTTGTCAAGCAACTCAACTAAAACATGATTTGGCACAGCTAACAAAAGCAAGGCTTGTTTAAGTTGGCCTGTGATGGTAATAAACAATACAAAATGTAATACAGGAGAGAATGAAAGTAGGACCGGTTTAGAAACGCTTCCTGGGAAGTTGTTGGCGAATTTTAGTGCATTGTGGGAAATGTAGTTCATCATCTGTTAGGTGGCAAAGACTGAAATATCGTTTAACTACACTATTTATTTCACCATAGTAATTATACTACACCAATATATACATCCATGACATCCAAAAATAGCTTTGGAAAGAATAGAGGAGCGTATTTGGCAAATCTGGAGGGTAAAAAAATAAAAATAATCGAAACATTGAGAAAATCTCCTTTAAAGTTGTTCATTTATGTTGGCGATTGTGCTGCATTCACTCACAAAAAGAAACGTTTTATATATTTAAGGTAGGAAATGTACAAAATATCTTCATGGATCATGATCTTTACTTAATATCCTAATGATTTTTGGCATTAAAGAAAAATCGATAATTTTGACCCATACAATGTATTGTTGGCTATTGCCACAAATATACCCATTTAATCCATGCTTACAACCATAACCTTCAAGCTTAATGCTTTTTTAGACTACTTCAAACTTTCTACCAAGGCTTTGTCAAAGCAAACATCAAATTTGTATCTAGTTTATCAGTTTTCTGAACATCGTTTTACTCCTGCCTTTCATTGGTTGGACAAACAGATGAGAGAGAGAGATTGGAGGTGTGCACTATAACAGTTCAAGGGCTCTTCGCCTCAAAGAAGCATAACCATAAATAAAGCCCAAATCCACTTACATATCCACTGAGAGGATTATGGCACCTGTCAAGAAGTCAAGCTTCTCATCTGACCTGAAGTAAATATCCTGGAGAAGGGCCATCAGAACAACACCCTGAGCAACAACAGCACAATAGTGCACTTTCAACCCCTGTAATGGTCATTTCAACACCCATAAAAACAAGACTCACACCTCTCTTTACATCTGTTTTCTGCAGAGCTGCTTTATAGATGAAACTCATTTAATATTTGATGACTTTCACAATGAAACGGAATCAACACTGAACTAATTTCAGCTTAACAATGACACTCTTTTCTTTTGGAGCTAAAATGAACTGAAATGATCATTAAATAATTTTCCTCTGTATCACTGTGTAAACCAATCTGTATAAAGCCCAATAAAAAAATAATGTTGACTTGACACTCAAGCTGTTCGACAGACTTGAAGATGGTTCATGTCATGTCAGAGAAATGTGACTTTTCCTTGTTTTTTGTTGTTTTAATTTAATTATTTCAACCAAGCGTGCCGCACAAGCCCCGAAAAGTGAAGCCAAAACGTCTCGATCGCCCCCCGGTGACTGGTCCTGGTATAGGTCATAAGCCCCGCCTCCCCGTGTTATTCAATGGGACGTGAGACCAACTAAACAATTAAATTACATTTTTCCAAAGGTGGTTTCTGTCATTTACTATAGTTTTTAATCACGCTGATGTAAATTCAAGTGTTTGTTTTTAAAATAAGTGTGTTTTTTAGTTAGTTACGCGATGCTATAAAAACGGTGCTGTGACGTCATGATTGACAGCTGTGATTGACAGGTTCTCTGAGCGAAGTAGTCACTGAAGCACCAACAGACTTTTTTTCGGAGGACTGAGGAGATTATATTTACTTTATTTAAACAAGCTTCTTGTCGTACTGCAATCAACAGACATCAAAATTGGAGCAGAACGGAGGAACGGTGCAGACATAGGCCACTTAAAAAAGTTCAGGGAGAGTGCGTTCTGCGAGAGTGAGGGGGCGGGGCCTTGATTTGCAGCTTTACTTCCTGCTCACTACTGCGCAGGTCTGGTCCCGAGATCGCCACTCGCAGACTCAAGCTCCAAGATGTCAGCGCCATATCGGGACACTGGCGGCTTCACTTCTCACCAATGGAAGAGAGCGAAGGGGCGTCGTCCATCTTTTTTTTACAGTCTATGATTTCAACCAATTCATTTAGCAGTTACTAGCTAAAAGTAAATAGTCAATTGCTTTACGTTAAAATTTCCATAATTTAGAAATGCTAGAGTTTCTACTCTGAGCCATTCTTTAAAATTAGTCATTAATTTGGAAACGCTCATAATAATGGATCCATATTGTAGCTTTGTTGATGATGACAGCAAAACATGTCATTATCGCCACGCAACTCCGAATCATAAAAGTCTGAGAGCTTTCATAAACGTTATCTACTTGTAATTACAACAAACAAACAAAAACATGAACAGATTTGTGGATGAATAACTTTAAATGTTGTTTCCTATTTTTTTACAATTATTCAAAAAAATTGAAATTATTATGATACAAATTCGAAAAAGGCATGAGCAAATTTTACTACAATATGATTTTGTATGAAACTCATGGTAATTCCCACACAACATAAAAGCATCCAGACTAAGTCATGTGATCTACAACTAGTTGCCGAACGCCAAAAGAATCAAATAGATGTAGAACTAATCAAGAAATTGAGTCTTTGGTGATGGTTAAGGATGGGACATAATAGAGGATTTGGCAAATCAACAAATTATTGAGTTGATCTCAATAAAAATATTAAATTAATAAAAGCACCAGATATTAATATAGGCTATAATATCAAAATTCAATCATAAATTTGAAGCAATTCATCTTTTTGTAACAAACAACTGATTGGTTTGTGTGTTTTTTTTATTTATTAAGTGTTTAATACTATAAGTGTTTTGTCTATTTATGTGCAACTTGTCGTAATTAAAGGAGTAGTTCACTTTAAAATGAAAATTAGCCCATGATTTATTTACTCACCCTCAAGCCATCCTAGGTGTTTAGACTTTCTTCTTTCAGAGGAATACAATCAGAGTTATATTAATAAACACCCTGCACTTCTGAGCTTTATAATGGCAGTGCATTGCAACCATCAGTTTGAAGCTCAAAAAAAGTGCGTCCATCCATTATAAATAAACTCCACACTGCTCGGGGGGGTTAATAAAGGCCTTCTGAAGCAAGTCGATGGGTTTGTGTAAGAACAATAAAGTTAAATTCTAGCTTCCAGCCAAATGGCCATATGCAGTCTATACTTAAGTGTAAAGCGCAACTTAAGCAACTTGTGACGTCAGAAGTAGGGTAGTGCATCATGGCGTAGAGTAGGTAAGTAAGTGGCATAAGTTGCGCTTTATTTTACTTTATAACGTTTTAAATATGGATATTTTGCATTTGGCTGCAATCCATGCCATTATAAAGCTCGAAGCGTTATGGTGTTTATTCATATAACTCAGATTGTATTCGTCTGATAGAAGAAAGTCATACACACCTAGGATGGCTTGATGGTAAGTAAATCATGGGCTAATTTTAATTAACTACTCCTTTAATTGCTTCAAGGAAATTAATAAAAAAAAAATATTTAAAGGTGTAGAAACATTAGGCTATTCTTAAGTTATTAACCTAATAGGGCCTATTCTTACACAATAAACTGAGTAACCTTGTGCCTCGAACAATATTATCTACACACAAAAGCTAGGCCTACGCCTTAGACTCATTTGTCATCATTATCATTGAATTTATTATGATAAATGGAGCCAATTTCACTACAATTCAATGACCAAATGAAAGGGGCATGACAAACACAAATACACTTAAGTGTTCGATTATCTCCCAGTCTTAAAGTTCAGTACAATCACTCCAATGGTTTCAATGAATTGTACAGCAACTGCAAAGGTACAAATAATAATGGCGGAAACAATGAGGGCTGAACTAGATCCTTAAATGTGGAGAATGCTAGCTAATATGCAGAAAATGTTCATCTCCACCCACAGAGAAGAGGCTCTTATCATTGTGAAGCCAACAGCACTGACACTGGTGATTAGCAGACCTCGGGGATCTACGCCAGAAAGACATTTCATCTAAACTTCACTGTGAAGAACCACACGTCAAACTTTATCCCTGACAGGAGTTCAGGTCCAACGGGTTGCCGTTCACACCGCTGCCATGTGCTGCTTACACACGTGTGTCATCAATAATTAACAATCAAAGAGGTCCTCAGCATTAACTAACCAGAAATACCAGGAGAAAACAGACACTTCACTCCTCCTCAGAGTCCGACACAATCAACACGCTTCACACTCAAACACTGACAGAAATCCACATATATTTGGATTCCGCACTAAATTATGTGACATCTGAAATTTGGCCATGATTCGATTGAATTCAATTGTGTTATTTTGGTAAAAGACAACAGATTTATTTTTAAAAGACGACCAGATGAATCAAATGCAATTTCAAACCAGAAGTAGAAGCAGAGTAAATAAATGTAATATTGTAATTATTTTGACAAATAAACAAAATATCTGTCTCTTAAATGTGATGTTAATTGATTATTGATAAGCACTAAAATATGTTTTGTTTAGTTTTCTTTATATTATTTATTGGCACATTTGGCAGTCATTTGTTTTGCTCTGTCGTTCGAGTAATTGTGAGATCCTGAGGATGAGGAAGTATTCAAATATGTAACAATATAGATAGTTTTGATGATTATGATGAGACTGTTCTAGCTTTATTTCATCACATCACTTGCTGTCGGTGTAGAGGTGTGAGGGGACATCCACACAGAACGTGTTTTTCCATTCCAATGCGCTATTTTCATTGTTTTTCTAAGTAAACGCGCACTAGACGGGTGCGTATAACGTTGCGCTCGCATCTTTTGCAGTGTCACACGCATGACATGGCATTCTAAAAATGCGGCCCTCAAGTTAAAATCAGTAAAACATTTAAAAAATGTGTCTCGAGACCTTGCGTTTTTCCCCCATTCCACTGCTTGCGTCTCATGTTTTTCTAAGTAAAAACGCATTCTGTGTGAACGAGCCCTAAGCAGGGCCTAAATTAACACTCGCTCGCCAGTCGGCCGGTCATATTTGTATGAATTCCAAAATGGATGATCGTGAATAAACGTGAACTACACACGGGACAGTTGATGGGCAAGAGCTTCATCGGCACGAATGTTTAAAGGGATACTTCACCTCTGGAAAGATGAATGTGTATTTAAAATAGGTCATTTATGTAGAAGAAATGTGAAATTATTTTTGAA
>FLSR01004870.1:14465644-14486517 GCA_900092035.1 Leuciscus waleckii | reverse complement strand
ATTCAGAAAAACAGAGCAAAAACTTTTTTTTCATGAAAAATTACTCATAATTCTGAGATAATTAACTCATTAATTCAGAAAAACAGAGCAGATTTTTTTTCCTCAAGTGAATGCAATACGCGTGAACATTCATGTATAAAAAAAATAAAATAAAAAAAGTAAATAAAAAAAGTAAATAAAAAAAGCTAGGCCTACTATAGTAAAAATTAGTCAACCCAGTATGCTGGGTTAAATAAGCAACCCAACATGTGTTCTGTCCTATAGGATTTACCCAGCCCTTGGGTTGTTTTTAACCCAGTGTTTTGTGGACGTTATTGAGTGCACTCATTCAATCCCACATTGCACCACAATAACAAGTGTAGCCTACAACCGATGTACTTTCAAGCGTCTGTCCAAATTCGCTCACTCGTTTTCATTCACTCATTTGCATGAACAGTATTAGTGGATAACGTAGGGAATAGTGAATGAGGGTTTAGGGGGCGATTTCAGATTCAGCCATTCTGAATGTAAGCAGATGCATATGTAAAATAAGCAATCATCAAACATTCAGCAGCATCAAAACAACCTAATGTTACTGAATGAAATATTGACCCAGGATGAGCTGACTGTGAAGCTTTGGAAGTGTTGATGGCAACCCCAAATGTAGGCTAATTCAAACCAAATCATTTGTAGATATCTGCACGAAGAAAATGTATTCAATTAGACCCTTCATTAGTTGTGAGAGTAAGCATGGAATTTCTAGGCTTCAATGTCCTTGTAATCGTCTCTACATGGGCCAGACTAAGCATAGACTGCAAGATAGATTATGGAATCGCAAAAATGCTATTCATGAAACAAAGATTAGGCCTACCATATGGCAGTACATTATGCATCCGTTCATGATTCTAATCCATCTACTTGAAAAAGTATTGGTTTGGAAACTGTAACTGGGTCTATTTTAAGGGTGATAGATTACAAAGACATTTACAAAGGGAAGCCTTTGTTTTTCTCAGTTAAAACCTACCATTTTTCCTGGGTTGAATGAGAATTCTCCATTCGTGTAAAGCTATTATTATTATTATTATATTATTATTATTATTATCATTATAATTGTTGTCTGTCTTCTTCTTGTACATTTGTAATAGTTAATGTTATAGGTCCTCCTGTAATGGTTCTTTTGTTTTCTCCCAGTTCTACATCTACACCTGTGACTTATGTGTTACTGTACCTGAGGAAGGCTGAAGTGAAGTGTTTTAGCCATTTTTAATGTTTCTAGTGTGGCAGCCATGATGTAAATAATGGCTTTTTTAAATTACTTTTTTGGACTGGAAGTGGCTTGGATTTATTTTTTATTTTTTTCTAAAAGTATTCTCATTATATTAATTTCTCCTGCATTCCTTCCTGCATAGTCATGGACCATTATTCTGAAGTGTTACCAAGAAGTCTTTAAAGGTGCTCTAAGCGATGCCACGCGTTTTTTAGGCCAAAACATTTTTTGTCACATACAGCAAACATCTCCTCACTATCCGCTCGCTGCCTGTCCCCTGAACACACTGTAAAAAAACGCGGTCTCTGTAGACACCACAGGCTCCACAAATGGCAACAAAAACAAACTGGGCTCACCCGCACCACGAAACACAACAAACAGTGCTCCAGCCAATCACCGACAAGAAGTATTTGAGGGTGGGGTTTGGGGGGTTAGTGCGCGTACACATGAAAGGGGTGTGGAGGAGAGAGAAGCATGAAGAGGGAAGTTTGAATTATGGCCGACACACGACCAAAGAGACGACCTTCCGATGAACAAATTGCAAAGAAGAGGGACAAGGATAAGGGACAAGGATAAGGAACGCACAAAGTACCGAATTTACATCGGAAAAACCTTTTGAAGGTGGCGAGAACTCCGGCGGCACAAGGGCTTCCAATCCGACATTCAGTTGCTCTGTTTTTGCAGAACAGGTAAATCCATCTTTCTTTCTAAACTGACGTTCATGTTCGCAAAACCAACACAAGAATGTAATTAGCTAGAACCATGCAGTCAGCGTTAACTTTGGTGAATACAACATATACGTTATGTTTCTAGCAGCTAGCGATCAATCTCTATTGTAATGATCAAGCAAATTCACAGTAACGTAGGGCGACAATTTGTGTGAATGGTTATTTTCATATTGATGTCAACGGAGTCAATGATGGAGAGACTCAAGAAGAAGTGATAACATGTAGAAGGCAACAGGACATCTCTGAATGGTTAGTTGATGAATTTATGTAGCTGATGTGTAGTTATCTTCTAGACATTGATTAGCATATTCTGTCGAGAGAACAACCAGCGCTGTTTTCCAGTTGTTTTCCCCTGTGAACATGCACTCATGGATGTCTGACAATTTTGTTGCTTTTTGGAGTTTTCAGATTTAAAAACGTCTATAGATATAGAGGCTACACTCGTTCTGCGATACCGTTGCACTCACGGAACAGATAGACTATATGCTTATTTAACTTTTTTGTAAAAAAAAACAAAAAAAAAACACCCTTGAATGAGCACGGATTTCTTGTGCATTTACTTGAACTTCTTAGGTAATATCTTTGGTTTGACCCATTTGAGAGGCGGCCAAAATCAGTTTTTAAAATGGACTGAATAAAGCTCTCTACGAACTTGACGTGCGATGCCGAGCTGACTGACATACATGCACATGAATCACTGTCACACGCTCAGAGCAATATTGTAAGTTTAAAAGACACTTTTAGCTATTATAGTATTTCGAAGGGCAAAAACATGAACTTTAACTATTGGCAAGTCGCACACTTGCACAGCCCTTGTGGTGGTACTGCCAGTAGCATATAGCATTAGCTTCTTAGCCTGAGCTAACTTCATCACGTCTAGCTAGGCGGGCGTAGTTTCAGCAACCAGGCACCTCAGCTCCATCCACGTTCCGCCTCTTTGCCCATTTTCTGTTATCCAGGAGTGACGTGCTGCCAAGATGGCGACGGCCGGCTCCGCCCACTTTGGGCTTCAAAAATGCTCTTCAGAATACTACGGTGACGTCACGGACACTACGTCCATATGTTTTTACAGTCTATGACTTTGACATGTTAGTCAACACATCAAAATAAGTGTACTTATTAGTTGTCACATGTATTCAGTAATTTTGTCTTAGTTTCACTTTCAAAGACTTTCAGTTTGCTCTGGATTGCTTCCTGTTTCATTTGTACAGTTTTGCAAAAAATTTCAACTTTTAATTTAAAATTATTATAAATAAATGTACACTTAAGTGGCGCTTTATTTCATTTATATTATCTCCAATAAAAATAAAAATAGTAATTATATACTTTTAAGATTTGGTCCCAGAAATTTGGTTAATAAGATAATTAAGTGGCGATTGAGCATTAATGACGATCACCTGCTGGTAACAAGCAGAATCACTGAAGGAAAGAGAAACAACAAGAACTACAACTGACTTCCAGCCACAGCCTTAGATGAAATCAACTGAAGATGAAAGAAGACAATTCATCTCAGCAGAGGAAGATTAAACAACTTCACAAACAGGATTACCAGCTTCACTTATTACTAACCAGATTGACTTTATTTCTGTCATACATCTACATTTCTTTTAGATGCTGATGTTTTATGGAAAATGTTTGGTCACCTGTGGCAAGGGGGGCTTGAGAATGCGAAGTCTGCAGTGGGGGAACAGGTGCGGAGACGAGCGGTGATAAGGAGGTCAAGTGAATGATAACTAACATCTGTCTCTAATTCCAGTGATTGGCGGAGAGACAAGTTATAAGCGCCCAGCAGACCTGGGACAGGAAGAGAGAGAGCCTGATCACCACCAGAGACTGTGAATTGTTTGTGTGTATATGAGAGATTGTGAAAGTCGAGAGAGCCGAGAGCACTTTCATTTGTTTATTTGTTTATTTTAATAAAAGTTTTACTCGTCATCATCGCTGACTTCCTCATCCTTTTTCATTGAACTTTGCTACAATGGTGCGGAAACCCGGGACGAGAAAGTCGGCACGCCGCCATGCAGCCAGCCCAACCGACACCACTTGCGGAGCTTGTGAAGTCACTCGGCGGTCTTCACCAAACCCGACATCAGGCACTGAAAGACCTAAAACTGGAACAGGAGGATCGGTTCCGCTTATTGGTCCCGGCAGGTCATCGCCCCTCGTCTCGCTGATGAAGATGGGTCCACAGGACGACCCGGAGGCATTCGTGGACCTTTTCGAGAGAACAGCAGAGGGTGTGGCTGGGCGCGCACCCAATGGCCGGTGCGCCTGTCCGCTGCTGTTTGGGGAAGCTCAGGTGGCAGCACAACAGCTACCTGTAGCGAACCTCCTGGCCTGCAATGATCTCAAGCCGGCCAACCTTCAACAGGAACGGTCAGTGGAGCTGGGGGACAGCGGCCGACCTTTCGTGATGGCCCAACAGCTCCGGGATGCTTGCCGCAAGTGGCTGATGGCCGAGGAATGCGACGTCGAGGAAGTGGTCGATCTGGTATTGCTGGAGCAGTGCATCGCTCGGCTACCACGTGGAACGGCCGGGTGGGTCCAGTGCCACCGCCCGATGTTGCTGACACGGGCCATCCCTGAAGACCATCTGGTGGCATGCCCCGGGTTCGGCGAGCTCCTCCTTAACCTCTCTCTCTCCAACCCCTCTACTTCTCTTCCTGCTTTCTCTCGCCCTATTCCTGCTCCCGGGTCGCGTAGCCCCTCGAACCCCACAGCAGGGAAGTTTCTTCCAGGGGAACAGATATGGGACACCAGGGGGCGTGGCAGAGAGCACTGGAGCCGCCGCTCCATCTCCACCTTTCTGCTCTCTCCGCCAATCTCTTGGCCATTCTTCTGCCGCCGGGGCGGCGGGAAGGCCTTGGCCGCCCTGCTAGAGATGTGAGGACCCGTGACTCCCCGTGTGCTGCCCCCGATCAAGCCGGGCAGTACCAAATACCTGTGAATATTAAGGGGGGTACATATCAGGCTTTGGTGGATTCAGGCTGTAACCAAACCTACATTCATCAAAGCCTGATGCAGCAAAGGGCATTGGATACGAGCCGCAAGGTTAAGGTGAGGTGTGTGCACGGGGATGTGGTGGACTACCAATTAGTGCCTGTTAGTATTCAATTTCGGGGAAAAACACAGAATTAAGGTGCCGGTTAATTCACACCTTAGGCATCCGCTGATTTTGGGTACAGATTGGCCAGCATTTACACAATTATTGGGGATTTTGTGTGCGAATGCTTCTTGACCTTCACAGACTGACTGAAACAGAGCGAGGGCGGAGCTAATGCCACCTGAGCAAGATACTTTTCTTTTGAGGAGTCTTGTGATGAGACGCTTAAAAAAACGCTTATAACCGGGTCCGCACTATCAACGGACAACTTCTTCAGCCTGATCAGCCGCTCTCATATACCTATTTTTTATTTATAAAAGATAGGTTGTATCGGGTGACCCAAGATACCCAGACAAAAGGAAATACAACCCAATTATTAGTCCCAAAAAGCCGTCGGGAAATGCTTTTCCAGGCGGCTCATTGTAGTCCCATGGCAGGCCACTTGGGGGAAGCAAAGACACGCGAAAGTCGGTGGTGTGCGGCATATCGTGAATGTCAGCTGGTTAATCCTCCGGCCATTTCAAAAGCGCCATTGTGCCCATTACCACTGGTAGAGGTCCCATTCGAGAGAATTGGTATGAGCCTCATTGGGCCAGCATGCAGACATCGTTTTGCATTAGTTCTGGTGGACTGCAACACGATACCCAGAAGCAGTGCCGTTACGCACCATAATGTGCTAAGAGCGGATGCACTGTTCGAATCCCCAAAGAGATTCTCACTGATCAGGGCACCGCGTTTATGTCACGTACATTAAGCGAACTAGACAAACTTTTTGGCATTCAATCGATTCGCACCAGTGTCTATCACACACAAACAGACGGCTTGGTGGAACGATTTAATTGCACATTAAAATGCATGGTTCGTAAGTTTGTAAAAGAAGACCAAAAATTGGGATAAATGGCTCGAGCCCCTGTTTTTCGCGGTGCGGGAGGTTCCACAAGCCTCCACTGGGTTCTCCCCATTCTAGCTTCTCTACGGTCGTCAGCCCCGGGGGGTGCTTGATATCATTAGAAAGGCTTGGGAAGAGGTGCCTTCAAACAGCCTTAGTGAAATTCAGTATGTCATGGACCTCCAAGCAAAACTCCACACATTGGGGCGGCTCTCGATGGAGAATTTGCTCAAGGCTCAGGACAAACAAAGTCGGCTGTACAACAGAGGTACGCGAGAGCGTAAATTTAACCAGGAGAGAGAGGACCAGGCCTGAACTTTATGTGTGTTTTGTTTTATTATATGTGGTGGCAGTTGTCCATGAGGGGCTGCCGCCTTTACTTTAGTTTTGTTGTTTGTTTATTTTATGATTATTAAAGTTGTTAAAACGGTTCCCGCCTCCTTCTTCCCTCAACAACATACTGCGTTACATCACCATTATGGTGTTCAGTGTTTCATTCAGTTGGACAGTTTGACTCTTGACTTTTGGTGTGAGTTTGTGGTCTTTGTAACAGCGTTTACCTAAACACAAAATTAGGAATTTTGATCTTTAAAATACAATGTGGGAATTTTCTTTTAGACACACAGACATCAAGAATCAGCATATGAATCTCAACAATGGTGACATGCTTCATGCAATGCATGCTGGGAACCACCATAGTATAAAACTCATGTCTCCCAGCATACATTGCGGCATGAAGCATGTCACCATTTTTTTAATTCATATGCTGATTCTTGATTAATCTCTGTGCCTAAAAAAAATTCCCACAATGAATTTAAAAATCAAAATTCCGAATGTCTGATCTGTTGCAAATAGCTATTGTTGGTCAATATAATCTATAAATAACAAATAACCACTTTTGGTCAGGGATAAGATTAGTGAATTATTCTACTTTATGATGTTGAAAACTATATCACCATCTTTGTTTTTTTTCATCTTTGCAAGAAATCATGTGTTTTGATAAACACTGTTACAAAGATCCTAAACTCCCAGTATAAGCCAAGAGTCAAACTGCCCAACTAAACGAAACACTAATCACAATAATGGTAACCAATCAATTATAACTTTAACTCTGATTCAGAGTCAGGGGCTGTTTACACGACACCGTTTTCAACTAAAAACATAAAACTTTTTATGCGTTTTGGCCGTTGGTTTACATGACAGTGGCGTTTTGGGAGCCTGAAAAGTTTTGAAAACAGGTTTCAAAGTGCAAGTTTTTGAAAACGGTCTCCATGTAAACAAGAAAAACGCGAATCTCTGAAGACGATGACGCATGCACATGCATATTACATGTTGTTTAGTCTATGTTTTTTATTGCCATCTACTGGCCTGGCAACAGAATACAGCTTTTTTAATCATTTTCGCGTATCCGTGTGAATGTGGATCGTTTTGACAATGGTGTCATCTGTACACGGAAAACTCAATGGAAAAACGTCTCCATTTTAAGCATATCGTTGTCGTGTAAACGTACCCTTACTTTAACACTCTTTAGAGTGGGACCATGTGTACTCTGAGCAGAGTTAATTTATTTATTTAGTTTTGTGTTGTCTTGGCTTTTGGCTTGCTTAGTTGGGGACATTTAATATTCAACAATATTATTGATCTGCCTTAAGGTGGACGATGACGCAATTTTCTTCTAGAAACAAACTTTGTTGTATTATTTTCATGTTATCACTGTGAAGCTGCTTTGATACAATCTGTATTGTAAAAAGCGCTTGTAATGGAATATGCAATTAGTCTATTATAATTATGCCTTTTGGTATATGAAGTACTTATGTGTCGTAGTAAACCGCAATTGTAACTGTATTAAGAAAGTGGTTTTATAAAGAAAGACACCAGAAGTTGTTGTTAAACAATTTATTAAGAAAGTGTTATTTAATGCACTTGTAATAATCATTGTAACCATATATTGAGAAAATGGTTAATGAAGAAAAACACTGCAATTGTTGTTGTAAAATCATTTATTGAGAAAATGGTTTATGAAGAAAAACATACCACACTGAATGTTGTAAGCATGTATTAAGCATATGGCAGAGTCGAGAGAAATTGAAAATGTATTAGAAAATTGAAGCATTACTATCCATGTGTTGCGGACGAGATACAGAAGATGCAGTGATGAAGAAAAGGTCCAGAAGAAGGAGGACGAAGAGGCAAAGGCTTTAATGACCAAGTCCTAGGGGTTTCCAGGAGGGGGATTACCAATTAACAATTTTTAGGGAGTTTCCAGGAGGGGATTTCTGAAGATGTCAAAAAGTTGATGGACTTTAAAGAGCTGGAATGACATGTCCAGTCAGCGCTCGTTCACCAAGGACGGCCTCTCCGGTGTTGATGCCTTGCCATCATGTTAGTGCCTCATGAAGATAAAAGCTTGTAAATTATTTGGTTTTGATTTACTTGCATTTTTATTTTATATATTAGTACCTTTTATGTAAACTAGTTCATCTGTATTTAATAAAACATATATATAATTGAAATTAAGAAGCTCGCCTGCCATATTGAGCTGAACTGACCACGGAGAAGTCTTCTGTGATCTAAATATTGTAAGAATGGAAATTCAAATGCTTATTATTTAGGGCATATTTGACTTACTTTACCTTACCTGAGAATAATAAAAATTAGGTAAAAGGTGTTTAAAATTGCGCACCATAAAACACGCTATAAATAAAGGTGACTTCTGACTTGACTTGACTATTTTGCTGTGTGCACTTCTTTTTCACAAGGGTTTTGCAACAAAACTGTTTCCCCAAAAACGAGTACAAAGCTGACTGCAGCACTTACATGTAGAGAGGCACAGAGGGCTAGTGCGTGTGTATGGGGAAAACGGAAAGTTTATAGAAAACAAATGAACTCTATAAATGTCACAGACCTGCGGTGACTGATCACATACAGTCTGTGCAAGTGATACAGGCTTCTGAGAATAAGAGCCAATGATGTCCTGGACAGACGAGAATCTGCAAACTAGAAAAGAAATGCTCAATGTTCACAAAACCTTGCCTGAAAGTGTTTTCTTAAAATCACTCAAGTTTGAAGGTTATAAAGCAATACATTTAAGATCTAGGCTATTATGTGCATTATTATTACTGTATGTGCAGACTCATTCATTATACATATAGCTAATTGAAAAGCCAAATCGAATGGCTTTAAATCTCCAGGGAAACACATTTTAATTGTAAATTAGTGCAGTATGTGTGTGTAAATAACTATGCAACTAGATGTAAATGAAAACCTAGTTCAGTCCTGCACCACTAGATGGAAGCACAAGTTCTACAGCGGATCATTGCTTGTCATTCCATCGCTGTTTGACCTTCCCTGCTGAAACTGTAGTCTTCTCCTCCTGAATAAACAACGTTCTATCATTTAGCAAAGACACAAGCTCATCAGTTTAAGTCAGTGAAAAGAAGCATGCTTGTGCGATAAAACTTGTTGTGTAAGTCTATTCAGGAAAGGTGACTAGTGTATTTGTAAATGCCAGTTAAGCTATAAAAGAGCTGTGTGTGCATGAGGCATCTAATCTTGTAAAGTACTCCGGTGTGCCAAGAGCGTAATGGTGATTTGGCTGGATTTTGAGAGATCCTATTGCTCTCTTACCGCCTAAAAAGAATTTCACTTTCAAGACAGACGACAGACCCAGAGCAAATTTACTAGCCTCACATGCCTGTGTGAAAAAAGCAAGGTAAGCAAATATCTAAATTCACATGACCTTGGCCCTTGACATGCACAATTAAGATCTGCAGTGGTTTATCTAGTTTTGATGTGGATACATTATTCTATTCTATTCTATTCTATTCTATTCTATTCTATTCTATTCCACAATTATGATGCAATTATTATTTTCCACAATGACAAACTTTTGGTTGACTGTAAACTAGTGCTGTCAGATCGATTAATCAAGATTAATCACATCTAACATACAGTAAAAATGTGCATATTTGCAATATATATTTAAAAATCTTATTTTTTTTAAATGCTTTTTTTTTTTTTTTATTTGAATTTTTTTTTTTTTACAATTATGGAAATTTTCGCTCAAAGTTTTAATTTGAGGAATGTGTCAAGTGGTTACTGATAATACTAAAATATTTTTACTTTATGATTATCTTTATTTAAAAAAACAAAACAAAAATCTTCAAACCTACTTTTAATAAAAAAATAAAAAATAATACATTAGAAAAATGATCATGAATGTTTGAATCATGAATAGTGATTACATTCGACGACCTAACCTTGCCATGTCATAAAACTCAAAAAAAAAAAAAAAAAAAAAAAAAAAAAAAAAAAAAAAAAAAAACCCCATCATTTTAAGAAACTTACTGACCTTGACATTAGGGTCTACCAATAATTTCTTGTCACATGACAACAAAATGGCTTTCTGTTAGCCTACACCGCACTGATTTTGATTTGACTCGCTACTCTTTCAAATATTATTTTAAACTTTTCTTTCGAATAATAATCATAATTTATTTTTTAAATGATTTTAAGAAATTGCAATAAATTACAATGTCAGTGTATAAAATGCATTATAAAACGAATTCTTGAATAAATGAATAAAAGGTTATGGGGAGACCAGCAGCGCAGTCACATTGCGTATACAGTAGCCTATTGAACCACATCATGCATGAATAAACGAACCTTCCCACCACCATCATCATCCTCATCATCATCATCACATGCGGTGCCCATCAGATGTTTCCACAGACGCATAGTGATGAGTTGATCAACAGTTGAGGACGTGAGCTCAGCTGTGCAGCTCTCAGCAGTCAGACACACACACACTCTCACACTCACACACACACACACGGTGATCTGGATCAGATCAGATGTCCTCTGCTCGGAGACTGGGGCTGTCCGCGGATGTGTGTGTGTGTGTGTGTGTTGTGATGCAGGCATGAGTCTCTCTGGACTCTCGAGCGCATATGGGAGGTAAAGCAGCATGTTCGCGTGTTCTGCATCAGTGTGTCATTGACTCCGGCTCTGCAAGGATCTTATCACGGCATTGCGGTGAGTGGAGAAGTTGTGTGGGATAGTCTGTGTGTCCAGCACTCATCTGTTCACTGCAGTCTCGCCTGTGGCCAGTGTGACTGCTGGCATCGTTTTGAGGATCAACTCGACCATCCTAAAACATTAAACGGTAAGTTTATGATTACTGATGATTTATATACAACAGAGTTCAGCTACAGGTCAATACAGTACGTGATCTTACATCGTGTTTACTAGCAGTTTTCTAACTCAATTATTTCTGCCACTCTATTTGGACTTTACATTTGACTGTTTATGTGACGTGTAAGTAAAGAGTCTATTTGCACATTCTCTGGTTAGTAAAGTACTTTTAATAAGGTCTAGTTGTCTCACCTTTTATCTAGTAAATATATCTTAGGTTTGGTGTTATTTTAGAAACTATTGAACATTTCACATTATTGTCATGGGAGTTGTTTTACAGTGATCTAATATTATTGTCATGGGAGTTGTTTTACAGTGATCCAATACCTTCTTTTTTTTTTTTAAATATGAAGAACAGCATATTACACCAAATATTTTTATTTAAAACGTATTATTGGCTTTTTAAGAGCAATTCATGAAACAGCATGTCATAAAAAAAATCAAAATAACATTAAATATCATGTTTTGGCTAGCAGAAATGAATGAGTAGCAATTCAAAAAAATCTTTCAAATAAAATCAACTTTCATTTTATTTTATTGGTGAAATATAGCCCTTATGACAACTGGTGATCAGGGATTCCCTAACTCTTTTTGTCAGATGAACCTGGTCAGTTTTGTCAGTTTGACACAATATATTTAACTGAAGTACCCCTGAGATTTTAGGTCAATAATGCAATGAAGTCAATAATAGTAATAATAAAATAAAGTTTATGTTTCTCTCGTGTCATGTCGGTTAATGGTCACATGACATGCATGTTTTATCTTTTTAGTAAGTGTTTTATTTTAAATGTTTTATTTTATTTTAAATTTTAAAATGTTTAATTTTAAAATGATTTATTTTAATTTTAAATTTGAATGACTTAATTACTTAATAGCTTTTCAATAAACTCACTAACCCCCTACAGTTCCTTCACAAACCCCAGTCTGGGAAACCCTGACCTAATGTGCATTACATTAATGCACTTCATGTTGTTGATTACAAAGAATGGAATATATTTTCTTTCTCTTTGTATTTTTATATCAATATGGTACAAGACGATCCTATTTAAATCAATGTGATGAACGATTAGGTCAAAAGTAATTTAAAAGTAATCTGAAAGTAGTCCTTAAATGTGTAATGTAATGGATTACATTAGTATCTACACATTTTTGTTTAATGTAATTTGGAATCAGTTACGACTATAATTTGTAATCTACCCAGTACTGAATGTATGCATGGGTGTAGAATACGTGGATGGACGCACTTTTAATAAAACTTTATTTGTAGCTCAAACAGTAGAGCGTTGGTGCTTGCAACGCCAAGGTCATGGGTTCGATTCCCAGGGAAAGCAAGAACTGAGAAGAATTTAAAATGTATACCTTGCAATGCAATGTAAGTCGCTTTGGATAAAAGCGTCTGCCAAATGCATAAACGTAAATTCATCTCATGCAGAGGTGTTCACGGGCCAATGTGAATAAATCTAGATTTAAATTCCGAAAGACAGGATATTCTGCATGAACTAACATTTTATTCTTATCCAAAACGAGGCGACGTGAGCTCTCGTTTAATGTATGTTTCATTCATACTCGAAGCCGGAGGGCGCAAACAAATGATTGGTTATTGTTCAGCAGTGTATTTGATTTCACGGCCCATTAAAAGCCAGAGATAAGAAAAAGAAAAAACTGGTGTTACATCGTGTGGTGCGATGCGACCAAACACAATATAACCCATTATAATCAGTGATGCTGTCTACACTGGATGCGGCTCAACGCGCCATGACAAACTGATGCCTCGTTCTAGTTCTGATGTACTCCAAGCATTCGCGATACTTCTCATACGATGGACAAATGGATTTGCAACGGTCGCTTTGTCGCGTGTTACACTTGACATTTATGACCCCCTCACTTCTGAAACGATGGCTACGCCCGGAAGATTTCAGGGTGATTGGGACACTTTTTGCCATTGATATTACTTGGAAAAAGTGCCCCAATCAACCTGAATTCACCCCTATGTAACATAAACACTGTAATGTAAAGTCGGTCCAGATTTGCTTCTCATTAAACTCACGCTTCACTCTGTCTCATTCTTCTATAGAGCTATATATCCTTATTAACAAACACAGAGGATGTTTCCATTTTAAACTGGAGAACTTCACCTCTTAAGAAGACATGGGACTTGGACAGTCTAGCAGGACATCCGTCAGTGATGACCCAGCGGAGGTAAGTGTGTTCTTGGACACAAAACAAGTGTTCCAGTTCTTATAGTTGGACAGAGGACTCAAATTCTAATACACTAATAAATTAATGAATATATGAACTCATTTTTCATTTAACAATCTTTTCTATTTCTTCACACAAATGTATAACTGTTAGGATTTTTTTATAAATAAGCAATCAATAGGTTTATTCCCCTAAAATTGTTTCTATCAGAACATTTGTTTGGGCATCCCAACCAATCCGACACAGCAACACTAAATCAATGGGGTGAGTTTAAGGCAGGACTATCTTTTTGACCAGCCAATGGCAGACAGTTCAGGAGACTTAATATGCCAAAAATCAAATCCTGTCTCCAATTTTCACCCCATTGTTGTGCCAAAACAGCATGAACTCTGCAGAGCACAAACAGAGAAACATGAGCTGCTCTTTTCCATGCAATGATTGTATACAGTGACCTGCAGGAACGGTCAACCTCTAGAAAGAACAAAAAGCACAGTAACACTTTATTTTAAAGGGACAATTACGCAATGTACTTACTATAGTAATAACAGTAAATTCTGCATAATTGCAAGCAACAACCCCTAACCCTAATGTCTGCAAGTTCATGTAATTAATTAATATTACTCAGGACTCATTTGTTTATTCAAAGTGTAACCCCATAAAAGTATGGTAAAAGTGGTGTGTATTCAGCAGCTTTTTGTGTGAAGTAGAGAATAAATTGTAAGTTGTTATTCGCTTATCTAGTTGTTATTCAACTTTCCCCTCTGCTGCTGTATGTACATGAAGTACTTCAGCTAAAATAGTAATCCTGGCAAAACAATCAATGTCAATCTCCTGTTGAGATCTCAGTTTAAGATTGCTCACTTTAGAACAGAATTTAACCTGAGTAACCCCATTCAACAGGATCTGAAGCTGCTGAGTGCAGAAAGCCATTTATTGAGGTTCTCATAAATCTGTTTGTGCATGTGGGTCTAAAATTTACAACCTAGATTCCAATACACCTGTGTGTAAACGAGTCAAAGGAAAGATGGGCCATCACAAGTACAGTTATAGAATAGCCGATTGGCCCATTTTACAAGGCAATCATGTACGTGGGTAAACAGCAGTGCGCACAATGACTCAGTAAAGCAAACAACTATTAAACAAAATTGTACATTCCTTGAAGAAAATTGGATGTGTGCTAGTCAATGAGAAAATAACCATAACACAATATGAGAGTGTTGTGGGTGTAAAAAGAGCCACCCCCAAAGTTTCTATGGCTTTACAACCTGATGATATTCACATGGTTTACTGCATAGCACAAGCCGACTGGTTCATGTTGCATCTGCAGCCTATGAGCTTGCTTCTCAACATTTAAATGGCTGGTTAGCATAGCAGTTTGCTGCATGTTTTCAGAGTTCCTCTGAAACTCAGCTGCTAGATAAGTGAACGTATTTTACGCCTTATCAGCAGCAAGTGAAAACATCGTAATAATTATTTCCCTTCCTTTAATCCTCCCTTATCGGGCTTATGCTACTCTGAACAATGCATGAACTTCGTAATTTGAGCACTTCTTGCGTTGTTTTTGCCTCTTCATGATAACTCGCTTAATTTAGTCCTAATTTGTAAGTCGCTTTGGACAAAAGCGTCTGCTAAATGACTAAATGTAAATGTAAAATGTCAATGTAAGTGGTTTATTTAGTCGATGTGAGAATACAGCGTCGAAGCATCGCGGATTTAAGAACAGGGAATTAAGTATTCGCACCCGGGATCATCATTTTCGCTCTAAAAACCTCCAACAACGTTTTCAATGTTTTCTAAGGGCATTGTTTCATTTCTTCATTGAGTATTTGCGAGCTGATTTCAGATGCTGTCCAACGTCAGATCTACGCTTCATCATTTTCAGGTCAGATCGCCTTTGTTTGTATGGTACAATACAAACAAATACAATTTCGGAGCAGTTTTGCGGTGGTAAACGGGCTAATGATGATTAGTGATACAACAAGATTAATTTTAGCTTTAAAGCAAGGAAAACAAACAAACTAAACAAAACAAAAAAGCTGCCGTATTCGTTGTTAATAAGGTTTGGGTTCATGATGTGTAAAGTTAATTAATTATGAAATAATTAACACTGTTTTGATGCATAGTGTTGCATTGAATTAGCATGTTAGCAGCTAGCGAATATGCAATTTCTGTTTACACATTGGCAGCAGTTGTCATGCTGTGAGGTATGTGACATCATACCTCACAGCAACTTTAACCTCCAACTTGTTAAAGTTGGAATAGTAATTTGCATGTATAGCAAATTCAGATTGCTGTGTTAGTGAATATTCACAACAGCAGAATGCATAATAAATTCAAATTATACTGTTTGCAAGTTGTTGAGATTTCAGTGACAAAGCATGGCTGGTACGTAAACTCGTTAAAGTAAAATAGGCATTTGATTTGTGATGTTTTTGCTTATTCAGCAGGGCTTGCAGCAATATGTACAGCAGCTGTAGCATGCATTGCAAACTTATACTGCAACAGGGGCAATGGGGGCAGTTGTGGCCTAATGGTTAGAGTCAGACTTGAAACCCGAAGGTCACGGGTTCGATACTCATTACCGGCAGGAAACGAAAAACAAGACACCTAACCCCCAATCGCTTTCCGGGCGCCGCAGTTACAGGGTTGTCACTTTTCACATTTCTGGGCTGGTAGATGCACTGTGGACCCGATTATAGCACTTAAAAACAGAAAAAGTCAGATTTTCATGATATGTCCCCTTTAACAGCAGCAGCAGCATGCATGGCAAATTCTGTTTTACAATGTTAGTGAATATTATTAGCAGCAGTGGCATAAGCAAGCAGTCAATGTAGTTGCGTGAGGGTACAGCGAAAAAGCATTGCTGGCAGTGAATTCGTTACTACGTGTCTGCTGTGCTGTAATAGCTAGAAAGCTACCGTGCAAGTCCATTTGTCCTTCGTATCAGAAGCACTTGAAGTACATCAGAAATAGAACGGGACATCAGAAATACCATCAGGAATTTGTCATGTCGTGTCTGTTATGTATTCCCTGGTTTTGTATTTCTTGTGTTTTTGTTATGCGGTCTTAAGGTGCTCTCACACCTGCCTCCTCAGTTCGGTTGAATCGCACTAGAGTCGTTGCCCCCCTTGGTGCGGCGTGAATGCTGCAGTCGAACTCGGGAGCGCACTAAAAGCGGACCAATCAAGCGTACCAAGACCTCCTTGAAGAGGTGGTCTCGTTAAGCTTTCAAACGAATTCTGGAGCGGTTCGTTTGTGGTGGGAATGTGATCCGACCTCGAACAGACCCAACTGCCTAAAGAACTTCGCATTTTTGGACTAAACCAGCTGCCGTAGTCAGTTGGTAATATTTTCATAAGACTTCGCCCCATTTGCAGTGCATTTTCCAGCCGCATCCGCGCTTCATTCTCGGAGTGTATGGTTTGCCTAAAGTGGTGTATACAAACTATGTAGTATGTGATGACAAGAGATATAATCAGCCCGTGCAATCGTCTCTTCATAGTATGACCTACAAAAGTGGTGTGTTGTCTGCTGGCTTTTCCTCCTCTCTTTGTTTACTTCCGGGAGTTCCGTTGGAATTTTCCTGCACACTAATTTTGACCAATCTAAGAGCAGTTTAGAAAATACTTTAAAATACCCATCTGGCCAACGAGTGATGTGGATGTGGTCACGTGACTGCAATTTGGTTCGTTTCACCAACTCGTCAAATGATTCAGACCAGAGCAATCAGTTTGGTGTGAAAATGAACCAAAACAGCTGAAAAATTCTACAATGTATATTTTGTTACCCTTGGTCCGGACCAAATGAACCGAACTACAGATTTGAAAGCACCCTTAGTTTGCATCTTACCCTGGTTTGTTTCCTGACCTGGGTGCCATTTTTATAGTCCTTTGTAGTTCTCTTTTTTGATTAGTACCCTGATTGCACCAGGCGCGTCTTATTTGTCTATTACCCTGTGTGTATATACGCTCTTGTACTCCTGTTCATTGTCTGGTCTTTTCCTTTGGTGGATGTCGGTGTTGTTGGTCTAAGTCCTGCTTCCTGGTTTTACTGGGTTTGGTTGATTTTGTTTGTTTGGCGGCGTTCGCGCATATCCTCCTGAGTTGACTGCACCACTACAGCTCCTCCCGAGGCGGCGGCGTCCATCTCTGAATTCTCTGCCTGCCATGTCATGGTCAAGGAGGCTGAATGTGAACTTCCTCTATGCCCTGACACGACCACGGAGGTCGTCCTAGAACTCTGGAGAGCGTGAGTAGGTGGATGAGAGAGTGCAGAAGTGAAGAAGGACCCGGTGAACTCGTGACAGAATCCCCCTCTAGGAGCAGTTTCCAGACGCTCCAAACCACAATAATCCATGGGGGAGTGGAAGGAGAAAGAAGCCAGGGCGGAGACCATAGAGGCAGGAAACAGGGAGCAACCAACAGCAGGATTACCAGTGGAGAAGATGGAGGAAGGAGCCAAGGCTGAGAGGCAGGCAGGAGGATTCAGGGTGGAACCCCCAGCAGAAAGGCCAGGATGCAGGCCCACGGCAGAGATGATGGAGAGAGGAGCCATGATGAGAATTGGCAGGCTTCTCCAAGGCGATGAGTGACTGAGACTGAGCCCATGTTGGTGGAGACCCAGGCGGAGCTGAAGAGCTGACAGGACGGGCGACATCAATGACCTGGAGAGCAGGGCGGAGCCGCGGCACCGGAGGACTAAGACGAAGGCGGTGCGACAGAGGACCAAGGCGGTCCAGAGGGAAGGAGGAGCCAGATGGAGCCGAAGGGCTGGAGGGACGAAGCGCAGCTGAAGGCCTGGAAGTCCATGGTGCAAGCAGAGCAACGACTGACCAAGGCAATCCCAGAGGGACGAGGGAGCCCAGTGTAGCCGTGAAGACGACAGTCCCCGGTGGAGCTGAAGGTGTGAGGAGCCAAGGTCGAGCCGACTGGTCGACTCATCTCCTACTTTGATGGGGGGTTATTTCAAGCATATTATCGTATAGCAGCAGTGTGTTTTCATGCTCACAGCAGCACATTTTGGCTTGTATTATTCATTTTGTCGTTTCCAGCTTTGTAATTTTATATATGCTTTTTGTACAGCAGTAGTATGTCTTACATGCTCACTGCAGGTATCACCGTGTGTCTCGGCAGTGCAAGTTCCTGCACTTGCTCTGTAGCAGCAGCAATCTACAACAACAGCAATAATAAACAGCAGCAGCAATATCAACTGCAGCTTAATAGATCTATGACCAAATGCATGCTTAAAAAATCTTCAGAGAGTTGTCATGATAAATCTATAATATCAATCCGACACAGATCTGTTTAGTTTTCACAGTTAAAACAATACAAAACAAAATGCAAGCACCACTAATACTCAAACAGTAAAGATAGACAGAAACACATTTCCTGCACTTCCCTTCAATTGCGATTTTTTTGCATGCCTTGAAAGTTAAAGAAGAGCATGTTTAGTTTTTTTTTGTTGTTTTTTAGTTTTTTTGAGAGATCTTCAGGCAATATTTCAAATTTATTGACGCCTTGATTTGGAAATTGTTATTAATTTTGTGGTAAGAATTTCCTCTAAGAGATGGGGCACTTACTATTTAGGACAAGCTTATGACCCCTCTGGATGTCTCTGTGAAAAAGGGTGTCAGCGTTCTCTAAATGGCTGTCCTAGATCGTTTGCCCGCACTCAATAGTTCACTCAATGGCTCTTGAGACATGGGACAAAACATGTCCCTCAAATGTACCTTTTATTTTTAAAGTAGCTCTATATTTAAACTGTGAAGTTTATCACGAGTGTTGTGCTCTATATTTAAACTCTGAAGTTTATCACGAGTGTTGTAAATATTTTTTTTTACAAAAATACAATATTAAAAGTTAAAAGTTTACTTTATTAAAACTATGAAATATATAATCACAAAACGAATATAATTCAAATATAACACTATCAGATACCCATCAGCCACAACATTAAAAGCACCTGCCTAATATTGTGTAGGTCCTTCTCATGCTGCCTAAACAGCTCTGAGACATCTGTGGTCTCTGGGACCAAGACATTAGCAGCAGATCCTTCGAGTTCTGCATGCTGTTAGATGGGGTCCATGGATCAGATTTGTTGGTCCACCACATCCCATAGATGCTCAGTTGGACTGATATCTGGGGAATATGTAGGCCAAGTCAAGACTTTTACTCTTTGTCATGTTCCTCAAAGCTCCCTGAACAATTTGTGCAGTGTGGCAGGGTGCATTATCCTGCTGAAAGAGGCCACTGCCACCAGGGAACACCTTTAGCTGTGTTTCCACTGTCACTTTCAGGGCTTTATTGGGCCTAATCGGGCCTTCCTCAGGGTCAACGGCCAAAACCCTAACGGCGAATACCTTGGTATAATATCAAAGTGGGCCAACGAAGGGCTTGAGGAGTGGTCTTGAACAAGGGGGGATTTTATCTGAAACCTTTCCATCATGGGCAGCATTAAGCCTTTCAGAAATTTGAGATACAGTAGCTTCTCTGTGTGATTGGACCAGATTAGTTTTAATGTTATTGTTGATCAGTGTATTTCTAAAAATATTACTAATTCATCTACTAGTTTAGCTTTTACCAAACTATATTGCTATACTGAGATGAGTAAAAATCGACTGTAATATGTTGAAATAAAATGTCTTTGTATAAACAACGTATTAAACTGCAAATTAACATTTATATGCTAATATATCATAAAAACGATATGTAACTGACGAAATATGAATGTTTAGACAAGATGTCGTTGATTAGTTTTGGATAGATTATAAAGTTTTTACTGTAAAAAAGACCACTGTCACATTAAATAACCTTTTGTTTGCCAATTTCTGCTCATATGTTAAATATATAGTATGGGATGTTTTGTCGAAAAGAAATTATTTCTAAAAATATTTCTAAATCCTTTCCACTTTTCATTATTTTTTATAAATAATATAGATTTTAAGATAATCCTCCACAGTTTAAGATGCAAGATACCAATAGTAACAATAGTAAAGGCCTAGAAAGTAATAATAATAATCATTTAGTTTTGTATGCATTGGCTTGAAGAACACGTACATTGAATTCACTATACACACACAGGGTTGAGGTCTTCTGAAGGATATGCCTTAAAGGGATACTGCAGTTCTCCCAAAAACACTTTATTTTACAGTCCAGTTCTGCATGTACATATTATGAAGTTACTATAGTAACGTCATAACTGGGTAATTGCTATTACCCAAATCCTAAGCCTAAAATCTAAACTTAGCCTTTAAGTCCATAGTTGGGTAAGTACACTGTGAACATACAGTACTGTAAAATAAAAATTACTCACCCTTATGTCATACAGTACCTCAGTGTCGTTATTTCTTCATGCTTTGTGTTGTTTGACTCTATTTTCAAGACTTTGGGGTAAATTGGAGCATTCTGAAAAAATATATATATATTTGGCACTCACTGACTCCTGAAAGTTACATATCAAGGTCTGCCAAAAGTTTGTCATATACTTGAGAAATATATATATATATATATATATATA
>FLSR01004870.1:14443837-14465620 GCA_900092035.1 Leuciscus waleckii | reverse complement strand
GTATACTGTGAAACTGTGAGCATGCTGTCTGAGGCAGAGACAGACTTCTCATTTAAAATATATAATTGCTGGTCCTCGACCAACAGACTAGTATCTATCGAGTAGTGACCATCAAACTGTAATTGCTGCTGACAGCATATATTAGACTGCAGTTTAGATGCAGAGATGGGCAAGGTTCATTCACAGGTTAGATGATGAGTTTGGCTGCATTAGATGAGGTGAGAGATTACGCTTTGAGTCGGACTGCATAACTGTTTAAATCAGATGGGCAACTTCATAAAAAAAAAAAAAATTGCTGACAGCTTGTTTTATTTACAATTCAGCTGAGTAATTGTCCTTGGGGGGGGATTGAATCGGTTCTATTCCTCCCATCTGCTAGTGTTTACTGTGTTGGGAACACAAAGTCAACATACTATTATTGTTATACAATATGTCCTTTTTGGAGCTTGAAATGTATGGGCAAATATATGTGTGTTCTGTGTTCCACAGAAAAAAAGAAAATCATTGTATCTTGAAATGCACTAACTGTTACATTACATTTTTGTCTCTCCACAGTCAATTTTGACCACTTTCAGATCTTGAGGCCATTGGTAAAGGCAGTTTGGGAAAGTAAGTTTTGCTGAATATTTACTTGAAAACAAACCAAAAATCAAAACAAATGAAGCTCATTGTACTGAGGCCAAAGTTAATTGTCAGTGATCTTCATTGATTGTGCTTGAAACATTAATACTGTAGATTAAGACCTAATTTAGAGAATTCAATGAATAAAAAGTGCTCCAGTTGGCTTCAAGATGGTTAATTACTACTATATTGATTGCATAGTATGGCAAGCCAATTGTCTATTATTGCGCAATATTCAATATGGTTAAATTTATTCTGAGATTCCACCTATGTTGACTCTCCATTAGAGTGCTTTACTTTTTTCTAAAAGTAAAATCATTGTTTTCTGCATAGGGAAATTGGAAAAAAGGGGATTTTTAATGATAACGTATATAAAAAAAAAAAAAAAAAGTTGTTACTCAGTGGCATATGCTCCTGTTAAAGCCATCTGTTTGCAATATTTCAGCAAATCGTGTTAGACAGCAGAATTTGTGGTGAAAAATGACATTATCTATGATGCTGTACAGGAAACTCCACCAATCAGAGTAATTGCCTAGCAAATTGTACCAAAAGAGCTCTGCATGAAGCACTGTGAATGATGTAATCAAATTCATCTCCCTACACTCTCAAAATACTTTAAATATTTTTAGATATATGCATATTTTGCTAAATATATTGTTTCTATAGATACAATCAAATTAATCATTTTATTTTTCACCATAATTTTTAATTTGAGTATTTCATTCGCAGTGCGTCGTGGAATTACCATGAACAAGTTATTTCCCTCACTAAAGCCGTTAAGTACACAGTCTTGTACCGTTCTCATTTTTTTATTCGCCTAGCTGGTTGGTTTGGTTCATGGCTTTAGGAAAAATGTACGTGGAAAAAATAATTACAGAACTAACACCGCTGAAAAAGTGGGCGAGCACTAATGCACTGTATTGAGTGCAACAGAGACTGTCCAGTTTTTCAGCAACATTGGATTCCGATTTTTTTCAATAAAGACACTTAACATTGGATTCCGATTTTTTTCAATAAAGACCACTTACCTTTTTTTTTTTTTTCAGGTATGCATTGTTCAGAAAAAGGACACAAAGAAAATGTATGCCATGAAGTATATGAACAAACTTCAGTGTGTGGAGCGCAATGAGGTGCGCAATGTCTTCAAAGAGCTCCAGATAATGCAGAACCTAGAGCACCCGTTCCTGGTCAATTTCTGGTGAGTTTTTCCAAGTCATTAAGTGATTCATCAGTGCTGAAACACAGTCCAACAGCAGTATAATTTACAAAATAACTGAATACTGTTCTGTACATTTGTTAAATTTTCATGATGTGCTAAAAAATGTATGATGTTTTTTGATGTAATGTAATGAAACATGTGACCTTGGAGTGTTTCAGCTGCGTATAAGTATGCTACTAAGACACCAATGCTAACAATTACAATGAAAAGCTTCTTGAAAACCTAATGAGCTGACTCAACTCCTAACTTCATAAGTAGATGACTTTAGACACCATCTAAATTTCACTCAGTATATGAGACTTGACCAAGCAGCCATTCACACAGTATGCTTACCTAGCGTTCTGTTTATTCTGACAATAGCATGTTGCTAAGCTTACTATTCAATACTCATTCTTACTATATTTTCTATGTGTAGTGTAGGAAATATGAACTGACTATGTGAGCTCACTTATTTAAGGGAGGAGGAGCCCTCTAAAAATCACTTGATAAGCATCAAACGTAGCTAATAAAAATATTACAATTTTATTATTCCAGCAAAGACCTTAAAAGAATAAAACACAGACTAAAAACATGTGTCAGTAATAATATCCGTAAAAGGAGGAAATGGCTCTCCTCAAGGGTCGGGCCTGTTTTCATGCTCCTCCTGCCACCTGAGAATAGAAACCAGAAGAAAAACCCAAAGGATTCACCGCAAACAAGTAGAAACCATTAATCACCATTACAGTGCCAACCTTCTAATACACACCACACAGCAGTGTCACGCCACTCGAATCACCTACACAGGGGAGGTTAAGTGTCGATGCAGGCTTTTCGTCGCTGTACAAACCATTAAGCACTGTAACAAAAACACAAGGAGAGCAGTACCACACAAACAAAAGCAAATGACACAAATTATATTTAATACAATCAAATTAAACATCAATATATAAGTAAGTAAATAAAAAAAAATACAAAATAAACCACATAAGAAAACTTAAATACACAAGAGACAGTGGCTAGTCTGCCCCTTTAACAAGAAAAAAAAACATACATGTTAATACATGTTAACACAACCTGCAATAAAAGAAAACAAACAAACAAAACATAGTTTAGCAAAAGTACAACTGCAGACTCAAACTCATAACCCATCGGCTTTAATAAAAGGTATACTGCATTTACCAGTTGTTCACACTCCTACACGGCCACTAGCCCATTGAAGGTACCGCAGCAATAAATATTTGTCTGCCCAGCTTCCAGGACAGAGAGTAAAACCTGTTAATAAATCAGCCTAAAGGAAAAAAAGGGATCAAATAAGAATGGAATTGCACTATTAAAACGCACTCATTCAACACAAACAAATCACACAACTAATAACTCCACACACCTATATGAAAGGGTCAAGAGGCTGAACGTCGAGCCAATTTCAGAAACATGCCAATCTCACTATCTGTTTCTGAAACAATTATGCTTTCTTGGCCATATGACTAGCTACCCACACCTGAAACTCATTGCTGGCCAGTCTCCTCCCACTTATGGATATTTTTTAGTATTACACTAAAGTGCAATATGACAAAATGTAAAACAACCATGTCATTTATTTAAAGTGCATTTTTATGTTGATCTAATGGAAAATCATTTCCAGTTTAAACCTGATTTATTCTATTTGGCTAAAAGCAAACAACACTCACAACACAATGATTTTTTTTTTTTTTTATAGTATTTTAAGTATTGTTGGTGTGCAGAACACGTACTAGCTAGCTTTACTGACTGCATAAATTATTATGGGTTTTATTTAGTTTTTGGTTGTCAGCACATAACAGAAATGATTATGTATTTTATTTTATTAAGGTGAAATTAAGTTGTAAAATCTAAATATATTATATTGCCTACACTGAGCCTAAAATAGCATACTGTATAGTAGGTACTACATTTTATTTTAAACTTACTTTGCGACTTTCTATATCAGTGGTTCCCAACCCTGGTCCTGGAGTACAATACATTTTAGATGGCGCTTTAATCTGACACAACCATTTCAGGTCTTGAAGTCTCTACTAACTAGCTGATGAGTTGAATCTGGTGTGTTTGATTAGGGAGACATGCAAAATGTGCAGAGTTTGGGGTACTCCAGGACCAGAGTTGGGAACCACTGTTTTATATAGTATGAATATGTGTAGTATGAATGAAATTCGGATGCACTACATATGCCATGTTGTCACTGTCATGTGACCTACATCATCAGTTATGTCGCTTCTTCGCCATTCACAAATCCTCTCCCGTGGCCTCATGTAATAGTGAAGTGTCCATGGAATGCATACTTCAGAATCTCAGTGGAAGTAGTTGGTCATCTAGGTACTTTTCACCTACTGTATTTCAAGTACTATGTATTTGAACATACTACTCTGTTGGTGTACTATTTTTCACATACTATATAGTAGAGTAGTATTCGATTTTCAACACAGAAAATAAATACAATTACTAAATGGAAGTGGAAAGCAAATAAACAGTCCACAGAACAGAATGAAAACCTAACATTACTCCCCTCTCCCGGATGGTGCATCCTTGTGCCGTAAATAGAAACCACACCTTAGTGGAGGAATGGAAAAACTCTAAGGAGATGCTAGAGGGAGGACCCAGGGAATAGACAATGGAGGGAGAAGCCAGGGAAGAGATGATGGAGGGAGGAGCCAGGTAGCGACCCAGAGCAGAGTCACCAGGATGAAGGCCCATGATGGAACCAATGGAGGGAGAAGCCAAGGTGGAGACAGGATCCTGTCCAACTAAGGTGGAGCTGGGAGAGGTGGGGACCCAGGCGGAGGGGAGGAAACGAAGACTCGTGTTGACACTGTAGGCCTGAAGAACCAAAATGGAGCCGGCGCCTGTGGGAGTGAGGTAATTGTGGAACTGGAGGAAGGAGGAGTTCGGCCAAGCCAGAGGGGTGGAGGATCGAAATGCAGCTGAAAGTGACTTTTTTCCTATGCGGAAAAAAGGACACTGTGGAGACCACAAGGGAGGTACCACATGTGGAAAGAAGTCTCTGTGGTGTGGGTTTACGAACCAGGAAACTGAACAGCGGAAATACATCATATGGGATTACCATCAGGTAATCCAGAAATATGGAGCACCTAACCCAAGTACAAGGGCTCATCTAAAAAGGGACATACCACGAGCAATCGGCCTGGCAGCAAATTCCACCACCAAATTTGGCTACCGAATTTGTCCAGGGTTTGCCAGACATGGGGAACCCACATGGACAAAAATGCACACGTTATCACCTCAAGGAGGAGACAGGCGCTGTGTACAAGCGATACACTGGACCAGTTGTCCAAAGTTTACCTATACATGTCAGATAATACTTGGGATGAAACTGGCTAAACCCAGAGATTGTAAAATTTTGCAAAGGTACCGTTCACTAGTGCCCCAGAGGATGCAACACTCCTATTGGAGTGTGCTCGCTCTCCCAGGGGGCACGGCACACCCTGTGTTTGGTATGCCAGAGAAATGGCATCCACAATCCTCTGTTTGGAGATAGCTTTCCCCTTCTGCTGTCCCCCTAAACAGACAAAGAGCTGCTCAGAGCATCTGAAGCTGTCTGTACGGTCCAAGTAAATGCAAAGAGCATGCACTGGGCACAGCAAAGATAAGTGCTTGCAAGTACATCCCCTGATCCCAAAAAAGGGTTGTGGAAACTTTGTGCACATAGCCCAGTCGAGGTCTCAGGATCACGTAAGTATGCCAGACTGAACCCAAGGCACGTTTCGCTAACAGAGAATGCTTGTCGGTCCCCAACCCTCTTGATGGATGTGGGCGTGGTCAAGTGGGCCCTCTTCAACGAGAGTGCACTAAGCTCAATTGACTCCAGGGGCTCAAACAGGGCTCTCTGTAGGCCCAGCAACACTACAGAGAGGTCCCAAGAGGAATAAGGTGCAGCCTGGATGATTTAACCTCCTGGCACCTCTAAGGAACCTGATGATTAGGTTGTGCTTCCCTAAGGACTTACCATCCACTGTGTCACCTTAGTGCAGTGCACCTTAGAACGGTGCTTTCCTGCAGGAAGGAAAGCAGGGCCAGGGCCAGGGCCAGACTTGGAGGTTCTAGAGGTCTGGGCGCGGGTGCCAAATTTTGCCCTACCCCTGAGAAAGAAGGTCCTTCCTAAGGGGAATTCACAAAGGAGGGGCTGTCATGAGGACAGATGACAGATAAGCATGATAGCCACGTGATGTGTACCGTAAGCGACATGCCCATCTTGGGACTCAAATCTTAAGCTAAAGCTGAAGCGGTCTCATATGCATCGACCTGAGCGGTGTAACTGCCGCTGAGGAAATCTCGGAGATCTATGATTTTCCGCAACCCACCGCCCTTTTCTGGTACGATGAAGTAAAGGCTGTTGAAACCCTTTCCTCTTCTCGGCTGGAGGGACAGGCTCTACCGCACCCTGCACGCAAGACAGGGGCTTCCTTTCCTGTTACTGAAGTAAAACACGGGTCACGGACTGTCAGGTTAGTTTTCATTTTCATGAACTTTAAGTTTGCTTGTCATTATTTACTGTTGTCTTTGTCCACGTTTCAAGCCACTTGTTTGTTACCATGGATATTCATTAAACAGCTGTTCGCATTTGAGTTATCATTGTATACTTAAGTTCCTGTGTTTCCTAAGTTCATTGTCGGTTATTGTTTGTGTGTAGACACGCTGTTACGTTGTGGATTACCTGAGTTTATTGCTTTATTAAATACATTCGCATTGGAACCTTTGACTCATCTTCATCTTTGGAGAACTGTGACAGAATAACTGACTACAAAATGGATTATGCAGCTGAATTTGCTGCGTTGGCCAGGAGAGGCCAAAATTTGTTGGACTACACCCTTCAATTCTGCCACCTTGCTGTATGTCCACTGTTTGATGATGAAACCATCAAATCTCTGTATTGCATCGGGGCGACAACGAACATCAATAGACCTCCCAGACATGCAAGAGCTCAGCTGCAGGGATGTGAGGGTGGGTCTCAGCAGATGAAGTGCCAGTGCTTGCTGCGATGAAGTGGATGTGCTCACCATCGCACCGGAGCTTGAGCCCCTTACGTCTCACCTGGCGTGCGAGCTGGCCACCGAGTTCGTGACAGATGAAATACTAGTGGAGTTTGAGGGAATGGAGGAGTTCCCCGTCCACAACCTCGCCGCAGAGTGAGTGCGTAATGGACTGGGAGACTGATGTGTTGGTCCAACCCTTTTACCACCACCTCTAGTTCCAGCCCTGTCTCGGTCATCTCCTGTCTACACCATTGTTCATCCCTTACCTTCTCACTGCGTTGGGGATTCACCTGGGGCATCCCATGAGCCATCCTCAAACGGGCTGGGGGATTCCCTGACTCTGCCTCTGGCTACTGTCCCCGCTACCCCACCTCGGCCCATCGCCTTAACTCCTCCGCCTCCATTCCTCCCTCCCTCAGCTCCTCTGTCGACCCGCTCTGCACCAGGTCGAACATAAACGAAAGACTTACAGGTTTGGAATGACATGAGTCATTTTGAATGACATGACAGAATTTTCATTTTTGGATGAACTATCCCTTTAAAAGGATATACTACTGTATGTTTAGATGCTGACAGTATGTCTACATTATTTCAGTGTACAATATCAGCTTTTTAGATTTATTATAAATAAATAATAAAATTAATAAAATACAATATCATCTTTATCAAAAAAATAAAATAAAATCTATTATAATTAATAAATAAATAAAATAAATAAAAACATATAAAACCATATCAACAGAACTCATATGAATACCTAAAAACACTAATGTGATCACGTTGCATTTAGAATCAACTAAAAACACCTAAAATATTATGACACGTCTTGTTTTCTTTATCAGACTCAATGGAGCATGCTGGAGCACAACACATCATCCTCATCAGAATGTGATGCATGAATGACTAAATTGCAAATGACTAAATCAATAGCAGTGCTTTTTTTAATTAAAAATTAAATAATACGTACAGCGGAGAAGAGAAAACAGCTCTCTCTAAATAATAGTCCTGCCGCATGGGGCGTTAAATTTGATAAGAATGCATGGGGAATGGTAATGTGCTTGGCAGCCGCTTTAAAAGAAGGTGAGCATTGTGCATGTTCCCCTGCAGTGCTGCAGATGAATGTGAGTTCTACTGGACCGAAAGAGCACTCAAGGTCAGATGTGAGAGACTTCAAGCCACAGTTCTCTCTCTCTCTCTCTCTCTCTCTCTCTGTCTGTCTCTGTTTGTGTAAAAATGAATAGATAAGTATTATAACTGTGGTTATGATTATTCATGAGACCATAGAATGTATTATAAGGTGCATTGCAATGCACAATTGATGCATTATAATACTTTTAGAATGCATAATATATAAATGCTTTAAGTAAAGTGTTAACACAAAATTCACCTCAGTTTAGTCCAAATTATTTGACATAATAATCTGTTCAGTCTGTTCTCAAATTATATACAGTAGTATTTTACAGTAGTAAAACAAAACAATCTGAAAATATGAGATTAAAATAATGTGTCAAGCACTCATTTCTCAAAAGTGACATTGTCGAACAGTGACACCAGCAGATCAAGTTTCAGAGGGAGGCAGCTCATCGTGTTCTCACTGAGGTCATAAAGCGTGCATGTGAGGGGGGTAATGGCAAAGTACAGATCACATGAGAGAAGGCTGTAACTGGCTGATCACCCCTTCAATGTGACCTTTGGCTGCTACGTTTGAATCATTAAGAAAAATAACACATTCCCTGGGTAAAACCCCCATAGTTAAGAGTTATGCAAGTTGTGATTTTGTAGAAGCAATATTAAAGTGCCCCATCATGCTCTTTCGAATATTACCTTTCGTGCAGTGTGTAATATAGCTGTCTCTGAATGTAAACGGTCTGCAAAGTTGTAAAGACGAAATGCACGATAAATCAAAGTTCTGTCATGAAACTCTAGATGGCACACGCTAATAGGTCCTTAACTCAACCTGCTTGCAATCACATCGTTTTCTATAGGGTACAGCTGATTGGTTTCTGCCATTTCAGTAGCCAATGAGCTTGCGTGCTCAACCTTCAAATACTTTGTTAGCATTTGCCTTAGCAGTGCTGCGCGCTTTCAGAAACCCTCCTCCTTCTCCAGCTCTACCTGTATAGATCTGCTACGGGTAATTCATCTACGCTATATTGTACAGCAGCAGCATGTCTTGCCCACAGCAGCGTGTTGTGTATGTATTGGCAGGAGCAAATCTCTGTACTTGCTCTGTAGCAGCAGCGTAGCAGATCTATTCTGCCTAGACCAAACATATCAACATTGTCATATCCTTTACCATGCCAAACACTCATGACAGAAATAAAGTTATTGTCTCCCAAAAGAAAGAATCGGCTCTGAACCGCCTAAACGAGTCGTCAGGAATTTCAGTCTCTTTTGCATTATGCCTGCCTATAGTCTTCATTGGCTGCCCTCGAACAACTTGACCCGCCCTCAAACGCTGTAGCTGGTTCGTTGTGTACATGTCGAGAAAACGTTGCTCTGCAAAAGCAAATTCTCTTTTGGAAACACATTTGCAAAGAATGAGGATGTAAAGAGTCAGTGGTTAAAACTACCACAGCGATACAACACCAGTATAACCTTTTGACGATTGCTTCTCAAATCTCTGAGGTCTAAATAGGATTTACAAAACACTTATTAAAGATGGGTCAGTACCCTGTTTTTTTACCCCGACTTGCTCCTCAGAATCACAACCTGAAAGTATGATTAATTATTGATGTATATATTTTCTACCAAGTGTTCGAAATTCGTGTTTTATATTGTGTTGGTCTCCGGCTAACTCACGTTATTACTGTCTTACTGAAATACTTACCTAAAATTGTGTCCATTAAGGCAGATTGTCTGTTGTTCTTACTACTCTGAGTAATGAAAAAGGATGGAGCAAGATTTGTTTTCAAACTTTAATTTTCATCAGTCATTCACGTTAGTGCTCGGCTAATGTATGTGCTAATGATACAGTTCCCACATATGCACTGCAATAAATTAGAAATATACACATGGATTTGTTGATGGACATGCTCTTGTTAATACTGATGGTGAGGAATTACAGTTGCAACATCTCATAAGCTATGTTTCCATCAACTTGTCAATCGAATTATCTGAAGTTCGGTAAAAAAAATCATGCGAATAAAGCTCGTGAAAGTGTGTTTCCATCAAACGGCTTTAAAGCGAATAAAAACCTGTGCGTAATGACGTCACATGCTGTTTTGCGATCAAATTGGTATATCGAATTGATTTGAGACATTTTAAGGTGTTTCCATTCATTTTCGCACTGAATCGCACAACATTCAAGCAAACATTTGCGAACAAAGTTTTGCTAGACAAAATGGATCGCGCCATCTACCAACAAATGATCAATATTGCACAAGTTGTAATAGTGCAGAGTCCTGCACGGGTCCATTTTTGGAGACCCGTGCCCGCGATAAATCGCACACAAGCTAAAATCATTCCATTTAAAGTGCTTTATTTTTTATCTCGCACCTCTCTCAACATCACAATAGCCTCATGAATGGGCTAATGAGCCCTAAAGTGCGCTTTGTTTTGGGCCATTCAAGTAGCCTAGGCTACCTCCAGTTCACGCGCGGGCGCCTCTCCGTGTCCTGATTATTGCCTGCTATATTTAGCTCTTATTTATTAAATCCAAGGAAAATGGTTGATTAAACATTGGTTAAAATTAAGATACAATTAATACAAAACGAAATTCACTTTAAAGAAAGTCTTTCTACAAAAACAAACTTAATAAAGTGGTCAAAATCATGTCTGCCCACTCCATTTGTCTCCCGATATTCGGGATCATCTTATCTTATTCATGCTTTTTTCACTTTTCATATAATCAACATGCAATTTTAACCAAATATATACATATATTATTTTATTTAAACATGAATATGAAACTAAATAGTTTTTTAATGACTGGGCTACAACACATAGGCTTATTAGCCTGCCCTACAATCATTGAATATTATTTTGCTTGATTGACGGGTTTTTATTTAAAAGAAAGAGCGTAGCCTACACAATACTTAGGCCTACTAAAATATAATTAATATAATTTTATTGCATTTGTATAAGTTGTTTGAAGAGTAAAAAATAAATAAAAAAATCGGTCGATCTTAACGCAAGTTTACAACCGGCCAGTCGGTCGGACTAAAAGGGGGAAAAAATGTATTGGGTCGGTCCTAAATTGACAGGATCGGTCGGGTAACGGCAAACAAGAATATTTTTAAGGATGCCCAAAACACATATTTGCGAGTGTGTAATGGCAATTTAGACATACAAATATTGCACATATTTTTCATCCGCTACCCGCCCGCAAGGAGTTCATTATCCGCCCGCATCCCCGCCTGTGAATTTTAGGAATGTCACAATCCACCCGTTTTAGCCACTTTTATGCGGGTACCCAACCCATTGCAGGACTCTAGGTGCTTATGTGACAGCTGATAGTGACATTATTTGACTATTATGGCATTTCTTAGATTTTTGCTATAATAGCCGTTTTATTTTTCTGTTAAATTAAATTCAAAAAGTATCTCGTCTCCTCGTTTGTCCACTTTGTTGACACCGGCCATGTGTGCAAACCAGACAGTAGCCTATAATGGGTGCAAACTGGGCGGAAATTAACTAAAACTTCTTCTTTTGTGGCGGATTGTACCCATAAAATGACCTAAAACTTAATCGCAATCCATTATTTATTCGGCAAATAACGTTTCCATCAGCGTTTATCGCATAAACCGTAGATCGATCAAGATAAAATCCGATGAGACCAACCGTATTTCATTTTAGTCGATATTCAAGAAATTCAATCGAATTTTACTGTTTCCATAAGGCATTTTTCATTCGATATCACATAATTCGGATAAAAACGTGTTGATGGAAACATAGCTACTATGTACCTCAAACTGAGTAGCGTATCACTGAGAAACGTCCTGCTTAAGTCATCCTTGCGATGGAGGTTGGATTGAAAACTACTGGTAGTTCTTCCAATGTTTCATCATCGGACTCGCACTCGGATTGATATGGTAAAATCGACATCATCATTTCTGTCTTTACAGTGTGTACAATCTCTGAGCTTTAGGAAGCTTCCGGAGCTGAAGTTCAGTTATGGTAATAGGCATTTAGCTTCCGACAAGCGCCGTAAGCGGTAGACCAATGTAGACCAATCACAACAGACTGAGCAGAGAAGGCTCTTCGAAAGGAGGGATTTAGAGAGACTGATTCATCTGAGAAGTCGTTTGGGAATCATTGAAAAATCTGCTGATATGCAATGTATAATATGAGAAAAGGAAAGTTTTTATTTTTTTATTTTTTTTTTACCTTTGATGCATGTAAACCTGTTGTAGGAGACCACAGGAACCTTTAAAATAGTATAATAGGGGCATTTTAAAAGTATTTGTTGTGCTGTCTTTACAAATGTTGTAATAATTCTAATAAGAATCAGCAGAAAATAATGAGCATTACAAAGAAAATCCTCAAAAAATATGGATGCCTTTTTGCGCTAGATTGTGCTAGATTGTCAAAATGCAATAAAACAAAAATAAATAAAACTTATATAAAAAAAACTGCTATTTAAATTAATTATTTTATACAATGCACTAATTTTGAACATGCATGTTTTTACATTGTACTTAGTTTTTTTACGGGGTTGGAACAACATGAGGGTGAATAATTACTGACAGAATTTTCATTTTTGGGTGAACTAACCCTTTAACCTTACCACACCACTAAACCTGTCGTATCCCACCTCATCCATGAACACAATAAGTACAGAGTATTTAACTATTATTATTATTAGTATGTAAGTACATAGTAGTTAAATATACCTAATATAAAGTCAGACCCATTTTCTTTATGCAAAATAAATAAATAAAATATGTTTGGGTCAAATTACAGCCCAGACAGGTTTTCATAACATTATGTCACCCAACTGTATGGGTTATTATAATATTTTGTGGTCAGATGAAACCAAGATCTATTCTCAAACCGCAAACAACCAGGTTGGATGGACAGTGCATCACAGGGCTTGAATCTAAGATATCTTGATAAATATATTGCTTACACCAGACACTTTTGCAGTAAAATGTTTGGATGTAGACAATTACTTCAAATACTTATCTGTGCAGTATTCAGATATAGCAGTGGTCCAAGCCTAATTACTTTTAAATGAGATGTAGACAGGCTTCATTCTCTGATGGCCAACTGAGTCTACAACCTTTTTTATATTTAAAGAGGAGAGCTCTCATCCTACCTCCTATCTCACACTGAGTGTGTTTCCGCAGACCGCTGAAACTCTTCTGCTTGTGAACGTGAGGTCTGTGGCGAAAGTTGAATCCTCCTCTCCTGATGTCTGAATTTCTGAAAAAGATAATAGCATTTAAACTATAGTTTTCACATTCAAAAGCCATTGCGCTTTAATGGTCGTATTATTTAATGGACAATTATGAGTAATGTTGTACTATGCTATTAGCACTTTTAAACTGGTTTTGATGAACTGTTGTAGAGATAATTACATTATTTTGGCTTGTGTTTAGCAATTTTCGTTTAAGAGCCCCCCAAATGCACTCAAAGTGAATCAATCTTTTGTCACCATTGTGCTTGTACAGGAAGTATACCTTGACCGAAGAAGGCTTACATCTTATGCCTTCTCAGCACCACGGTGTAATTTGGTCCCTCTTTGACAAGGGCCGCTGAGCAGGCATTGCGAACTGACAAATAAAGCCTGTCAATCAAAGTGCAGTTTAAAATCAATGTGACACATATCATGGTGACATCTTAAGCACATTTTCATGCCATGCCTTTTTCCTTGTCATTAGTAATTTATCAGATGTGTTCTTTTGCAGTAGTGCAGGATCTCAGTGAAGCCCTGAAATACAAATCAAGCAGCCTCAAAGGGTCATTAGACAGCTATAAAGAATGAAAAATGAATGCCCCACAAAATCTGACAATGCCAAAGTGAAATACTTTTGTGCATATTTTGCCAGGCTAACATGAAAATGATTATAGGTACAAAAAGATGTTTAATTCTGCCTTCTGTTTGGTTTCAAAGGCAGGATTATTATCATAAACTAAAAACCATTGAAAATAATATATATATTAATTACAACAAAAATTAAATAAACATTAATAAAAAAAAAACATTTTATTTCAGCAAACATTTCTCATTTTTCATTTAGTTTGAGCTAAACTATAAATAATTAAAACAAAATAAACTAAAAACTAACAAACAGATTTACTAAAAAGGGTATACAATAAAAGTTCTACGGGTGATCGACTGACATGACTCAGCCAGCTCATTTACATTAGGCTTGTTCGACTTCATACAGCACTGCGCAGACCGATCGGCGGCTGACTTGAAGCAGTGCATGCCGGTTAGAAATTGTGACCGACTTGAGACAGCGCCGTCTCAACGTGACTGTGACGTACTGCGAGAGTGACTCGAGAGCAGTCGGATGACTCATCCAGCGTAGTTTCTCCAGAGCGGCTGCATGAGCTCTGATGACGACACAGCTGTTCCACGATTGGCCGAACCCACCGCATCACGTGTGTGCCATGTTTATTCCAACCCCTTTAGTTCGACTAATGTTCACAAATCTGTTTTTTATAAGAGTGAAAGCTATTTTCGTGTAGTCGCGATGTTACATTGTGTCATGTTTATCAAACTAAAACTGATACCCCTGAGACCCCACTACATTGGTATTTAAATAGTATAGGCTTATGTTGAACTTTATTTTTGTACAAACAGACGCTGTATGAAGCAGTACATAAAGTAATGAATGGAAACGTAACTGAAAGTCTGTGCATTTGGCAAATAGTGCATTTATTTCACTTCAGCTGTGGTAAAGTATGCAAACACAGCGCGAGCGTCACTATGGGAAGCAGAAAGTGTCCGACTTCTCGTCTCCGTTTTCAACTCCTCTTGCCTGAACGCGGCAACTCTCGCCGATCGGTTACATTCAGCCACAGCCGATGTCCAACACACCTATTATGAGAAAGGAATCTATCAATCTACAAAATAGCGTGGGTCGCAACAAGCGAAGCCTATGATAATCAGGTGCGGGTGATCTACTAACAACACAGGCGCGCGATATTAAATTTGAGAACGTGGCTTGGCAAGTGATATGTTCGGATAACATCCTCCTCTGGCATTTCGCATAAATGAACATGAGTGGAGACATTTCTCTTCGTTCTACCACTCACTCTATTCTCTGTGGTTTATCCTCCTTGCAGCAACTTTCGCAGCCATGTCAAGCACAAAATGGGTTAAGACATGCTTTTGTGGGTGTTAAATAATTTCACACAGAGCAGTAAACTGACTACAGCAAACTTAGGACTGTAACTCACCCTGCACTCTCTGTGCTATGGTTTCTCAAATTGTGTGGCTTGTCGATTTTCTAAAAATACAATAGGACAAACAGTAATCTTTTTTTGACTGGTGAATGATGAAACGGGAAAAACAATCCTATAGGACAGAGCCATAACTATGGACCAGAATATCATAGAGACTTGCCACACAGGACACCAAAACGCCCACTAAACAACCTGCTAAAAACAACCACCTCATAGCAATGTCCTAAAAACCAGCCACAGCACCTTCAGAAAAATCTAACAGTAAGTGCCTCATGAATTTTGATCTTGACCAGCAATGCTCTAATTTCTTCTGTCTAAAATAACATTACTGCATTTTTTATATTTTAGAAGATTTCAATGTAGAGTCTCCTTGGAAATGATGAGATGTCCCAATTCAAATGAGCATGTTCAGTATGGTATGTTCACTTAGATGACTCACACAAGTCTTTTAAAACATTAAGCAATGAGATGAGAAAATCTGCAGATGGCCAGATTGTTGTTATGTTGCTTAAAAACCCTCAGGCTGTGTTGTATTTGTGTCCACACTGAGACTACTCTGATGAGTTGCTGTGTTCAATCTCTTATGCTCCTGCCTTACTTCATGTATTGAGAACTTTCACTTCCAAACCGAGGATGTATGCAGTCCCTCGTGAATATTAAAAGGAAAGTTCACCCAAAAATGATCTGTCATCATTTATCAGCTCAAGTTATTCTAAACCTCTATGAATTTCTTTCTTCTGCTGAACACAAAAGGAGTTGTTGGTGTGCATGGAAATGCGGTGAGATGGGAAGAATTCCATGTCTAAGTACGGATGTACCCACCCCAAGTCTTTTGGCAACCGTCTGCGGATCTGTAAACTTGTCTCTTAGGAACTTGCAAGGGGTTGCATACCCTCACTGTATCCCCCTCATGGAAACAAGGAGTACAAGCAGCCCGCTTAGACTCTGTGTACTTTTACATTTTGGGCCCTATCTTGCACCCAGCACAATTGACTTTGTTCACTGACGCATGTATCATTCCTATTTTGCACCCGACGCGCAGCTGACTTTTCCCTGCACAAACGCATGTCGGTAAATTAGGGAATGAACTTGCGCTCCCGGGGCGGTTCAGCGAAAAGAGGAGGCGTGTTCCAGCGCAAACATTCCCTGATGCTATTTTGCAGTTCCAGAAAACAATTCCGCCACTGACCAGTAGAAACCTAGTCTAAAGTCAGTGGCGCGTTCAGATGCTATTTTAAGGGCGTAAGCTTGGCCATATTGTAGCGTGTGCACAACGCGCAAACACTTTGCTTCTCTCATCTACACAGACGCAGTAGTTCACATTTTTGCAAACCATACATAATAACAAGGAAAAATAATTCCACACGAGGGAAATCATTGTGGTGTCCATGAAGATGTGAAAAATAGGCATAAATCTAGCTTACACATTTACCCAAATTATTATACGCCTGTTTAACTGAAGCTAATTTGGGTGTGTTTCTCCCATCCCCATACAATGTCACTTCTTTGTCTTTTACGTCCCTGACAAGAACGTCGGTCTCCTCGGCTGTGAACCGCTCCTGGCGTGCGCCTGGCAAATCCGCCGTTATAATAGCAAACCGCCATGGAACAAGCGCGCCTGCTCTTAAAGGGAATGTGAGATGACGCTCTGATTGGTTTATTTCACGTTACGCCCAAACCACACCTATGAGTAATGTAACTACTTTAGACCAACCCATTTAGATTGCGTCGGGAGCAAGAGTCATTTATCCCGCCGGTATAATAGCAACAGCGCCCGAGATCCGCCCACAAAGTTACTTGCGTTTCGCGTTTGATACTTGCATTTCAGAACGTTAAAATAGGGCCCTCTGTGTTGAAGTTGCGTTGCTCTTCACGAACCGTCATATCAGTTGGCTGATGCACAGGAACAGATGGCAAAATAGACAGCCTTGTGCACATTTGCCTGCCATAGAGGAGCTGAATGGGTGAAGTACCAGTTGCAACATGTGGAGTGGTACGGCAAGAAATCAGTTACCACAGATGTTACTGGATGGCCATTTAGACAGTGTGTTGAGACACATGGTTGAAACTCTCTACAACACCATTAGCTGCCACGTAGAGAGGAACGATGGTGACGAATATTCCTTCCTTACAGAAAAGCAGCGAAAGCAGCAGATGTAAACTGAACACCGTTATCTGTAATTATACTCAATGGAAGACTGAAGACTAATGACAGAAACGAAACCACAGAATCTGTAGTGACAGTGTGAGTAAAGGAGACCTCAGGCCATTTGTTGTAATAGTCAGTTAAGGTTATCCCAAACCTACAGTATAGTGGGATGCAGCAGTGTCAAATGGCCCGACGATATCCACAGCCACTTTCTGCCATGGTTCATCTGGCAACAGTTCTGGCTGGAGAGGAGCAGGTGTGACTTGACAGTTTTGTCATTGAGCAGACACACGTGGCAGGGGGAAGGGGGGATCTCCTCAACCACCACCAATGTGCAGCATCTCCTGGATTATGTGACGGCAGCCTGCGCCAGAACGCCCACCACACACCAGCTTACTGGTGGAGAGGAGACAGAGAGATCAGTGTATGGCGATGATTAGGAGGCCATGATGGACAGAGACCAATGGGCAAATTTGGCCAGGATGCCGAGGTTACACCCCTACTCTTTGTCGAAGGACATCCATCCACATGCAGCATCAACATTAGCAGCAGACAGAGAATTAGAGGCGTCAGGTAGAAAAGCAACAATCAAATCTCAACAGGAGCTTGAGCAACAGCATTATCTGCAGGAGAAGCAGGTAAGGGCAAATGTGACAGATAATCAGTAAGGGCATTACCGACTGTCCTCATGCTGCAGCACTTGGTAGTAAGCATTAGTCAGGTCAATGATAGACAAAACAGTAGAAACTTTTCAGCAGAGAGTGGTTCATCAATGTAAAGAAAGTCCAATGGAATAGAGTCCAACATCACTGCTTTATTTGGCTCTCTGAGGTCAACGCATATCCTAATTTTACCTGACTTGTTCTGCATAACAGTTGGTGACACCCATGCGGAGGCATCGATGCGTTCTATCACTCCAGCTACTTGCAAGTGATTTAATTCCTCTGACACAGCACTCCAAACAGAGAGTGGCAGACGACATCGTTTTTGGCTCACAGGTGTGACGGCTTCATTCAGCTTTATGTGATGCATAAAGTTTTTAGCACATCCAAACTCAGTTGACTCAGCAATATAGAAGAAGCTGGAGAAGCAGGCAGGATTGTGTTCAATAGACAGCCTCAAATTGTTGTGCATCATGTCAAAAAATGCGCCCAGTGCAAAACGCATTCACTCTAGACAGTGTTTGCCTACTCAGTTGCTTACTCGTGTCACATAGCAGCACAGCTAAATGTATTCCTAATATGTTGGACCTTTTATTGTAAGAAGTCTACTTTTACATACTGAGACATGCTTCCACAAGCACCTGTAAGACTGTTAAAGATGTTTGAGTTGGGGAGGCACGAAAGGAGCGTTTGCAAAATATAATGAGTGTTTGCTGATTTATATATGTCATCCTAATTGATTGATTGATGGGCTTGTGATATGGCACCCTACTATTACACCACAGCCAGCCTGAACTGCTCACACAAGGCTGGTCATCAGTCTTGTCATTCTCTTTTGACCTCTCTCATTAACAAGGCCTTTTCAGCCACAGAACTGTCGCTCACTGGGTGTTTTTTTGTTTTTTTGTTTTCTGCATTCACTGTAAGCTCAAGACTGTTTACGGTGCATTAAAATCCCAGATCAGCTGTTTCTGAGATCCTCAAACCACCTTGTCTGCCACCAACAATCACTCCACAGTCAAAGTCACTTCGATCACATTTCTGCCTAACAAGGATCGGGTTGCTGCCACATGATTGGCTTAGTAGATATTGGCATTAACAAGCATGTGTATAAGTATACCAGCTGCACTTTATTTTACATGCAGTTACAGTAGTCTGAATTTAATAAACTGAAAACCGACACAGAAAATAAGGTTTGTTTCATAATCAGTTAATTAATCAAATTAATTTAATAATCAACCAAAACTGAGTTGTATATAAACATTTGAATTGCACATAAGGCCGTTTTTTACATCAACATTTGAATTATATAATTATGTTTATACTCCAATTTATTATACATATTTAAACATGTATAAATATTTAAATGATGGCTGTAATACAAACTGGTTCATCATGTTTATATTGTACTCTAACCTCTACTAAAGAGAAGATCAATTCACTGCCAATTCAAATATTATATTCTTTAGTGAAGTTTTGTTCAAAAGACAAATTGGCAGCGATATTTGGACTTCCAAATTAGACATTGTAAAAATAAAAAATCTGGATTTCAGAGATAACACTGTCATAATTTGTCTAATGCAGGTACTCATTTCAAGATGAAGAGGACATGTTCATGGTAGTTGACCTGCTGCTGGGAGGAGATCTACGTTACCATCTACAACAGAATGTGCACTTTACAGAGAGCACTGTGAAGCACTACGTGTGTGAAATCGCCCTGGCTTTGCACTACCTGCGCAACAAACACATCATCCAGGTAATGACTGCATGTAAACTGCATAAAGGTTTTGCACATCCAGTAAAACACACACACACACACACACACACACAAACAGGCAAAATGGTTTGGAAAAATGATTTAAATGTACACACATGCAAAGATATTAGTCAGATGCTGATACTGTTCTTTATTTTGCCTTGCGTGGCCTGGTTTGCTTATACTGACAATAGAGCTGTTGAGTAAATATTGCACCATAAATTACACACAGTCATGCCTCATTAAGGAATTTTGAAGCAGCTGTGTTTTTTAAATCACATAAGTTGCCTTCAAGTTGTTGAATAGTACTTTAGTATGTACTGTAGTAGTAGAGTTTGTGGCAGTTCTTTCAACTCTTTTAAAATAGTGACAAATGTGAGGCCTGGCTTGTACGTCTTTGTTTGGATGCTTTTAAGTGAGTAACATTTTACAGTACCCATGCTTTAATTTCATCCTGTAAAGCCTGACATTTGAAATAATAGTCATAAAAATCTCTGTATATATATATATATATAATGGAACAGTTTATTGAACCTTAGACAGAAAAAAAAAAAAGAAAAAAAGAGAAGCATTGCATATAGGTTTTTTTGTTGAGTATCATATTTGATGTATTAGGCTTTTATGGCTCATATTGTAACGTGTTGTGTTTTCGCAATCTAAGATGCTTGATCCAGATACAACATTCAAGGAGTCTTTAATTAACCAGGAAAATACACAGGGGAAATACACACTAAACTACGACGATAACTGACAAAGGACATAACCAAACAGGGAGTATAAATATACTGAAAACTAATCGAGTCAGCGGGGGATAACCAGTAACTATTGAAACAAACAAGTACATAATCAGAAACCAAGGGAACCTAAAGTAAACAGAGCAGGGAAACAGGAACTAAGGGAAACAAAACAAAATATTAAAATAAGAGTCTATAACCTTGACAGTACAGTCTCCCCTCCCAGTCGGTGCATCCTCGCGGCGTAACTGATAATCCTGTGGAGGGGCTTTGGAATAGGGCGGAGCTGGTGATGGACAGGGACCAGGAGGAGCTGGTAGAGGGAAACACCATGTGGGAGATGACTGTGGGAGGAGCCAGGGTGGAGCTTTGATTGAAGGTCGAGGCAGAACCTGGAGACTGACTGAGGGAGGTTGAGACAAAAGTGATGGAGACCCAGGCGGAGCTGAGAGGCCGACGGGCCATGGCAACATCCACGGCCCGGAAGCCCAAGGTGGAGCCGCTGGCTCACGGGGCCGAGGCTGAGACGGAGCCTCAGCAGACCGTGGTGAAGGAGGGAGTGAGGATGACGGGGAAGCCGGAGGGAAGAGGGAGCCTGGTGGAGCCGAAGGGGTGGAGAGATATAATCAGAAACCAAGGAAATCGAAACTAATTAGAGCAGGGAAACAGGAACTAAGGGAAACAAAACAGAATATCTACATAAGAGTCCATAACCGTGACACGTAAAATGAGATTATGGAGCTCACACTCAAGGAGGAAAGAAAACACCTACGTTTTATTCAGAGGCCCAAACTGAGCAAAAATATGCAATTTGGTGCAGATGTGGATACTTATATGGCCAAAAAAAAATCTTTATAACAGTATGCCTACTTACATCAAATGCATATAGGCATCAGCTGTCACTGTATATCTCCCAAAAATATGTCTTAGTCAGATGATATTTAAAAGCTTAGTTTTATGATCCTAGCTCAAACCTATAATGCAATGTGGTGCAATCATACTGAATCAACACCAACTGTCCTTGTTGGCGTCAGTGTTGGAGACCCCATTTGCACAGTGATGTTGTGGTCAACTAACGGGTCTGCAGGAATTACAAGTAGATCCATCTTTGCGAAGGTGATATGTAGATGAAACTCCTTCATCCAGGCAGAAATGTCTGAAAGGCAGGCAGAGGTACGAGTTAAAACAGTATGATCATCAGGTTGAAGTGACAGATTAACCCTCTGAGGTCTGAGCTGTTTTCTGGCCCTGGAGGTGTTCTGACATGCTCTGACATTTGTG
>FLSR01004870.1:14415897-14437816 GCA_900092035.1 Leuciscus waleckii | reverse complement strand
GTGAATGGAAATAATGAGCTGTGTTTATTGCAGATTAAAAGGTCTACAGAGACTCGATTTTTATACTCTCTTTTTCAGAGTACTTATATTTTAATTATGTATTGGTATATAAAGACAGTTTAAACAAATTTTGAATGTTTTTTTTTTTTAGAAAAATCCTACCTGCCTTTAATCAAACTACAAAAGACAAAGAGAAAATCACTCCTTGCTCTTCACTGAATAACTTTTTTGTAACTTTAATAAGGATGAACCTATATTTAATTTGTACAGTGAAGACTATTTGCAGTGTTATTTACACCTACCTGAATATTATTTAATTTGTATCTTTGTCCTATTGTGTTTATTTATTTGTGCTATTGCTTGTAGTTTAATTATTTGTTCTTTTTTATTAATGACTGTTTACTTGTCTTTAATAATCTTTGAAATTTATATTAGTTAGTAGTTCTTCCCAGTAAAAATCGAATCATTGAATTCATTGAATCGAATTGAATCAAGAATCAAATCGAATTGAGATCTTGTGAATCGGAATTGAATCGAATCGAATCGGGACATTTTAATCGTTCCCCAGCCCTAGTGAAAATGTTAAGTCGATGTCCCTACGATAACAGACCGCCATGCATCTAATAAATTATTAATTCAAAAACATTGTGCAAGTTTACTGCAACAATGGAGCCACGAACTTCACATACATTTGAAATCCAGCTTTTAGTTGATCTTGATACGCAACACACACGTCTCCCAGAAATCCTGTAGAATTCAACCAATCAGATGACGACTTCAAACTCCCGAAGTGAAACCACCAAGAAACACTGAAAGCCTTCTCTCTAGTGCCAATCCGGCTTCTTCAGTTCACGATCACCAGTCACCGGTCACTGCTTGAGTGATTGTGAGAGAAAACACTCTCACGTTCTCGTAATTCACACGTTCCTCACTTCAGGAGGTTTCAAAGTTCCCTCTGCTTAAGAGTCCCGTGAATGGCGGGATAAGGAGTTGAATCTGCATTTAGAGAGTCATTGGAACTTGCATGCTGTCTTTTACGTCTGCATTCCCAACCTAATATTACTGATTATGAATGATTATCAACCCAAATTGTTCATGCTTAACCGTAAAAGACCCCATGAAATTGCTTGACAGTTATGCATATATTTTTTTTCAGCATTGATGTATTTCATATGAAACAGGAAGTAGGGAGCGGGAGATTTTGAAGGATTCACTTTTTATAAATAGGCTTTCGTTTATGCAGATTTTTTTACTTGCAATTGCTAGTATTGATAGGCAGTAGCAACAGGTGGGACATTCTAATCATAAAGATCGTATTATTGGACAAAGGGCCAGTAAAGAGAAACACATGTCCAGCTTTGTCCAGTAAAGCTCAAAAGCAGCCATCTCTCCTCATCAAACACCACTAGCAAACATTCAGATGCCCACAAAGGCACGTTATTGAAGAGCTTGTGTGTCGGGCTCCAGCTGTCCCTCTGTTCCTTCGTATCTAAACAGGGATCTGGTAACCAGGAGGGCAGCTCACTTACAGCCCTCATCATGATATGTGATGTAATGAGGCCATTAGATCCTGCTAATAGGTTGTTGGAGCAGTCAACCGAGAGAAAAGGCTGGTGGATCGGTTTGCCCGGCCCACTGCTCTCAGGGTGGTCGGATAACACTGCCATTGAGCTCTGAGAAAGGTCAGGTGTGTGAGGTGTGGTGGAGTAACTCGTGATGACTTCCCATGTCACTTTTTTATTAGGTGATGCCTTTGAATCGACTCCAAGATATCTAAGACAATTGAGAAGTGATGAGTATTACCTCGATAATGGTGAGGGATGGAACAACTTTTGACAGCTGTTGCTGAAATGTCACCACTTCCCAATAGTGGGCAGAAATAGAAGATGGGTTATCAATGAAGCAGCTGTGCCTGATATTTTAATATCACATCTTGTATGCCTCCTTTTGGCAGCAAGTCAATATGGCTTCCCCAATATGGTCCCTGTCGGGCCAGTGCGAGCCAGGGCTTTAAACGGGCCGTGCCGGGCTGATAGCCTCGGGCTAATAGCACCGGGCCTGCGTTTCCACTGTCGGGCCAGAAGCTCCACAGCGCTTCACTAAAACACGCCCGTAACACGCCTCTCTGGAACAACGTCACACTAACCCATTCACCAACAAATGGAAGTTTTATCAGAAAACTAATCAGAAATCACTAGAAACAGCGTTGAAAACAAACATGATAAAAGCGGCCGTTTGCTGGCATTTTTGTTGTTTACTTGAATATTTAAAACCCAAGCATCGATGTTTTACCACAGGTTTACAATCGCTCTGGCCCAAGGTATTCGACGGGCCAGAAATCCTGGCCGTTGGCCCAGAGTAAGCCCAGATCAAGCCCCGGAAGTGACAGTGGAAACGCGACTGGCCCTGGCACGCACTAGCACGGCCCGGCCCTGGCCCGACAGTGGAAACGCGGCTAATGTAAACTTAAATTGTGTACACAACCACCCTATTGTAGTAAAAATCAATTCACTCTGTTTGTGATTATCCCCATAAATCTGAAACAGTGTCTCAAAATGAGCCGTTCAGGAATGTAATTCACATTGGAACAAGCCCCGCCCACGATTCCAGACAGACTCCGCCCTATTAGCTAAGCTCCGCCCCTCTGTGAGGTGCACACAGTCCGCCATGTTTATCTCCTGAAAATAAGGCAACTTATGATTTACATGGTTTACATAGGCTATTGTCCTGTTTCATATTTGTCAGTCAACTTTTCAAAATACATTCGGGGCTACACGGCAAAATCGGCTGGCGCCGCCTCTGGGCACGAGCTGTACAGGCTCCGCCCTCTTCTGAAAAGGGGCGGGGATCAGCAGCTCATTTGCATTTTAAGATACATGCACGAAAACAATTAGCATTTTTGTGTAACATTGGCACTATGTGCTATGGCGGTTTGTTAAGAACAAGAAAAATCATTGGACAAACTATTCTGCTAAAATTACTTTTTGACAGACACAGTTGAGAACATCTGCTCTTTATTTAAACTACTATGTAACTAAATATTTGGTCGCACTTTACTCTAAGGTGACAGTTACATTGTACTCAATCAAATAAGTACTGAGTAATAGTATTGTACTACATGTACTTATAGAGTTACGGTTAGGGTTTGGTTTAGGGTTAGGGTTAGTTGCTTGTAATTATGGATTATTTATTGTTATTACGATAGTAACTACATGTAGTAACGTGTTACTACATCACGTTAAAATAAAATGTTACAAAATATTTGTCCAAAGAATGAATATTCTATCACCCTCATGTTGGGCCACACTCAAATAGTATTATTTCAAGCTTCGTAAAAGTGTTTCATACGACCATGTACAGTACCGGTATATTCCATGTTTTCTGGAGTCATACAGTATAGTAGATATGTGTGTGGAACAGATGGAAATGTATGTTTTAATTGACTACTATAACCCCCCAGTGGGCTATAGAGTGCAAGAGTTGGGTTTCGTAAGTAAAAATCCCATTACTTTTCTCCAGAGGGGAACAGATTTTTAACAATAACTTACAAACCTTTAAAAACACACCTAAAGTAATCTATGATATATGCTTTGTTGAAGCCAGCAGTCAGTATTATTTGATATATTTATTAATCTTTATTTAAATAATCACATGTAACAGTGGAATTGTGATGAAAAATGTATTGTTTCTCTATACATAATCAACATCTTTAAATCAGTTGTCTTATATTTAGCCTTAGCTTCCAAATTTTGGTGCTTCTCAAACGGACAGTCTCTCGAAGGCTTGTAGACTCGAGTCCTCATCATTAAACTTTAGAATGAGACGGTCTAGTATGTGCGCATGGCTACGTCACACACATGTTTCAACCCCCTCGGTCACGATATGAAAATATTAATAAAGCTTAATTTTGGAAAAATACTTAGTATTGAAAATCTTTAAATTAACTGGCTTTCTATTAATGCAGTGAATGACAAGCGTCCATGGTCTCCCAGTGATTTACTTTATTGTCAGTTTAGTGTTAAAGTCCCCCTGTAGTCAATAATTATATCCATTAAAACTCATCTTTGATCACCAAAATGACATATTTAAGCGTTTTTTTCCTTGGAAAAAAATTGTTCATGCCTTAAAATATCTTGAATGTAACTTGACAACCTTGCCTCATTTAGTATACGCGGTTCTATGAATATGCAAATGAGCCCCGCCTCCACTCCCTCACTCAGCTCAGAGATCCACTGGTTGACGATCACACGTTGATCTGATTGGTTACAAGGCAGTTTGTGACGTCAGAAACACCAGCGATTTCAAAGCGTGTTTTTGAGACTGTCTTTGGTTCACTGCAGTTTTAAGGAGAAAATACTCAGCAATGCTGTCGACTTATGAACTTACACATGGTTTGTCTTAAAGCATATTAAAAACACCACATAGACACATAAACAACATTAAAAGCTGGATTTTCACCACAGGGGGACTCAGCATTGTGATTCTGATTGTAGACAATACGTTTATACAGTCTTTTATAGGCGTATTCACGTTTGAACGCACTAAAGTTTAACAACATTATTTTTCAATGCATTACTTCTGTATATAGATTTATATATTAAGTTGCTCAAGAAGTGACAAAACATTTAAACATACTTTTCTTATGTTAAATTCACAATATTTAAAGATAAAACTTACAATTGACAGAAACAGACTATCATGCCTTTTCTTTTGCATTTAAATCTCTATACAAGATATCCTGCGGGTCAGAAAGAACTTTATGTTTCTCACGAAGAGATGAGTGCCATCCATTATACTTGTTTATCTAAATGTGAGGTAAGGTTTTAGTTTCCCTGGGCAAACCCCGAATGTTGACTGTGAAACAGTAAATTTCAATTAAATGCATCTATGGAGAAATTACTTCATTACATGTCAATGATCCATGCTCTTTTTTTTTATGCGCACAATCTCTTTAATTCAGCATGTGCAGCACAGCAAAAATAGACTTGGTGCAGAAACGATGTAAACCTGGTGTAATGTGTGTTGCTGATACACTGTAGCGCTGTGTAAATGTCAGCTAATTAAACTCAACACATTTGACCTTTCTCACCTGTAGGCTCACCCGTATCTGTCTTCTGATTTTTGGAGAAAACTTGAGAACTGTCCATAGCATCTCCTGACTTTGATATACAAAGTTGACGTTAATTAGTCCGTGGATTCCCATTTAGCGGAACAATAAATGGGTAGACGTGTGTTTTGGGTTTGTTGCATTGAAATGATCTTGCTTGTCCAGCTCTGTTCCCAAACCTAAAGAGCTTTCTCACTGCCTACTGCCTACATAGGGAGCATCCTAAATGAAATATATCCTCATATTACTGGACTGGAATGCTCTACAACTCACCAACAGACCACACAAATGAGGCATGAGTGCCTCTTCATTTCACAACTGACGTTAATGTAATGCTTTACTTGTTTTCTGCTGTATCCAGATGAATTGTTAGCTTGACAAGTCAACAGAACATTTGTTCTAACTGAATTTTATTTATTTGTTCACAGAGACATTAAGCCAGACAACATTTTACTGGACGAGCACGGTAAGTCCCACAGATACTATACATTACCATCACACTAGTGCTTCTTGTTAAGACGAGCATACTATTACTCTTGCTCAATTTGACTTAAAAAAAACAAAAAAACTTGCCCTTCAGAGGTACCTTTCATGTCAGACAGGAAATGTTATTCAAATCATACAGCGTCTTGAGAAGAGGCGTTAAAATGAGTGATAAAACAAAAATCCATAGAATTAGAAGGAAAGACCTCAGCCATATAGGCAATGTTTAAGGGAGACACATTGCCGTTTACACCTGGTGTTTTAATCGGCCTCTTTTGTCCACTTGGAGGGTCTATGGGTGGGTAAATATTTTGGCTTTTTCAGATCTTTCAATCTGATTGGACAAAATAAGCTCACGCAATTTACATATGAACACGAAAGAAAAACACGGCGAGCATCAGCTTTAGTTTCTGCTCTGAAGCCGCAAGACCAGCCGAACGCTGTGAGTGTGTGTGTTAGAAATCAGGAATGGTGAGAGAACATTGTGCTTGGTACATTTTCTCTTCAAACCAAACTTGTGTCTCCAGCTGATAAAGTTTAAATCCAGTCTGGCTAGAGCTCTTCTCATAATGTTCACGCATTCGGTCAGTAGACGGAGAGTAGACGGTCTTTTAGAGGCTGTTTGAACACATTCGATCACATGAGCGTTTACACTACGAAAGCAATCCGGTCGAATGTGTTTTCAACTCCCTCTGGAAGTGGAGAATGTGGACGAGCTCAAAACGTTTTAGACCCCTTTTACAGCTGTGTTTAGAGTCGTCCACTTGTGATCCGATCGACCAAAACACACCTTAACACCAGGTGTGAACAGGGCCTTAGAGACCAGAATGCTATAGAGACTGTTTTTTGGAGGGGGGTGTTCTTTTGACTTTGACAAAATCCCTTTGAAGGAAAGCCTGCTGATTTTTGTTTGTTGAATAAATGTGTTTGATATCTAAATGTTTTACCTTTATTGAAATCGAAATTGGGAATCGATAAGAATCAGAATTACTACAATTCGTTTAAAGCCGTACTAAATATGTGCAATGCCTCTGGGTAGCTGTTTTGGATCTACACCTGTCTTTTGAATGGGGAAATACTGAAATCTCAAAAACTGATGGTCATGCATATTACATAATTTAAATCAATTCAGCAATACAATCTGTCATGAACTGTCTCTAAAAAACAAACAAAAAGCATATTTCAGGTTGGTCCCGCCAATGCGCATGTGCAGTTCTAATTGAATATTAGCAATTTTATCGCTATATCTTTGTGTATATTGCGATAATATTAAAAGCTTTGCTTAAAAATACCAATTTCACTCATGTGTCAAGAGAATGACTGCTGATTGGTTGCTGCTTTCAAGCGCTCCTGTATACTCTGTGAAGGTTTCTATTTCCATAGAAGGTTTCCCAGCTTTAAGCATAAATCAGAGATTTAAGAGATTCATTGTGCAGTATAGACAAATACATTGATTATAACGTGAGTTCACATCGGTGTGATTGACAGCTTCAGTGATTATGAAGAAAGCGCTCTTTGCTTGCTTTCTGCTTTTAACCCATTCACAATTTGAATAAAAGTTTATAAAATGCAGTGATTCACAGTGATAATCGTGGCAATGGACGGGACAGAAATCTGATAGAGTATATCAAAATAGATTAAATTGTGGATGTGGAGTGTAAATGCAAACTAACAGACCTGCCACTTGTTCTGTGTAATGGGTTTTCCCTGTTCTTTTTGTGTTTCTTTGTTCTTCAAAGAACTCACTGGCGAGTTTTGCATTAAAATTCTATTGTAATTTTTTTTTTTTTTAAGTATTCACTTTGATTAGGTATTGAATGTTATTTATGGCAGAGAGACGTTCTTGCTTCACATAGGGTTGGCTGACTAGTGTTGTCAGGGAGAAACAGCAAACTGCATAATTTTTCATTAAAATATAAATATGAAGATGGCTGTGACTCCATCCCTAAACAAACACACAGCAGGGGGTTGAAAACTACAGAGAGGCCTTGTGAGTTTTTCTCTCTCAGCATCTGTTATTCTCTCTTATACTCTTTTGTGTGGGAAGCAACAATGACCACATCATTTTTCAGTATCCTAGGTTCTGGAAATATTAATCTTCAGTAAAGAGTTATTCTATGTCATGAACCAAACCACTCAGCTCAATCGCATTACAAGCTTTGCATTGAGTATTTCAAAATTGGCAAAAAATTACATTTTTTATGCACCTAAATATACAGTCGTGCTCAAAAATTTACATAGGCTACACCTTGCAGAATCAGCAAAATGTCTCCCTGTGGTGAAGCTCCAGCTTTTAATGTTGTTTATATGTCTATGTGGTGTTTTTAATATGCTTTAAGACAAACCATGCGTACATTCATAAATCAACACCATTGCTGAGTATTTTCTCCTTAAAACTGCAGTGAAAACTTTTAAACAGGATGAAGATGTCCAAATGTTTCTTATTTTGTTTAAATATCAGATTTTTTTTTTCATTTAGTACTGCCCTTCAGAAGCCATAAAAGATACTTACATGTTCCCTGGAAGTCAAATTAATTACAATTTACCTTGATCTTCAAATGCAAAAAGTTTTCATCCCCCGGCTCTTAATGCTTCATGTTTTCGTTCTGTTGCATCAGTGAATGTTTGATCCTTAAAAAAGGTAAATTGAGGGACTCAAACACAACTAAAAAAAGGTTCAAACATTCACTGATGATTGAACTGATTTTGAATTTGAATTTGATTTTTTTTTAAACAAAACAAGAAAAATGTGGACATCTTCATCCTGTTCAAAAGTTTTTTTTTTTGTCTTGTGGATTATATGGAAACATTTAATGTCAAATATCTTATTCACGACAGTTCTAAATAAAAAAGATAACATTTAGCATTTTGTATGATCCCTCTTATTTTGTTAAAATAATTTACATTTTGCAGATTCTGCAAGGTGTATGCAAACTTTTGAGCACGACTAATTTTAGGCTCTTTCTATTGTGCACATTTTAATGTGGCATTTTTGCCTGTGGCATCTGACCCTGCGTCCCAATTTTCATATTATCTGCCCTTAAATTGTTTCTGATATTAGAATTGGTGTGTCCCAAATTCTTATGTTGATGCACACTCTTAACGGCGCTTTGGATGAGGATTTAGTTCAGAACTACATGTCTCCCTTATCCTTATCTATTTGGTGTTAGAAACATCTGAGTCATGCAGTTGTGTGATGTCTCCAGGACAGATTGGAGAATATTGATCTAGACAAGCATCACCTACCATTTCTGTCCTTTAATATAAGCCCTGAGGTAAACATCTGCTCCTGTGCTGAAGAACATATCAGAGGAGGTTTTGTGATCTAGGATTGCTTCTGTCTGTACAGATTAATGTCACTGGTCTCAGAGCAGTCATTTCAGATAGATTATGAAGACAGTATATCTTGGAAAGGGCGAACAGTTGCTTTCATCACACAGCACTGAAGGCCTGTGAACACTAAACAGTTATTGTAGCTTTGACACTTACTTTTATGACCCTTATGTATTGCCTCTCCATTTCACACTTGCTCTGAGTGAACTCTATTTTTGAAGTATTTGGTTTATTTTGGTTTATTTAGGGTTGCCAATGATTGGTTGTTTATGTGGGGTTGTGATTTCTTTCAATATTTAAATTAATATAAATTTAATCATTTAAAATCAATATCAGAATTTATATGTACATGTACTAATTTAGTTCATTTATAAATATAGCCACTCTGGAGAAAACAGTGATGTTATTGTCCAGCTCAGTTCAGTTCTCATATAATGGTGTCAATGCAGGCAGATCAATAATATTGTTGAATATTAAATGTTATTTGTCCCCAACTAAGCAAGCCAAAAGCCAAAGGCGAGGAAACAAAACTCCATCAGTGGACAGAATGGATAAAAAACCTTTTTCCTAGGGAAGAAAGAGGCTGGAACCGGTGAACATTAAACATAACTTAATAATAAAATAAACATAAACAAGAGAGCAAAAGAAAAGCGGCAGCTCCTTACAAAAGTAAAGCGGCAGGCCTAGTCCTCTCTCATCCTTCACTGTCGTCACTCCTCCTATTATACTTCCGGAGGTCGTCGGTGGGACTCAAGATTGGTGTGGTGTGCAGGTGACGCTCATATCCTCGCTCCGTTCCCACTGCTCTCGGCGCTCCTCATTCGAGCAGCCGGCAGGAGTCCCCCCGTTCCCTGCTCCTCCCCATCATGGCGGACGGCACCAGGCTCCGACCCACGGCGAACAGCGGTGATCCTCCACTCCCTCACGGACCGCAGCCGCCCCTCCAGAACCAGGCCACCGGCAGCAAGTTCGTCCATGAGCGTTTACACTGCAAAAGCAATCCGGTCGATTGTGTTTTCAAATTCCTCTGGGAATGGTGGAAAGTGGACGAGCACAAAACGTTTTAGACCCCGTTTACACCTGTATTTAGCGTCGTCCACTTGTGATCCGATCTGACTTTTTGGACTTTGACAAAATCCCTTTGAAGGAAAGTCGTTCCACTCTGTGGCCATATTTGCAATGCCTCTGGGTAGCTGTTTTGGACCAACACCTATCTATTTGAACGGGGAAATACTGGAATCTGAAATATATATCCACCACCTCAAGTGGCCATGGCGACAGACTCTGCACAGCCCTGCTCGATGGCACCCAGATCCCCCACAGTGGCGAGGGCTCTTTGACAGCGTGTTCCTTCTTCCTCCCGGGTTTCGGCACCAGTGTAACAAGGTTAGATGTTGTGGGAAGAAGGGGGCAGGAACAGGCGAACATTTCACAGACTTTAATACATAAATAAACACAAAACGAAAGTAAAGGCGGCAGTCGTCCGTTATGCACACACATAAACAAAACATAAAATATTGTCCAAGGGCCTCATTTATAAACGTTAAGTACGCACAAAAGAAGGCTTTTTTATAAAAAGCAAACTTGACGGGAAAATGTGCGGTCCTTCACGCAAACTCTGACCCAGGCGTACGCACAAAAACGGGTGAAATGAGAAATGGCGACACCGTCGGCAGATGGAAGAAACACGTGAAAGTGTGTGAAACTGTAGACCGTTGTGTAAAAGAAATGGCAATTCTGCCTCTCATAAATAACATGAAGACTTCACAAAGCAAGTCTTACAATTAACAGCCTACACGAACACGAACACCCGTTTGATCGATCTGCAGTGTAAAACAAACAAAATCAAACAAAGATTACAACAGAAATGCAAATGAACACATATTTGAAATATGTGAAATATGTTCTGCAATAATATTGCCATGTTATGCAATTCATCCTCATAACACAGCTCCAGTTTCCCCCCCCACTCGTGGCAGACACACGCTGGCGATGGAGCGCTAGACACTTTTTTGCATCGGCTTTGATGTCCGACCATTTCTTTTTTATTCCGGCCACGGTCGAGGCTGTGAGGCTGCAGCATTAACGGCGTCTGCAACCTTTTGCTACTCAAGTGCCTTTTTGGCATTAGTAATGCCCACACTGTGCCCTCCAAACAACATTTTACTCCTCTTTTCCACCTCGCCAACGATAATTTCTACTACACATTGAGTGAAGTTACGTTTCTTGGTTTTCCTCTCTGTGTTTGCCATGATTTCGCAATCGATGAATATTAACTTGTGGGCGTTTCACAGACTATTTATGGGCAACTATGGGCGTGACATGAAGCCGCAAGAGGTGGGCTACATTTAGATTTGATTGTGATTTATTAAGGGAAAACTGGGTAGGATGTGCGTGCGCACGGTTTTATAAATCCGAATATTTCTGTGCGTACGCACGTCCTATGTTTCATCCGTACGCCACTTCTGACGCAAATCCTACGCAAAGTTTCTATAAATGAGGACCCAGGCCTGGTCCTCTCTCATCCTTCACTGTTGTCGCTCCTCCTTTTATGCTTTCGTAGCTCCTCTGTGAGATACGAGGCTGGTGCGGCACAGGTGACGCTCATTAGTTATCACGACACCTGGCTCTCGGCCTCGTCCTGCTTGCCAAAATGACACTGCACTTTTCTCCCTTCTCCCCTCCACTGGTGGGGCATCATGGTGGCCACAGCACCTGGGGGTAAGGACTGATGAGGCAAGAGAAAAGGAGACAGAAGATGAGGAGGGAGAAAGGCAAGAGAGATGAAAGAGGGGAAAAAATCAATCTGGGTCCGGTTCCCAAAACACACTGCCATCTGGTGGATTTCCCACAGCACCACGCTCTCTTTAGCCCCTTTCATACAGTGCGTTGATCCCGGAAAATTGCCATAAAATTGCCAGAGTACCTTCTGTGTGAACGCAACACGCCCCGAGATTGATTCCGGGATCGATTCCAGAAGGGGACCTAGTAACATTGCCTGGATTAGTCACGGAACGCGGCCTTTGTGAACCAAAGCTGTAATCAATGCTGTAAGGGGTGTGACATTACACGTCACATCGATGTCACGTCTTTACGGGATGTGTGTGAAAGTGCGCACAGATTCCGGAAAATCACTGGCAGTGTGAATGAACCAAAATCAAACAATCCTGGGACAAATTATCGGTGTATTTCCCGGAATCTCTTTGTGAAAAGGGCTTTTGACAGCTCATCCCTCCTTCCTTCCGGGTGTTGGAACCACAAGGTTTGTTGATAAGGGAATAATGAGGTGGGAACCAGCAAACGTTAAACATAACTTTAATAATATCAAAACAAAAATATATTAAAAAAACATAAACAAAAATTAAAAATCTAAATATAAGAAAATGTATGACCATAAAAATGTGTCAATGGTGTAAGAATAATACTTAAACGCACAATTCTGTGATGAAGTTTTGTTATTTTACTTTAAATATTGCTTCTCAAAAAAAAAATCTATGTTTTGAGGAACAAAATAATAAAACTGATTAAAAGTTATTTTTGCAATGCAAGTTTTGGTAACACTGACTTCATTGTATGGACAAAAAAAGCATATTTTAGACATTTCACAAAATATACTCTTTTACGTTTCACAGAAGAAAGAAAGTCATACAAGTTTTGAAACATAGGCTAAGTAAATGAAGACTGCCTACTGCTGATGAAGCCTATGGCAAAACAACCATATGCTTTTGACTGAAAATCAGATATTTGGAAGTCAAAATGCTTTTTAAGGCCATCTGCTCGGCTTACAAACACAGACCAGTGCTCTTTTGAACCCCTGGAGGGTGTCGGTAAACCGCTGACTCCTGCAGACCTCACGTCTAGAGGAGGTGCTCTCCACAGCTCAGTGGACACATGGGTGTTTATATCCTGAGGAATAAAACATACGTTGCCTCCATTGCTTATACTGCAGTAGTCAAGATCACTACACAGAGAGAGTTGAAAAACACTCTGCATTCTGACAGAGAGAGAAAGACACAGTTATGAAGCAGGGAGGGAAAGAAGAGCAGGACAAATGCCATGATTCGTTCACACACAACACATTTTTGAATCATAGATTATAGGGATTTAATACCATGTCCATGTGATGGGTATTAACTGATTATATGTCATCTGGATTACATAATGAAAAGAGTCCAACAATTATTATTATCACGATTCCCTGTCTCACTGTTTCATGGACTCTTATTTTGTAATTCTGTTCTCTTGCTGTGTCTGTGTTCTCTTCCTGTGGTTTAGTTCCTGTTTCCTTGTTTTTACTGCATCTTGTTAGTTTTCATATGTTCATCTGCTTCAAGCCTCATTGCTTGTGGATAATCAAGTCAAGTCAGCACATGACAGTTATATTACGTTTTAAAATACTCATAATCAGACTACAGTAAAATTTTTATTGATTACTTAATATTCACAAAATGGCAGTAAATTATTAATAATTTATTGAGTCTCACTAATTCTTCTATTCTGTCTTTTAAATGGTCCTTTCTCAATTCTCAAAAGTCAATTCTGCTACTAAAATAGATAGATAGATAGATAGATAGATAGATAGATAGATAGATAGATAGATAGATAGATAGTAAGACTGCCGACTCTATAGAACAGTGGTAAGGAAAACTAACTTTACAGCGCTCCGAGAGCCCTCTAGTGGTTGGGAGCATTTCCGCTGTGTTGTGGCTTGATTTCGTTGTGTTGTGGCTTTATTTCATTGTGTTGTGGCTTGTTTCCGTTGTGTTGTGGCTTGATTTTGTTGTGTTGTGGCTCTTTTCCATTGTGTTGTGGCTTGATTTTGTTTTGCTGTTACTTGATTTTGTTTTGTTATGGCTTGATTCCGTTGTGTTGTGGCTTGATTTTGTTGTGTTGTGGCTTTTTTCCATTGTATTGTGGCTTGATTTCGTTTTGCTGTGGCTTGATTTTGTTGTTTTGTGGCTTGATTTCATTTTGTTGTGGCTTGATTTCGTTTTGTTGTGGCTTATTTCCATTGTGTTGTGGCTTGATTTCGTTTTGTTGTGGCTTGATTTTGTTTTGGCTTGATTTTGTTGTGGCTTTATTTTGTTGTGTTGTGGCTTGATTTCGTTGTGTTGTGGCTTGATTTCGTTGTGTTGTGAACTTATGTTGGTTTTCAAAATTCCGTTGTGATGTGCACTACTGCGCCACCGTACTTTAAGGTTTATTGTTGATTAGTAATAGGTAAATAGTTAACATTCTAATGGACTACTGATGTTACACAAGCGTGACAGGCACACAAATTCGATAACCATTTCATAATTATATACATTGCATTAGGAAAGTAATCCAAAATTTGCTGGAATGTTTACATACATTTTTTAATCTCAAAAAGACATAATTAACTATGAGGTCCATTGTTGGTGTGTAAATAATGCAGCTCCTGCATGAAGCTGTTTTACATTGATATCAACACTGCACACATCCACTCTCATCTACTCTCTCTATAATATAGGGACACATATGCATATGCATAGATAAAAAGAAAATCCCATGTGCTCCTTCCTTCTGTGTCTTGTCATACACACTCAGATACACACAGCATCTGCTCTAGTTTTCTCACAGCCTGTGGCGATGGCAGATCTTCATCAAGGTGAGCGGCTGACTTTGGCCCTCTCACTCCGGTCACTGTTATTTCCTTCGCTGCTCACCACACTTAAAGTCATCTCATTACCAGGAAAGAGTAGAGTAACAGTCCCACAAATCAAACCAAACTGTTTTATCAGGGCAGAAAGGAAGGAGTAGATTCTGGAAGGTGCTGTTTCAACCTCAATATTGAGACAAAGCTGGGCTGTATATATTGTAGAATGGGGGATTACTGTTGTAATGCAAGCATGTTGTATATGAAACCCTAGAAGCAAGGCGACAAAGGGGTAGGGATGCACAATATATCGGCCACCATATCGGTATTTTGGCTGATAAATGGTAATTTTTCAATGTTAAAGTTATCAAACCGATATATTAAAGTCAATAAAAAATGGATTTTTTCCTTCAGCTGAGAAACTTCATATGGGCTCTGTTCGCCATGATGGTTTTGAATCGCTTAAAGGGTTAGTTCACCCAAAAATGAAAATTACCCTATGATTTACTCACCCTCAAGCCATCCTAGGTTTATATGACATTCTTCTTTCAGACGAATACAATCAGAGTTATATTAAAAAATGTCCTGGCTCTTCCAAGCTTTATAATAAGTCCATAAAAGCGCATCCATCCAGATAAAAGTTCTCCAACACAGCTCCGGGGGGTTAATAAAGGCCTTCTGAAGCGAAGCGATGCGTTCGTGTAAGAAAAATATCCATATTTAAAACTTTATCGACTAAAATAACTAGCTTCCGGCAATGGTGAGCATGGGGCATGGTCGACCCAGCATCTGGTAAGCCAAGACTATGGTGCCCACTATCCAGTGAGACAACCTTTGCTTGGAGAGAGCCTTTCCCTTCAGCTTCCCACCAAAACAGACAAAGAGCTGGTCTGAGGTCCTGAAACACTATGTTCTGTCTACGTAAGCACGGAGGGCGCGTACTGGACAGAGCAGTGCCATGGCTGGGTCTGCCTCCTCCGAGGGCAGCGCTTGCAGGTTCACCACCTGATCCCTGAAAGGAGTGGTGGGAACCTTGAACACGTATCTAGGCCGGGGTCTCAAGATCACGAAAGAGTTAGCCGGCCCAAATTTTTACCCTCTTGATGGAGGCCAAAGCGACCAGGAGCGGTGTCTTACTGACAGGAACTTAAGCTCAACTGATCGCAATGAGTGCTCTCTGCAGGGTTGATAAGACCACTGCAAGGTCCCAAGAGGGTATAAGAGGAGAGCGAGGAGGATTTAGTCTCCCCCTCAGCAACCTGACAACCAGGTCATGCTATCCCATCGTTTTTGATTCCACAAGGTCATGGTGCGCAGAGATCACTGCCACCCCACAAAGGAGGTCCTTCCTCAGAGGAATTGGCCAGGGAGGGGCTGTCGCGAGGAGCACCAGTTCGGAAAACCAAGTCCGGGTGGGCCAATGAGGCGCAACCAGAAGGACCTGCTCCTTGTCCTCCCTGATCTTGCACAGGACCTGTGCAAGAAGGCTTACTGGGGGAAACGCATACTTGCGGAGGCCCCGTGGCCAGCTGTGCGTTAGTGCATCCGAGGGTCCCCTTGGTCAGGGAATAAAACCAGTAGCAGTGGGAAGTGTCTGTGGAGGCAAGCAGATCCCAAATCAGATGAACCGTCTGGGAATGGAATCTCTATTCCCCGGGATGTGGCCGAAATCGTGAGAGCTCGTCGGCTACACGATTCAGCTCTCCGGAATGTAAAAGGCTCGACGCGACCTCAGATGCTTCTGACTTCATAAGAGGAGATGGCGGGTGAGTTGCGACATACGGTGGGAACGCAGACCACCTTGTCGGTTGATGTACGCTACTGTCGCTGTGCTGTCTGAACGGACTAGTATGTGTTGGTCCTTGAGCAACGTTTGAAAACGGTGCAAAGTCAAACGTACTGTCAGCAACTCGAGGCAATTGACATACCAAAGGCACTGGGGTCCTGTCCAGGAGCCCGCGGCAGCATGTCCATTGCACATGGCACCCCAGCCCGTGGCAGATCATTTAATTCATTTTAATAATAATACTGAAATCTGTATAGAAAACCAAGTGCCCCTGGGCCAAGACGAAATCATGAGTGTCACATACTTCCAGTCCTGCTCCAAATGAGCCAGTGCCATTGAGATGAATGGGAATGCTAACAGATAGCTATCTCCAGATATTATAGACCTTTCCGGTATCAAGAGATATTGATTCTATGATGTTAACATACTCAGCAGTATGTACTTTCCCATCACCAGCAAATGCAAATTGGGATGCCATTAGGGTGAGACTATAAATCTCAGTAAAGTCTCTGTAAGCATCCGTTTAACTGCTTTTATTTAAAGCAAAAGTTTTGATTATTGTTTAATCTCTTTATATTTTATTTAAATGAATTCAATTTCTTGTAGTCCAATGATATACAGTAGTGTACAGTATGTGGTTTTGTTTAGTGTTTATCTCTTCTTTGCAGGTCATGCTCACCTGACAGATTTTAACATAGCTGCTATTGTGAAGAAAGACTTAAAAGCCACATCTATTGCAGGGACAAAGCCATACATGGGTGAGAGCTTTCATACTTCTCTTTAACACTGAACGACTTCTAGTCATGCTTCATTTGTGTGGTTAAACAACTTCATTCAAAGGTTCCTTATTTTACTCTTCATTGAGAAATTCTTAAATGTTATAGGAAAGTAGTTTTCACAGTTTTTAATCAGATAAAGTGTTCTTTCTTCTGTTATAAAATGCATGGAATTCACAGTGAATCCTAGATGACATTAAAAGCCTTTTATAACAGAATTAAAATCTATGGTTAAAATATGGTTTAAGTGTACTGCTGAATGTACTTACAAGCATTTATGGTTAACTAAAATAGATGCTAATGCTATCATGTACTAACAGAAAATAAGGATTTTGGTCAAATAGAGGAACTTAAAGCTACACAGTACCAGGCTTTAGTATGTTCCATTCAAATTTGGTTAAAAAAAAATCATCACCAAATTACCATGGTATCACTGTGTAGGTACTATCAGAACATAATTTCAGTAAAGATTTGGTAGATAAAACTTAAGCTATCAAAGCTATAAATTCCCTGTAATGTAATGAAACCTATCATTTGAAAATGCTGAAACAAGTTCTGTACAAACAACAGTACTTCATATACTTTCGCATAATCTTTGCTGTTGTGTTTTCTATTGTTGCAGCCCCAGAACTGTTCCAGTCGTTCGAGGGAACGCACCCAGGTTACTCTTTCTCAGTGGACTGGTGGTCTTTAGGGATTACTGCATATGAGCTTCTCCGTGGACAGGTGAGGGACTCTCAACCATCTGATCTGAGATCAGTATTAGGACAAGACGTGATACTTTAGAATACTGTTCTTTCATTAATGAATAACTACAAAGGAACAAATAAGTACACTCTGTTAACATTCTAGTAACTAACAAGAAACTCTGATTAACGAATTAGTAAGTAATAGCGCTCAGTTGAATGTGGTAGTTCACTATTCGGTAATCGGTAACTAACTACTATTTTTCATACCTCACTAAAGACTACTAAGAACTACTATATACAGGTTCATAATATTAATAATGCATGATGTATAAAATAAGGTAATAGTAACCCATTAGTAATGAATCAAGTGTTACTACATCCTCCTAAAGAAATGACTAATTATTTGGATCAGTATTCTAAGGTGAAAAGCTTGATAACTACCTAATATTGACTGAAATCATTGTAAGCTTTTGAGGTTTTTGTGAAGTTTTGATATTAATGACTCAAGTGTTACTACATCCTTTAAAGGAACTACTAATTATTTGGATTAGTATTCTAAAGTGAAGATCATGCTAACACACTAGTAATGAGTAAAGTGTTACCAAATCCATCAGAAGGAATTACTATTCAAAATCTTACAAAAATCTCAAAAGCTTACAATGACTTCAGTCAATATTAGGTAGTTATACATTTTTTCTCTCTAGAATACTGATAAAAATATTTAGTAGTTCCTGTAGAAGGATGTAGTAACACTTGAGTCATTACTAGTGGGTTACCGGTACCTTTTATTATAAATTATGCATTATTCATGTTAATTGTTTACCTGTACGTTTATATAGTAGTTCTTTCGGAGACATGAAAAAAATGGTAGTTATTGATTAGCTAATAGTGAATTACCACATTCGACTGAGCGCTATTACTTATTAATTCGTTAATCAGAGTTTCTTGTTAGTTAATCGTAGTTACTAGAATGTTAATAGTGCGTTACTCATTTGTTCCTGTGTAGTTAATCATTAATGAAGGAACAGTATTATAAAGTGTTACCGACAAGACTCATCATGTGCTGCTGAGAATCAGCTGGCAAGCAAATGTAGACGTTTCATTGACTGTTGCATCATGGCTGATTTCCCCCTGGGTTCTCTCTTTAGAGGCCGTACATCATGCGCACTAACACACCAGCCAATGAGATCCTGCAAACTTTCCACAAAGCGCATCCCTGTTATCCTGCGGCCTGGTCTTCAGGGATCAAATCTCTCCTACAAATGGTAGCATTAATCACACCGTAGTCATACTTTATTGCATTTATTTTAAGGATCAATTAAGAAATATACATGATCTAATACCATAGGAAACATTGATTCCAAAAGAAAAGTTTCCGTCTGTTGTCAGCTGTTGTGTGTAGATGCTCAGAAGAGGATTTCCTGTCTCTCGGAGCTCCAGGACTTGGAATACCTCTCTGATGTCAATTGGGATGCTGTGCTTAGCAAACAAATCCCACCTGGCTTCCTCCCTAATGTAAGTATATAACACACACACACTGCAAATAAAGAAACATGCACATGTAGACTTTCCAGATATGAATTATTTTAACTTAATTTACGTCACACTTTGCAAAACTTGTGCAGATTTATGATTAACTGGTCTTAAGTGAGAGGTTTTGGTGCAATGAATCTTGGGAGCCATCAGTTGACCCCTACAAAAAAAAACGTTCGTTTTAGAAGGCTCATTTGCTGAGGTTATTCTTTGAAAATGTCTGTTTGGAACAACAGTTCAGCATGGTTACCGTGATTGCTTTAGCTTCAGAGTGTCCTGCGTAAGCAATATTTATGCTGTTTGGAATGCACTGTAAAAATGCTGAATTCCAAAATTGGCTCAACACAAGTGAAGTGAATCTTAGGAAAGCTCTGGCACTATTACAGCCACTTGCTTCAATATTTTGCTATCTGTGCGTTCCTAATGTGATGACATTCACAATGTGATGATGAGATTTGAAGTACGCTATAAGTGCACATTCAATACAATTAAGTGCCCTTCTTTTTGAAATAGTAATGCTTGCCAAAAGATTTTGATTTGTTCATGGGCACATTGTGTATCAATGAGTGTTTGTTTGATGGCAGAGGCGACGACTAAACTGTGACCCCACATTTGAGCTGGAGGAGATGATCCTGGAATCCAAACCGCTGCACAAGAAGAAGAGGAGGCTGGCGAGGAAGACGAAGGAGAACGGCTCTGATGGATCTCCTCAGGTAGCATCTCTCTAAGAGTAAACTTTTTCATCTTCTCTTCCTCGTATTACAGTTATTACTTCAGAACATGACAATCTCATCACAGTTTTTGGTAAGAACCCATACTGAACCCAGCTTGTTCACACTGTGGAAGGTGGTTGTGCAACAACTTGCATAACTGCAAAAAGACATCAACAATTAAAGTCTTGCTTATGGCATTAACATATTACCTTCACATTTTTCTGCAGTGACTCTGTGATTTGTTTGTCAGTATGAGTAATTTCTCGGATGGATTTATGCAGTGGGAATTGAAAATCGTTGACATTTAGAAATGATAAGTTTGCAGCACTGATTTAATTACTCTTTATTTAAGGTGGCCGTATTACAGTGTAATTATACATTTTAGTACTTATGTACTTACTATAGGGTTATGGCCCCGATTTACTTCAAGCGAAATCGAAGAACGAACTGCTGTGACATAATTTCGAACAAAATCATGCCAAAATAAAGTATAAACAGCTTGCCAAAGAGAACTCTCTGGAAACGTTGCCATTGGTCCGTGGCGAGTACGTAATAATAATAACTCCGCCTTCTTTGAACGAAAATTTTTCTCCAGTTAATTTCTTTTCATTCCGTCGAGGTCAGACACAAGTCACTGGAGAGCTGCTTTATAGAAGAAACTTAATTTGTAATTCTTATTGACAGAGACACTGACACTTTTTTCATGTTTAATTCTTTAAAGCTACACTGTGTAATTTTTTTTGTTGATTCTTAGCAAAAAACACTTAGTTCTTTCAAAAATATATGTGCTCATTAATGTATATTTACTTCTTTCAAGTAATAAAGTATTCTCGTAAGTTTATAATCTGCCATTGAAAGTACATACGGGTGAGGGGTTCGAATGCCGGTCGCCATGTTGCCCCTCCATCTTGAAACTACATTAGCCAAAGAGGGACATACCTGTAAATTCAAGCTTCGCCTTTCGCGCTTTACACTCAGTGACACAGAGACGAATGCGAGGGGGAGATTACTCACGACTGCCGGCAGATTTGAAAGATTGCTGACGTTTTAATTCTCTCTTTCGCTACCTTGGCGACACTGCTACATGTCCTCGAAAATAGGCGTGATCCTCCATCTTCAGAAATCTTTCAAATCTGCTGGCAGTCGCGAGTAATCTCCCCCTCACATTCGTCTCTGTGTCACTGAGTGTAAAGCGCGAAAGGCGAAGCTTGAATTTACAGGTATGTCCCTCTTTGGCGAATGTAGTTTCAAGATGGAGGGGCAACATGGCGACCGGCATTCGAACCCCTCACCCGTATGTAATTTCAATGGCAGATTATAAACTTACGAGAATACTTTATTACTTGAAAGAAGTAAATATACATAAATGAGCACATATATTTTTGAAAGAACTAAGTGTTTTTTGCTAAGAATCAACAAAAAAAATTAACCAGTGTAGCTTTAATTTATAATTCATGCAGTGAAGACAGTTAGCCTAAGTGTTTGACAACTTGATTCAATTTCTGTATATATTTCCTGTTAGAGCTACCTGAAAATCTTATAGCACTGTTTACAAGGTTACATGCGTCAAAAACAATGAAACAATATCTTAAACGATAACATTTTGACAGAGAGAGTAAAAATCTGAACCGGTTTGACTGGGCCAATAGAAAAGAAAATTAGCCCTGATATAATGAAGGGCAGGTAACTGTAACATTTATTGTAATGTGTTTATGTGAAGTTTGTTTTACGTTCACTTACATTTAAGTTATGTTTTTTAATGTCGTGTTTGTTCAAGTGGATGCGTGTTTAACGTCAACCTGTTCATGCAAAACAAATCTCAACATGCAAGAGTTTACATGTAAGTTCTATCAGTTACTGAAACTCCAGATGGCTCCGTTTT
>FLSR01004870.1:14385976-14415824 GCA_900092035.1 Leuciscus waleckii | reverse complement strand
TGTGTGTGTGTGTGTGTGTGTGTGTGTGTGTGTGTGTGTGTGTGTGTGTGTGTGCGTGCGTGTGTGTGTGTGAGTGAGTGAATGGAATACTACTGTAGGAGGAATACTGTAGGAGTTAGAGTTGTACATTCACATTTTCTGAATAGATCGATACTATATGACCAGTCCCTAAAGTGACTCTCCTGACTCTCCCTGTTTCTCTCTGATACCTACAGATTTCCTCCCACTAACTCATTCTGTCCTGACTGCTTCTCAGTTCTCTCCTCCCACTGAAGTCTGTATGTAAGGAGAAGTGCAGTCACAGATAAATGCAGAGAAAAATTAAACTGAACAAAGTAAAGAGCAGCATCCCACTCCCACAGCCCACACTGTCTGCACTTCCTTCCCAGAGTTCATGCTCTGTTCAGAGTAAAATCTTCTCTTTTTCTGCAGTCTGTGGCTAAATACACATTAGTATATCATTAGTGTCTGTTAGGAATGTTATACAGTTACAACAGCTTCTCTCAAACTAATGTTTAGAACCCAGACACCAACATAGTGTCCGGGCCACATCTGCTACATGTGGATTCCACTCGTACCAGATGTGGGCCGGATCTGGGCCGACACTATGTTGCTGTCTGGGAACACAAACACAATTAAAGTTCAGTGCTTAAAATGTTAGTTCACCCCCAAAACAAACTTTTCTTTGAAAAACATATTTTAAAAACAACATATCTGTACACTACTCACATATATTAATTGTGTAATGAAAATATGTTATTGAAAAAAAGGAATAAGTGATTATATTTGAATATTAATTCATAAATAAATAAATAAATAAATGTAAGCTTTCCTTGATGATTGAATAAAAGCTTTAAAAAAAAACATATAAAACCAACATGACTACAAAAATTTGCCACATTTTAATCTTTTTTTTTTTTTTGCATTGTGAATTCTCTTATTTTTCAATGAACCATTCCTACAAGATGAATAAATGTTGAACAAGCCCTCTCCTCGATTGTAGCATGCTAAGCATCAGTCACGCTTACTCAAGGAAATCCCTGTGCTTGCCAGTTTGAATCGTGGAGTTGCATGGCTGAGGTTTCTGGAGTAAGCACTAAACACTCGACACCTACGGACATTTAATGACACTCAAAGTCATGACTTCACACATTTATAGAGGCAGGAGTTACAACTCTGTGTTTTTGCTTTGCAGTACTTTTTCACATTTTGTGTAATACAGGATCAGTAATGGCCCTATAATGCTCAATTCAAGTCTGTAACGAATGGACAATCAAAATGCTCTAGACATCATGAAACATTCCCCCTCTCCCCTGTTGTCATCGGCTCTCAAACCAGTTCTCTTCAAAGACCGCTATCACCTCTGCTCTCCTGAACGATCTCAGCAAGAGACTGTGTCTGCAAGGTTACACAAACTTTCCCAAATGTTTATAGTATTTCTCCTGTGTTTTATGCATGTCCCTATGTTTTATTAGCCTAGTTATGATTCTTTAGTTATGTTAGAGTAACCTCAAATGTTGATATCCAAAGATGATGTATCACTGCTTTAATGTCTTCAAATCCCCTCTTTCTCAGTATCAAAAGAATTCTCTTTTGATTTTATAATCAATGGTGTACAACATGTTATGATAAATTGCATCATAAATATTTTTACCATACTTATGTGAAAAGACTGCACAAATTCTCCATGCCACCATGAACATGCAAATGAGGATAAGATGGAACAAAGACTTTCTCCCGGTCATCTTTGATTGGTCACCTCACCATATGGGTGTGAACCGATAGGACCTTTAAGAGTGCCTGATTAGTTCAGATCTTTGCTTGATCTCTTTGAGACAACATTTTCCTTTCTCCTTCCGGCAACTTCATCTTCAAGTTAACTTCTTTGGATTCAACGTGGACCACCCCAAGAACCCAAAAGAACGCTTCAGGCACTCCTGGCAAAATCATCAAGAATCTCAAGAATCTCCTGCATCTGGACTTGTTCAGCAACCGAAGTCAATGCAAGCACCCGTTCGCAGCCTTTAGATGCGTTCCTAAGTTATTGTGCCTCTTCAAGGTGATCCTGATTCTCTGATGTTTCTCGTAGGTTGTGGTTAACTGATTGTAATCTTGCCATTCTCTTTTCTTCTCTCTCTCTTTCTTCACTTTTCTTTACATTCTTGATTCTGTAAACAATTTTTACTTAGTTTAGTTGTGTGTGTAGCCTACCGTAGTCCCATCATTTATTAAACCATTATATCCACCTTTATTTACTGTTTTTGCCACTCACAAAAATATCGAAGTCACTTAAACATCTTGATCTAGCGACACCTATGCTATTACCCTGCTAGTACTTTATTTACTTTAGTGGGAAAGGGTTATTCTTTCTTGGCCAGGAAGATCATTTATTTCCTAGAATTGATAATTGATTATGCTTTCTGTTCATTGGATGAACTGATTAAATAACTGTACTATTAATTCTGCTACAGTCAATTCTAAAAAATAATTCAAATATGTATATTTAATTATAATACGTTTAAATGAATTACATATATATCTTTTGAGCTAATTTGCTACAGTCTCTTGTAAACCAACTATCGGCTTAAGGTCTGGCCAGATTGTGGCCTATTCTAGTCAAGAACCATCCCTTTAGATAAAAAATATATTTTGTTTATGTGTTTTTAAGCGGCATCTTTTGTCCAAGTAATCATTTGAAATAATGAAATGGCTCCATCAAGGGTTGTAAAGAAAACCATTTTCTTTATAACTTTGTTGTCAGCATTTCAGGCCATCCAAAACACAAATACAGAATATTTTGGAGAAATAAATCAGAAGGCGGGATACACAGTTCTGCTCATGGACATCTACTTAAGTTGCTCTAATTCAATGGTTCCCAACCTTTTGACTACAAGGCCCTCGACCAATTAAGACAATATTCGCAAATAGCAGTTTCTGCCTACTAAAACTTTAGAACTTGACATAACTAGAATAATTTCATTCTATAAATTTCCATGTCTGGAAATTACTTTTAAAATTCCCTCAGTAAAAAGGTTTCCCAAGACCATGGAAACCAGCACCTTAAATAAAAATTATAGTTGTAGGAACTTTTGTAAGATTGTCACTTCAAAGGATCGTTGATATTAGACCCATGTTTGTATTGTCTTCCATTTTGTTTTGCATTACAATATATCCTTTTTTGTATTGTGCCTGTGCATACCTTTTGTTTGTATTGAAGGTTTTATCTCATGGATAAGAAAATAAATGTCGTCACGGTAGTGAAAATGTAATGCCCACTTTCCTTAGCAGAGCAAGGGCAGCCTCCACGACTTTGGTTTAGATACCAGGAGACTGGGACAACCTATTCGAGGCAGAATCGATACGTTGAAGTATGTGTCCTTGAGGTCGATTGTTGCGAGGGGACGAATGCACATGAGAATGCGTTTCTGCGTTAACATCTTGAATGGGAGCTTGTGAAGGGCCCAGTTCAAGACTCACAGATCTAAGGTCAGCCATAACCCACCGCCTTTTTTGGGTACGATGGAGTACCCTCGCTGTGAACCGCGCACCACACCCGGGAACCAACCATCCAACCATGAGCGCTTGAGACAAGGTGGATGGTTCCACTCGAGTCCGATGCCCGCGATGACATGGAAAAGCATGGCCGTCAACTCTGAATCCAATTCAGTGCGAGTGACCACCCCAGAAGGTCGAAGCTCAACTTCATCTCCGATGCAGCTATTGACAACTGGTCCTCACCTAGAGAGCCGAATGACACATTGGTTCCCTTCTGAGGACTCGTGCCATCATCCGGCAGTTCAACGGCACACGGCACATTGGAGGAGCGGGAGGTCAGTGGAGACTCCCACTGTAACCCTAAGGTCTCCCAGAGTGTTAACCTCCCTGCCATGTGCTCTGAAGAGGAACCGGGCTGGGTAACAGCAGAGGGGACTTCACGAGAAGAGTCGTGACCGCAGTGTCGACATGGCCATTTTTATTCATTATTTGAGACTGTGAAAAAGTCAAATAAAATCTACCTTTTTATAGTGATCTTTGCAAACAAATCTTTTCATGAAATATTTGCCATTTCACATGGTTTTACCGTGCACCTCTTGACAAAAGCAAAAGTGAAATGCTTGACTTTTGGTTGCTTCCTCGTCACAAAGTGTTGTCAGTGTGAATCCTCCCAAAGGCCTCTTTCTGCTGTTCTGTTTAGTCTTTCTGACATCCTGCTGTTTGAGCACCTGTAGTCAGCGACAGCTCAGTTCAGTAGGGCAAACTCATTGTTGGACTCAGTCTGGATGCTTCATCACACTGATAATGCTTCTCTTCTCTGAGATGACTGCACTGACCTGACAAAACAACACAAAATGGCGATGACTGTGAGGAAGACCCCGTGAATTCACACTTTAGGGGCATTTGGTTCATGTCTATTAGCTTTGAGGTACTCTCTAAAAATGACAAACATTAACCTTTAGCTGCTGTACCGTACATCCGCCTTGGCCGTACAGCAGATCTTCCTTTTCTGGAAAAACAGACTGTAAATATTGTCGACATCATCTATCACTAAGGGGTGTATCCAATTTTTTGTCTAATCAAAAGCTACTCTAGAATGAGCACAACCCTCCTTTTAACACTAACCACTTCTGACCATTGTCTAAATGGCTCTGTTAACGTTTCTTGTTTCTCACATTCAACTAGCCTAAAAATGTCATCCCAAAATCAAACAGAGTGGTTCATAATGAAGTGCAGCGGAGCAGAATCAAGAATATCAAATATTTGGGAGGACTTGTCACCCTCATTGTCTATGATGGTTACGGCACTGCTTATTTCCGAATCCACTCCACTTTGTCTCATTTAATGTGAAACATTAACTCATTCTTTTCTTTTGATTGTGCAGAATGGGCAAATCCAACAACGCTTAGAGACTGTCCAAAGAGATTTCATCGTCTTCAACAGGGAAAAGTAAGAAAACTTGACAACTTTGTAAGGACATGACACCTTTTTTTGTTTGAATTTTTACAATAACATTCAGTTTCATGCATCATTTTCCTTTGTAAAGCAAGTGTTTTGTTATTTAATCTCAACAGTTGTTCTATATATTTATTCATAATATTGAGATATATGTGCATTGGTAAAGTTACACCTTGAAGTTTTTTTACTTTTTATGAAATGTAAGAGTTTTGAAACACCCTTGGCCAAATGAGGTTTTGCACTTATGTTCCAATATACATATATATATATATATATATATATATATATATATATATATATATATATATATATATATATATATATATTAGTTCCCTCCAGTAGGTCATGTTCGACGCACGTCGGACTGACCAGCTAAACTACTTCAAGTGTAACTAAACAAGACAATGCGAGATTGGCATCTGCCACTCTGCCCCGCAGTGCTATAAATGGGCAGGAGGTGCATCGCATATAAGCTTTTCGCTTCGATGCCGAGCAGTTTTACTGTTTCTGCTCTACAATCTATTGTGGCAAGCAGGACGAGGCAGAGGGGCCGTGAGAGAACGGTGCGAGGCCGGTGGCGTGATTGATAATGAACAACACCTGCACGACGCACTCACGGAGGAGCGGAAGCATAAAGTAGGAGCAACGACAGTGGAGATCGAGAGAGGCCAGGATTTATGTTGTGTTTTGTTATATGTGACAGCAGTCGTCCTCGAGGGGCTGCTGTCTTTACTTTCATTTTGTATTTGTTTATTTTACGTTTATTAAAGTTTTTGAATGTTCGCCGGTTCCCGCCTCCTTCCTCCCACAACATCTAACCTTGCTACATCTATGTTGAGAGAGTGTTTTTCGATACTCTTATTCTTTTTGGAAAGAAGCATCTGCAGTTGGTGTTGGTGTGACAATGCTTCAGAAGTGGTCGCGGTCTCATAAAGAGCTTAAAAAACAGCTGTTTTCACAGCTCTTTAAAGAGTGAGTGCACACAGCAGGCTGCACTGTCTCTGCTTGTGTTACCGCGCCTTCAATGAGAGTGATGCACGCAGCAGGCTGCACTAAATCCCTACTTGTGTTGCCGCGGAGTTTCCCCTGTGAGTTTTCAGCACCTGAGAGAGCTAATTTCCCTAGAAGAGCTTACACGGTCGTGACACTGCGTCTTTTTAAAGATGTCATTCCACTCGTGTGTTTCTGGATGCGGTCGTTAGCTGGCACCGGCTGATGGTCACGAGCGTTGCCTCACGTGTCTGGGCTTCGTGGATGAGTCATGTACCCACTGCGGGAAGATGACCATCTCTGTTCTGCAGTCGAGACTCGAGTACCTCAGACGAGGTAAAGTCCCTTCGCCTATTCCTCAATCTAGTCCTCTTCTGGTGGTCATCAAAGAGGTCTACTTCGGCAAATAGCGGCGGTGAACTGAGGATTACGGTTAGGGCTTCCTCCATGAGGAACCAACCTCCGTGGGGTCCTCACCCCTCTAACACACCGCAGCCAGTCGAGCTTCCAGAGGAACACACTGGACCTTCTAAACGTAGTGTACCAGCTGTATCCTTCAGGGCTCCGCCCGATGAACAGATGTCGATCGCTGCATCAGAGGGTGAGTCTGGATTCTCTGGGGATGAAGATTCTGCTGCGTTGCCACCTTCGGGAATGGTAGCGTTGTCCGAGTCTGACCCAGAGTTGATGGTTATGCTTTCCCGGGCCGCAGATAGCGTTAGGCTCGAGTGGAACCCTCCACCGTGTCCCGAACCCTCGAGGCTGGATGATTGGTTTCTCAGGGTGGCTCGCGCTGGTTCTCAGCATCCCGCCCCACTTCCATTCTTCCGGGAGGTGCATGAGGAGCTTACTAGGTCATGGACGGCACCTTTTACTGCCAGAAATCGACCAGGTCCATCGATGGTGGAGCGGCCAAGGGTTATGCGGGGATCCCCTGGTGGAGCGGTCGGTTGCAATGCTTTTGTGTCCAAGCACCGCGTCCCCCCTCCTGGGCCTGAAAGTACTTGTCCTATCTAACATGCAAGGCTTACGGAGCTTTCGGAGAGGCCCCCTCTGCCTTGCACGCCATTGCGCTTCTCCAGGTCTACCAGGCCAAAGCGCTCAAGAATCTGCACTAGGATGGTTCCGACCAGGGCGTTATTCAGGAATTGCACGCAGCGACCGGCCTCGCCCTACGAGTGACTAAAGTCACTGTGCGCTCCCTGGGTCGGTCGATGTCCACTCTGGTGGTCCAGGAATGCCATCTCTGGCTGTGCCTAGCGGACATGCGGGATGCAGACAAAATTCGGTTCCTAAATTCTTCGTCAACCCAGTTGAGAGCTGCGCCCAGCGGTTCGAGGACGCAACCAAGCCTCCTCACGCACCCCCTACCCAGCCGTGGAATCAGGTAGTGTTGCACCGCACACTCGACCCCACTTCGGGCCACCATGGAGCCTCCTGAGTTGGGTCTCTGTGTTCCACCTTGCTGCCCCACTGCATCCGTGATACCTTTGGCCCTGTTGGTACGGTGTCTTGGGGCCTGGCTAGCTCTCCGCAGCCACGTATTGGTCCGTACGGATAACACTGCAACCGTTGCTTACATAAGCCGTCAAGGTGGTCTACGCTCCCGTCACATGTCGCAACTCACCCGCCATCTCCTCCTGTTGAGCCAGAAGCATTTGAGGTCACTTCGTGCCATTCACATTCCGGGCGTGCCCAATATTGCACACGATGAGCTCTCAAGACAGTCTGCGCTTTTGGGAGAGTGGAGACTCCATCCCCAGGTGGTTGGATCTGGAAATGTTTCGGAGTCACTCAGGTAGGCCTATGCAAATATTCGTCTTCCCCAGTGAGCCTTCTCGCACAGATACTGTGTTAAGTCAGGAAGGACGAGGAGCAGGTCTTGTTAGTACTGGCCCGACCGGACCTGATTCCCAGAACTCTCACTCCTCGAGTCAGCCCCTCCCTGGCGCATTCCTCTGAGGAAGGATCTGCCTTTTCCTTTGAAAAGGGGCACCTTATAGGAGGTTCTAGGTAGTAAACACCATCACTTCGGCGCGAGCACCGTCTACAAGACACACTTACGCCTTGAAGTGGAACCTGTTCGTCGAGTGGTATTCTCACCGAGAAGCCCGATCAGGGCCGTGCTCTCCTTCCTGCAGCTGGGGTTGGAGCGAAGACTGTCTCCCTCCACCCTTGAAAGTATGCTGCCGCGATATCTGCACATAACAGCCCCATAGGAGGTAAATCAGTGTAAATCAGCACAACCTGGTTATCAGGTTCCTCAGGGGGGCGAGGAGGATTTAACCTTACTCCATACCCTCTTGGGATTTGTCTCTGGTGCTTATTTGAGCCATTGTAGTCTGCTGAGTTGAAAGTTCTGTCGATGAAGGCATTAAGCCTGGAATTCGGGTCAGCTGACTCTCAAGTGACCTGAGACCTACCACGAAGAAGTTCCCACCACTTCCTTCAGGGACCAGGTGGTGAACATGCAAGCACTGCCCCTGGAGGAGGCAGACCCAGCCCTAGCTTTGCTTAATCCCATTAGCGATTTGCGCTTGTCCATGGATCCAACACAGAGCAGACTAGCTTTTTGTCTGTTACTGAGGCCAGCAGAAGGGAAAGGCCGTCTCCAAGCAGAGGATGGCCCACAGGATAGTGGATGCCATCGCCTTGGCATACCAAGCCCAAGGTGTGCCTTGCCCGCTCGGGTTGAGAGCGCACTCTACTAGAAGTGTTGCATCCTCCTGGGCGCTGGCACGAGGCGCTTGCTGACAGATATCTGTAGAGCTGCGGGCTGGGCGACACCTCTGTTGTATCCATGAGAACCGGTGCTAGGCTGGGTGCCCATATGTAGTGTCCCAGAGGGGATTGCATATGTGTATTCTTCCATGGTATAGCTCCTAATCGGAAGCCCGTGTCTTTCCCTAGACAGATTCCGCTCTGTTGTCTCTGCCAGGTGTAGTCTCCTCCCTAACTAGGTCGAAGCCAACCCAGAGACATTCCATATGTAGTAGAGCCCTAGTGGGTTAGTCTATGTGTGTAGTTCCACATTTACCTCCCTGCGGGCAGGATTTGGCTTCTGCAGCCGTCCTTTTTCAGTGGAAAGGGCACGCTTTCCAAGTGTTATCCAATAGTCTCACTGAGTGGGTCATGCTGAACAGCAGTGATCGACCTCTGCAACCTTACGCAGGACACTGGAAGAGGCAGCATCTGTGGCGCTTTGGTAGAGATTCCTGATTCATCGGACAGTCTGACATGGCGTTGAACGTGACCGACTGAAAGGGAACGTCTTGGTTACTTATGTAACCCTCTGAAGGAGGGAATAGAGACGCCACGTTCCGTTGCCACAGTTGCTGTACCACCGCTGGGCGGCCGGGTCACCGGCTCGGCTCCTCAGCGAAAACCTGATATGCGATGTAACTGCTGGCCATTTATAATCCGCACTGTAGGGAGAGCGACAGATGCAAACTCAAATGCCAATGTGCATTGGCTCGTTTAGTTACACTATAAGTAGATTGGTCTCTCGCGAGATTCCTTATTCGTCGGGTCAGTCCGACATGGGATCGAGGGTAACATACGTATTTGTATTATTATTTTTATTTTAGTTAAAAGTTTGAGTGATTTGTGTTCTTGGTTCTTATTTCTTTTAATAATTTTTTATAATTGTATAAGTTATTTTAGTACATCAAGTTAAACTATATGAAAAGGAGTAATGTTGACAATTAAATAATAATAAAAAATGAAGTGTATATATATATATAACTGCACATTTTCAGTTTTAACACTGTGTGAAACTTTATCGAGTCATGGATTTGTTATCCTTTCTTTGTTTTGGAGGTTGCGGAAAACCAAAGCAGACACTGAGACTAACAACCTCAATGCAGAAGAGACAAACAAAGCCATTCATGACGGACAGAACAACAACGTACAGCACTGTTTATCAAGTTAACATTTGGCCGGAGGGACACGCCACAGCTTCCTTATTTCACCCCAAGCTCATGGCAGAGCAGACGCCCCACTGCAGTTTCCATGGAAAAACCCCAGAAAATGCATGAGAAAATCCATGGAATATCATGGGTTCCAGGATGGATTCATCAAGCTAGTGTGCCCCTCATGCTCTGCATTCACTCAAAAACTGACGGCGTACGGTAGTTTACAGTGACTGACAAAACTGAATACAACAAAATACCATTTTCAAAAAAATAACTGAATGATGATGTTCTCTGCACCTGGCCGTGAAAATGTGTGCCTTACTAGTTTAATGGATTTCCCCTAAGCGTTTGGAGGCACATGAAGATTTACTGCTGTCTGATTCAGCGAGTGATCAGACTCGAGCCATTCGCCATGATCTATAAAGCTCTTCTTAACGTACAAATGCAGAGAACAGAATGCGAAAGATATTTATTTCACCTCATTATGTGATTAATTCCATCCATGTAAATGTGAATCTTACAGAGCTGCAAAATACTGTCATTATGTCACTGAGAATCTTTTTTGCCTTTCTGGATCTAAAGCTTTTTTGAAAATTCATTGCTGGATCCCATTGTGCTGCTGAATAAGATATTGACGACACTGAACAGAAAAAAAAACTGATAATAAAACAATTTAATAGCATCATCTGACAAGTCTGAGTAAGGTTTGCATAGCCTAGGAATATTCACGCAAGGTTGTTTCTGGCTCATTTATAAAACAAGTTTTAGATTTGTAACATAAAAAATCCCCTGCACTGCGCCCAACCGTCCTAAGCAAAACAGTCGTGTACAGGCCAGGTGTTGTCATATTGTTACATTTGTGAAAATGTTCTGTTTAAAGCTGCAGTCCGTAGTTTTTCCTCTTTGTCGCCATCTCTGTTCGAAATCTGCAATTGCAGTTATTGGCGGAATTATCAACTTTTTTCATGTGGGTTGTGCCTCGGCACGGCACAGCGCGGATGAATCCATTGTTTTGAGGAGAATGTGCGGCTGTCAGTCGCCGCCGGTGTGGTGATCTGATAATCACAGATTCTACTTTTTGGAAGTTTGACATCCACTTTTGTTCTGACCAACTAAGGGGAAAAAGCATTGCAGTAAATCACGCTGATTAAATCTAAATCAAACCGTGCAAATTATACTTTGTTCTCAAATTGTTAATGTTAACAACATCAGCATTGCGTGACTACATTTAATGTGTATTAGGGCTACCTAATAGTTATTAATAGTGTATTAGGGCTACCTGTAGTTCTGTGCAGTCTAATTTCTAATTGTCATACCAACAAATTAATGTTCCTTAGAACTGGTTCTCTTTGAAATACAAACACACATATCTGTAACCAGATGCATATTTAAAACTGGAATGTAATAAAAATTTTACCTTCCAATATTTATCCTTGTTTTCCCATGGGCCGGTTGCAGTCTCTTTTTTTCTGTAGCCACTCTGAAGTCTTTTGCATTTTACAGCGGGTGAATCTCCAGATGTCACTGGTGATTGTCGTTTGAACCTTTCTGGTCCGCCATCAAATTTATACGTTTAATTATATAAAGTGCTGTGAGAACAGCTATAAATCTCCACACCCTCACACTCATAGCCTACTAGCTGAGACTCTTCTTTATGTGAACAGTACCACTGGAATTAAAAACATTATTACAAGCAGGGAGTTTTGAACACTGACTGGTGATGTATTTGCTCAAACATTTATTTTGGATCATTTTTAACCCAAAAAAATTATGGACTGCAGCTTTAAGTTTGGTGGAAGCATACAAAATATTACTCATCTGATATCTCTCTGTTTCTCAAGATGAATAAAAATCGCCATCTAGTGGCCAGGTGAATATTAAATCTAACAGACAAACTACCCACAATGTGGAACAACAATGACAATTATTACAAGAAATATTATTGCTTCCAGTTTAATTTTAGAAATGACAATTTGTTTCGCTTTGTTATTATTCTAATCTAATTAAGAAGGTTTTACTGGTCAGGGTGATGTTTTACGCTGTTTCCACTGATTATGTAAATGAAAATGTGGACTGAGTTTGTATAGAGATGTGCAAATCAACCCTTCAGTTTGAAATACACTGTTAGCTGTGTTAGAGAACTTGGTAGCAAACAGAATAGAACCATTAATGTCTTACCACTTAATCCAGTGAGAATAATTAAATCAAACGATATTGTCACATCATAAATCAGCTGTTTCACTCTTGGTCTGAAGCTATTTTTTGAACACCTCTGTCCCAAAGAAAATGATGATTTTCCCTCATTCGCATCTGTACAGTGTCATATTTTCCATGTAATTGTTAATAAAAAACGAAATTTAATTTCCTCACACGATAAGCATAGTGTTGTACATGTGTTGAAAATGTTTGTGTGTATGTTTTAGACTAGTTTTTATTTCCTTGAACTGTAAGGTGATAAATCATATACAGGCAGTCAGTTGTAACTTCTGTTTATTGAGGAACAAATTTTGCACATCACACATTCACTTTGACCTGCTTTTTTTTTCTCCTTCATTTTTGACCCAGCTGTTAAAAAAACGGGGGGGGGGGGAAAAAAAATAAAACCTAAATAAAAATAAAAAAAAAAATATNTACAATCAAACCTACATAAATATAATAAAGACATATTCCACTCCATCAGCAAATCACTTTATGCCATTGTTATTTGGGACATGTAACTCATTCCTCAACTAGACCTCTACCAAAGTGACATGACAGATTTAGATTTTAAAAACTTATTCCAATACTTCTGTGATTTAAGAAAAGACATTGTAGCACCTGTTCATCATTTTTCAATAGCTGACATTTGAGCTGTAATTATGGTCGCCTGAATATTCAACAAAACTGAAATGCAAAAGGTGAATATCTTTCCCATCTAGTTCACCTTTATTTTCCTTTACTGAGATTCAATGTGCCGGATTAAAGTTCAACTACTCCTTCATATATGACGGGTAACGGATAAAAAAAAAGCAGTACAGTATGTGAACTGGTGTTTGAGCAAATGCAAATGTTTTGTAATATTCTACACCAGTATATCATTGCATGTTTTTCCTTAACATTCATTCAACTTTATAATACTTAAAAAAACTCAACACTTCAACTTCATTTACAAAGTAACATTAACTAGCATAATCACAGCTGATATACGAAAAAAAAAAAAAAGAAGCTTACGAGGGAATACAGACAAAGCCCTATGAAATACATGACAGTAGTCCTTCCTCTACTGAACGCAAACGCCTGCTGGAAATTCTAAAGACTTTTAATTCTACTTCCTTTTTTAAACATTGCAAACCATCCAAACAAAGTCGGTTTCACTGTAATTCTAATGTCTTCTAGGTCAGTTTATCTAAACACATCTAAACGAACAAAACGCTACACTAAATGCCCTAATATCTGAACGGGCTTTGCTTTCTTCAGAGGTGGACTACTGATCTTCAGTCGCTCAGCAGGAGTAAATCATCAAGGGTAAGGCATGAGGTCAGTGTTTTACGTTTCTTTTGTTTCATTTCCTGACTAATCACCTTACTTCTACATGGTTGATTTTATCCTGGTGGTCCCTCTTTACATGCTCTTTATGTTTAACTAAGAGAGGTGATGTTGGAGCGGCCACCAGGGGGCACAACGATGCGTCTTCCCGCGGTCTGACAGGGGCTCTTCAGGACCTATAACAGGACACACAGAGAGAGAGGGTTACATGAGGGCACGGGTCTTTACTTAGACTCGGGTCTGATCACAGTAAAGCTGCGGTGGTGGGCGAAATATGGTCATTTCAATAGAAATCTGAGGGCGGAAAAGTTCCAGTTCCCCACACTGATGTCGCTTGTGTTCAAGTTGTTCATGTGAATTTGCGGCGTCGACCAACAGCTGCTTGGTTTGAATTTAAAGTCCCTTCTGGGTGAGCGATGCTTGGACAATGGACTTTTTTTGATGTGCCATACGCTAAATTTGGAATTGATATGCTTATAAATGTAAAGGATTTGACGATTCTGTTACGTATCTTAGTTTCGGTGGACCTCCTTTACACATAGAAAAATACACATTTTAAATACACACACACACAAAAAAACAATGGACCAACAAAAAATAAAAAAAGTTGTTCTCAAATTATATTTATGGTTTGATTCAAATCTTAAATTCTGACCATACTTAATATATTTTCTGTAGACACAAGCCAAAATGTTACTAAAATGTAGGACAATATCATTTTTTGGGGACTTTTTACAATTTCACCATTAACAAAAGCTAAATTAGCTATAATATAAGAGTAGAATTTTTACTTAAGATAAAACTGAAAACGTTTCTTCAGTGTACTTACTAAAATTAGAGAGAACTCTAAAAAGACCTTAAAGTTTATTGTGATGTCTTTTTAAATTGCATAATATGATCTGGATAAAACTCACAATAATTCACAAAAAAGTTTAAAACAATTTAGTTTAAAATATTTTTTAAACTATATGGTTTCTTTTCTTTTTTTTAAATCAATAGGGAGTGTCATTTATGGAAGCTTGTTTCTGCCACTGAATTAAAAAAAAAGGTAATTGTGACTTTTTGGGCCCTATCTTACACACGGCGCAATGCGGCACCAAGCGCGACAGAAGTGTTTTTTGCTAGTTTCAGCCCGACGCAATTATCATTTTCACGTCCAGCGCCACATTGTTTAACAGAAAATGCATTGTGCCCATCTGTGCGCCCATGTGCTGCTGGTCTGAAAACGAGGTGTGTTCAGGTGCATTGTTGGCGCGTTGCTATTTTGAGGAACTGAAATACACTGCGCCATTGACCAACTGAAACCTGGTCTAAAGTCAATGGCGCAGTATATATATTTTTTGTTATTTAAAGAGCGCGTTAGTAATGTGCGCCTAAAGGAGGGTCCACAACACGCGCACACTGTTTATTACACACACAGGGACGCACAGCAGCACACAAACATGCCAAATATTAAAAATAATAGGATTACAATGTAAAAAATTATTGTGTTCATAAAGATATGGTGGAATCCGGCTTGTCCTGTAGATGTTCTGCTTGTGCTCTTTTACCTCGCGCACGAGCAGATATTTAGATCATAATAATCTGCGACTGAAAAGGACAATAAAGCAAACCGCTCACCAGAAGATGCAAAGCAAAATACACCGGTATCCTATTACTGGGCACCACACAGAGAGGAATCACAATGCTCCGCTTAAACAGGCTTTTTATCATGCCCTAGAACCTAACGCACCATCTATAATTGTGCCGCACAGGTGTTCTCACTATCAGGCTGCAGTTCAACGCCAGTGGGCGTGCCTTGCCAATTAAAATATACGCAACCACTTAGGGCGTTTTTCCACTGGGTTCGTTTGCTGCGGTCCGAACCCGAGTGCGCTCGTTCCCGGCGCCCTCCGCAGCGTTGGTCTGGTTTCACACTCAATTAGTTGTATCGAACCCAGTTGCGTTTGCAGTGATCTTACGTCATCGCAAACGCACACGGAAAACGCATGGAGAATACAACTCGTGTGAGGAAACAATGATATTCGACAGTGATACGCATGCGCGGGATACTATACTTCCTGAACAAGCGCGCACCCGAGTCCGTGTTGCTTGCACATTAACGCGAACCGCGCCACGGCTCGGGAGCAACAGAGCTCAGACCACCTCCTCCAGGTAGTCTCGGGTTCGGTACTCTAGTGCGCACCCGGGTCCGATGACAGCGTTCACATTAGCGATTTTTCATGCGAACCGTGCCCCGGTCCGCACTAAACTGCCAGTGTGAAAGCGCCCTTAGACCATGTGCCGCGTGCACCGAGCATTTGTCTTGTCGTTAAACTAGCAAAAGTGGATTCGGACGCAGCCGTAATGCACTTGTGCCCTGCGCTTTAGACCATGCTCTTAGATCGTTAAAATAGGGCCCTTTTGTTCACAATTCTGACTTTCTTTCTCAGAGTTTATATTTTGCATATTTTTGAGTTAAGTCACTGACTCCTTAACTAGCACATATCATTGCATATATTTAGACTTTTTATGGATTAACGCTGGGTTCTGCGTCTGTTTTATCCCACTATTATTCAATAATTAATTGAGTCTGCACTGTTGTATGAATATGAGACATCATTTCCCAGGGTTACCGGATAGCGTGAAGCCAGACTGATGGAGGTTCCTTAGAGGGGCTTTGGTGGGTGAGGAACGGGTGGAGGCAGACGGTGTTCCTCCCCTCGACATGGCTGTAAACTCAGACACGGGGCCGTCATACATGCCCCTGGGGACCGCCTTCAGTGTGGCCATCTGTACGACACACAGACACAAAACACTTCAGCTTTACACAGGATTGTGTAGCATACCGTTTATAGAGAGAGAGAGAGAGAGAGAGAGAGAGAGAGAGAGAGAGATTTGGGTGTTGCAATTACATTCCATAGATGCATCTATCCTCATGTGGGCCGTTTTGGGAAACTGCGTGTTCATGTAAATTGTACATTTCATGTTCTCTTGGAAATTGATTCCAGATTTTGCTGACAGATTGTTGAGAAGGTTAATCATGTTGCCCTATTTCTACAATGTAAGCAAGATAATTTTGAGATTTGCTGGCTTAAAACTGGAGTAAAGAGTCCAAAAATATAAATATATTTGCAAGATTTCCAAAGCAAGTTTTCATTAAAGGGACAGTCCACCCAACATGAAAATTCATGAATTAAAATGAATCATTAACTCACCCTCGTTTCATTCCAAACCTTTCTTTGAAAATCTTTGAAACACAAATGAAGATATTTATTATAAATTTCTTAATGATCAGGCTAAAATAAACCTCATTGGTTTTCATGCATCAAGCAAGCATGAGCATCAATTTACCATATTTGATGAGCTCTATGTGTGTTGATTTAATACATTTATTTGTTTACTTGAATTAAACCACTCAATTCATATTGATTACTTTTACAAGCTTAAAGGTTTTGGTTGAATGGACTTTTAATGGATGGACAGAGATAATCCATCTTATAAACAAAAATATCTTGTTTATATATTGTATTTCGAAGATTAACCAAAGTCTTATGGGTGAGTGAAAGATGACAGAATTTGGTTACACTTTATTTCGACGGTCCACTTCAGACTTTGCAACTACATGTCAACTACAAACCTGAAGCCTATTTAACAGTCTACCAATACTCTAATGACAGTTAGTTAGTAGAACGTCTAAGTGGACCATCCAAATAAGTTAACTATCCCTTTAAGATAAACTGCAAAAAAAACTGTGTAGAAGAAAAAGGGGAATAAAATGAAAATACAGATGAACTCCTGTTCTTCTCAGCGTGAGCTCTACCTGTTTCCTGGCTTTGACACGTTTGTAAGCGAAGTCAGGAAACGGGGTGCAGGGAATAAAGCGTCCGGTGCCAGAGGTCGCGTGCAGGTTCCCGTCTCCAGAACGTCTTCCCCTGGCAGATGACCAGCAGGGGCGCACCTCTCAGCTCCATGCCCTCCAACACATTATACTCCGCCGCCTAGAACAACACAAGAACATCACGCTAAGAAAGGGCATTACGCAACACTCGTGGAACAACAATGACCACTGACGAACATTACATGGTAGACATTTACTATACCCAGACGGTAACGTGTCGGCCCAGATCCGGGCCACATCTGGCACATGTGGATTCAACGCATACCAGATGTGGGCCAACACTTTGTTGCTGTCCGGGTGGCCGTTTTTTGTTTCATAATGGAATGTTTGTATATTAAATCACATATTGGCTTTTTATAGACCTTATGCGCCAGAGAAACGAGGGCGCCGCCATCTTTAGAATATTGTCTTTTAACTCTGTATATTTCTATGGCATTGCTGTCCAGGAGTAATTAGCTTTTGAAGTGGATTTAATTAATGTAAAGTTAACGAAAGTTATCATGAGGACTGTAATGTTTAAAGCAGATGACTTAACAAATGTCAGTAGACCGGGAAGATTTTAAAACGAGCCGTTCGTTAATAAACACGCAGAATCGCTGTGAAAATACAGACCGGAAGTCAAAAGACAACGAGCGCAGCGCTGAAAAGGGGCGGGGCTACAGAAGCTCTATAGGATTAACTGAACTGAAGAAATAATCAACAGATTAACAGTCTACAAGTATTTACCATTCAAACGTTTGTTTTTGAAAGAAGTCTCCTTATTTGATCAAAAATACGGTAAAATCAGTAATATTATGAAATATGATTACAAATTAAAAGAACTGGTTTCCATTTGGATATATTTTAAAATGTAATTTATTCCTGTGATCAAAGCTGAATTTTCAGCATCATTACTCCAGTCTTCAGTGTCACATGATCCTTCAGAAATCATTCTAATATGATGATTTGATGCTCAAGAAATGAATGGAAGGTTCAGCGTGACATTTAGCAGCTGTGCTTTACAACAGACTCTCGCACGTACACAGAGACACCAACAGCCGTTTTGAGTTTGAGCTTCTGCACACAGAAACTCTGAGATATTCCACACTAATGAAGATCATGTGTAGGAGAGTAAGATCTAGTGTACGACTCTGGCCTCCTGTCCTTCATTCACTCTCTTTCTCATTCCCCAAACAGCTGGATACAGGAATAGCAAAAAACATCCTTGTCTTTTTCCTCGCCTTTTTCTCACACTCTTGTTTTTTTGTTACTTCTATTATCACTTCTTTCTAGTTTCCTACTCCCCCTATTTTCTGATTTCTTGTTCTCCAGTGGACACTGTAAAACGCTGTGATGTCCTGCCATGATCCAAGGTCTTTGCATTTGGCAATCGTCCATTCTTTGTGTGCGAAAGCAGGAAATGACACGCACGCAACTTCTGCCAAGAATGCTGGCATGGGCTTCATCTTATGTGGAATAACACAAACGCAAGACTTTCGGGCAGGTGATGAAGTCATGTTTTAGGTGTCCTCGAGAGCATGAAACCAGAGCCACGGGATAAACAATCAATAAACATCAGCCATTTTGTCCACTGTTGAGAGCAATGGCAGCCAGTGCTGTTTGGATATGTAATGGTCTCCAGAGAGGTGGCTGAAAGGAAATGAAAATGTGATGTCATTTTGGAGTTGTGCTGAATCTTTCCCCCTGAGCACTGCTGCTTTTCAGACGATCTACATATATAGCTCTTGTAATTCCTGCTCAGGAAATTCCCGTTCTCATCACACCCGAATCTAAAATCTGATTGTGGCTCTTCAGTCAGTAGTTGTATGCTCTTGTGCTGATGTTGGTAATGTTGGCTATACACAGGAAATTGTGTATAGTGTATAAGTGGCTAAGATTTTTTGCGATGGTAATTACTTGACCGTCGATGAACGATGTCACACTAAAGATGAAAGTATGCTTCAGCTGTCTTGCAAATTCCATCAACGGGACTGTTCTCTTCCAGCAGTGGTGTCAAGTTCAGCTCCTGTAGAGTCACTGTCCTGTAGAGTTTAGCTCCACACAGGGCTTGACATTCACTTCTTTGCTCACCATTACTGTGGCTAGTAGTTTTCCAAAGTTACTAGCCACTCAACATTTTCACTGGCCACAATTTTGGCATCAATACCATGAGGAAAAACTGGCATTTAGATATTTTTTATATTATCTCATAATTTGGCAGCAGGTTTATTAGGCTGATGTCACTTTAAGACCTGACGCACTGATCCATTATACTGTTACACATGCGTTTTCTTTCTCAACTGTTTACATTCACTTAAAACATAACTGACTGTGTTTACGTGAATACTCGTCAAGACCGGAATTTTGACATTATTTTGTGTGTATTTGACTGTTTAAGCGCAATAAGCAGCGAAAAAGATCTCAAATTAGTTCTGAGAGGCGGGTTTATCACTTTGGGTGTCACTTTGTATCATCTGCGGGAATTAGTAAAATTATGCGCAAGCCCGGTTGGACTTTTTCATTTAACAACTACTCAAAGAAGAGGATAGAAAATACAATGAATCAAGTGAAGACCTGGGCTGAGTTTAAGTTATTTTTTTATGCCCTTGTTCACTCGGATGTACGTCATTGCTTATGTTGCACTACTGGCTGAACCCTTGAAATGTGTTTAAATGGAACGCACTAAGCTCTTGATCACTTGGAATGCATAATGGATCTGATTTATTATTTACAGTTTTTTTCCCTTATGAAATTGTTTACACACCATTCTACAGACTTGTATGTATGCTTGAGCTGTTGGAGAAAATATCAACCAACAAAAATGATAACAATACAATTAACTATAGCTGTGTTATAAAAAAAAATGTCAGCTTAGGGTAGCTACAAGTATTATTAATGACTTTAGATAGAATTTGGGATTGTCAAATTTGGTATTATGTGGTTAAATGTCAAAATAACTCCAATATGATACACTGGAGTTGTGTGGGGGTAAATTAAGCGTGATCTCCTGTGACATCACAATCGTGTTGCACTGTGGTCTATGAATCTGCCTGAAGTGTACATATTGAGTAGACTCGCTCCCTCTGTCAAAATCGAAAGGTCGAGTGTCTGTCCAAATAAACTCCCCTCTTCCACTTTAAGAAGTTGAACACACTTCAAAATGGCAGCAGGGATTCCCCAGAGGGAAAGTGCTTAGGGAGGTTATGCGAGGATGCGAGTGCCTAGTGAAAGTTATGCAAGGAAGTCAGAAGGTACCAACGTAACTTCTGTATAAAAACAGTACAACAGACGCGAAAAACACATTAGTACAAGTTTCGAGTGGAGTACATGCACATACACACTTTCTGGAGTATACGCAGAAAGGCTAGAACGCTCGATAACATAGTGGCACACGGAAAAACAAAGAATACCCCAGGCTAAAGGGGTCCAAGATGGCTGATTTTGCCCGATAAGGTTTTTATTGAATTTTTTTAGAAAATAAAGTTGTGGAAAAAACGCATATAGCCGGTTGGAGCTTTAGAGGTTAATGCCTTGTATAAGGTTAAGGTATACTTTATTGCCCCTTTATTGCATCATTAATACTTTTAAATAGCATTGGAGGATTTTTCCTTTGAATCTCAGTGGTATTCTGTGAATGTATAGTTTGTGGTTTGAGCCTAACCACTCCTCCACAGAATATGTGTAACGCTGCTCAGGTTTTGATATTCATCTCTGCTCACACAACAACTGTGTCAGAGGTCTAGAGTTCACGGTGTTTGAACTGAACACTAGCAGCTTAAATTAGCGTTTCCATTTGTTACACAAGTGTGTTTGATTGTATTGAATGTGCACTTATACTGCACTTTAAATCTTATATATATATTATATTTTTAAAAAACTGTACTTGCAGATAATATAATATTAATGAAAAAAAAGGTGACTTAAGAGTACTTAAAGAGAGTACACTTAAGTACACTTTGAAAATTACACTTTAATAATTTTACTTTATTTTACAGTCCTGTTCCCCATGTACATCCTATGTACTTATTACAGTAATTACAATAACTGGGTAATAATAATCTTTTATTGTGCTTCAAAGAAGTACACTTATTTTGATGTGCTGACTAACAAATAAAGCACATGTCAAGTACTTGATTATATTTAACTGTAATGTGCTATTTGATATGTATTTTTAATGTAATAAATTGCAACTTCATCCTTACAACCGTGCAATAAAATATATTTCAAAGACAGTACAAGTAATTACGAAATTACATTTAAAGAAGTACTCTTAAGTTCGAAAAAGCAAAACTAATTGCTTCTTTTTTTTTTTCATTTATACTATAATACATTTTTAATTAATTTTAAATAACATTATTAAGTGTCTGAAAGCATTCAGTTTCAGACTTAGGTATATTATTTTTGTAATAAAGTATGCTGAGTGTAATTCTTTTTACAGTATCCACAGAACATGTGTGTAGTGGATTGTCTGTACTACAGTATGCTAGGGTTTATTGGGTGGTTACCAGGGTGTTGCTATGTGGTTGTTAACTCAAAGTGTCTATGTTCATTGTGTTTTCTAAATATGGCTCGGGTCACCCCTTCAGTATAAATCTGTGGCTTTTTAATGTGTTTTATTATGCACCATGCAAAAAAACTATTTGTAAATTGATACATAAAATTGTAATTGATTAGAAAAGTAATAAACTTCAAAAATCTGCATTTTAGATATTTATGTCTGTGAGTTAATGTTTGGTTCCTATCCATAAACCTGGCTATGTACAATATTATGAGTGATGCTTGCAATTCCTCTCTCCCCTACTGCAGCAATAAACTCCTAATAACTGTCTGCTGAGACTTAATAAGGAAATAAAAGGAAATCCAAACTCAACTGAAGGTCTGATTGTCAGATATCTTCTGTTTTTGATGCCTGTTTCTATCCAGCGGTTTTATTTATGAGGGAAAGCATGCAGGCTTCCTGTATTAACACAGTTTGATTAGTTAGAATCATGTATTTCCGCTCAGAGGAACTGGAAGGTCAGTGAAAGCCAGCCAATTCAGTTCTCTCTCTATGTTTAGACTTTCCCTTTGAAATGTGAGTGTATAGTGCGTTCACTGGATTTTTCTACAGGGCACCTACAGAATGATGTGTTTTAGCAGTGATGGTCCGGATGGCGTCTGTGTCCCAGATAACCAGATCGCTGTCTGAGCCCACGGCTATCCGGCCCTTGCGTGGATACAGGTTCAGGATCTTGGCGGCATTGGTGCTTGTCACAGCGACAAACATGTTCTCATCCATTTTACCAGTGACCTGAGCAGAGGAATGACAAACACAACTGAGAATGAAATGCCGCATTAGGGTGAATCGAGTAAATATGTAGATATACATCCTTCCCTCGGGTCGTTTTGACCCGAAACTCATTTATTAACAAATTCAAAAAATTGAGTGTTCATCAGAGGGGTCCAAGACCCTAGGACATTTGTCGCACTTGAACCACGAATACACACAAAAAATTAATGGATTCGAGGAGTTTTGTGGCTGACATTTAATAAAGTAACAAATCCTTCCCTCGCGGGTCAATTTGACCCCTTAGGAATGAATGGAATGCGAGGAATGCTTCAGTACACATAGAAAAACCTAAAAAGCTCAAAATTCAAACAAAAAAAACTCTAAAACTTTACCAAAAAATTATTTTATAATGTCGACATGTGTATCTGAATGCATACTGAAGATAAACTGACTTAAGGCGCCAGCGGAACAGCTCATTTGCTCCATATAGAGCTATAAGGCCATCTAGTGGCTATGAAATATCATGTTATATTATTATTTTTTCCACAAGAGGTCGGCAAAGTCACCCAATGTAAGATATTTTGAGCTGAATTTAAAGGGTTATGCATGAAATTGTGAATTATTTTGAATTAGTTGAAAGAATGTGAGGAATGTGCTTAAATTAAACAAAATTTATTGCGAAAATCTAGTAATTTAAAGGTAAATAAAATATAAAATAACAAAATCTTGAATAAAAAATTTTAACATTTTGAAAAATTAAACCCAAAAATGTAATAAAAAAATTGAACAAATATATATAATAAATAATAAAATGAGCTTTCTGGATTTAAAATTTTTTTAGTATCATTTTATGTCTTCGGGTCATTTTGACCCGCGAGGGAAAGATTTGTTACTAAGTGCTAGGGCTGTCAACGAATATTCTAAATTCGAATATATATTCGAATAGTTTTAAAAAACAGAAATTCGAACGTGAAAATTAATATACCTATACAAGTTATGTATGTCTCTTTGTATTAATTTGTCCTGTTATTGACGTAATGCGCGTCATTGAAAAAATGCGCAACCAGATGTTCGAATAGTTCGAATATTCGTGTGTTTTTTAGAGGGAATATTCGAACGTCATTTTTGAGCAATTTTGACAGCCCTACTAAGTGCGAGGGAAGGATGAAGGTTATATTTTCTGGATCTGAAGATCTTAACACCTTTTGATAAAATAAACTGATGTGCAGTCACAGATATCAGAATTTCACAATGGCTTTGAATGCTGCACATCCAGATATTATTTTTAACTGAATCTCCTGTATCCACTGTGATCCTCACCACAGCCTTGTCCCAGATGACAGACATCCTCTCCTCTACTCCATTCACTCCTTCAGGAATCTGAGTGAAGTCATCTTTCCCTATGGCCTTCTGAGCCACGGTAAATGTGCAGTGAGCACTACCTGTCACCGACAGATCACCACTAACAGAGACAGACACATCACAATACTTCAATGACTAGACTATACTGTGTATGTAACAGCCAAAAACAACATGTTTAATTCATATCAACCACTGTGAGAAGTAAGTGCACTTAATTGTACTGAACGCACACTTGTAGTGTACTTCAAATTTTACTTTTTAATAAGATAAAATAATATTAATGACATGAAAGGCCACTTAAGTGCCCTTGAAGAGCGTAGTCGGTTTCTTAGATCACTTACAGTAAGTGCACTTTAAAAAGTTTGCTTTGTAATGTCAAATTAAATGTTTTACAATAAATTCTTTTAAATCATTGTTTTATTAATCTTTTGTCATGCTTTAAAGTACACTTATTTTGATGAGTTGACTTGCATGCTAAAGCACAACTGTAGTGTGTTATTTGATATCAAATTTAAAAGTTAATATAATTTAAATGTAGATATATATTTTAGTTTGCCATAAATCAGTACATTCAGCAGTAACTTAAACCATATTTCAAAGACAATAGAAGTAATTATGAAATTACATATAGATGTTCTTAAGTCTTACTTAATTGGGTCGAAACTAGTATTTTTAAGAATTCTTAACTAATTGCATTTAATATAAATTTCAACTATAATACATTTTAATCTAATTGTAAATAAAATGCAATTGAGTGTCCGAAAACATTACATTCTCATCTCACTTAATTAAATTCTAAGTATATTATTTCCATAAGTACCCTTTTTAAATGTATGCTAAAGTCTACTTACTTTTTTTTTCTTTATTACAAGGGAAGTCAAATTAATTTGCAATGGCTTCAAAGCAAGTTAAAGTAAAAATCAGTGTGAGCATCACCAAATTCAGTTTTAGTAATTAATAGTGTCAAGTACATATGAAATTGAGCCTATACAGATCACTGTTCTTAATATCTGCAGTTTTGAACAAATAGTGAGTGCATTATTCAATGACTTATAAATTTGAATCTACAAATCCCTGCTTATCCCAGCATCTCTGGCCACAGGCAGGGAAACACCTTGGATGGATGGCCAGTCCATCACATTAAATTATTTGACAATAAACTTCAAGCATATCGACTTTCATACTTACAATCAATGAATTTTAGTCAATCGTTTAAATCAGGGGTGTCCAAAAACTGTCCTGCAGAGTTTAGCTCCAACTTGCCTCGGCAAACCAGCCTGGAAGTTTCTAGTATGCCTTGTAAGAGCTTGATTATCTGGTTCAGGCGTGTTTAATTGAAGCTGAACTCTGCAGAACAGTGAGCAGGACTGGACACCATTGGTTTAGATTAACATACCCACCAGTTAAGAATTAACTGACAGATATATCCCAAAATATCTTAACATATATTTAGGGATATATTTGTGCTTACCTGGACAACAGGGTGTTCAGGTAGTCTGGAGTGGTTGGGTCTGGACTGAGGGGTGGTGATGTCACAAACGAAGCAGCCTTAGCCCAGTTCTTGCTCCAATAATGAGTCCCATCAGTTCCCAAACTGGCCGTGATTGGCTCCCCAAACACCACGTTACCTAGAAATAAACAGCTTTTGTCTCATTATCTAGCTCGTTTCCAAAGTTGACCAACAAGGATTCCTACTGGCGACAACACAGTGTCTTGTCAACTGAAAGCATCTGCTCAGCAGTAAAGTTTAAACCGGAAAATAAACACATAAGCAACCCATTAAACGACAGCTATACCCAGGCTTAAATGTCTATTGCAGGGACATCTGGAAAACACTGCTGCAGTGATCAACAAGAGCTCACTAGAAGAGCTGAGGCTTACTGGATGCAGCTTTCCATCCATGGGAATGGCAGATGAGCTCATCAATATTGTGTTTGCAGCTTGGTGGTTATTAAGTGGTTGCTTACTGTCCCCAAAGAGCCCAACTCCACGTCTCTAAGACATTCTGGTGTCTAGATATGGCTTGGTTCCCTCCTTCAATGCAAAGGTTCTGTGTGGCCGCCAGTCAAAAATCATACGTACAGATGTTTGGAGAAGTAAAAGCACACCTCTCTTCAATAAGCCAGATGATCTGAGCACAAATAGCGTGGGATGAGTTATTTGCCTAAGTTTAATTATTAGAGTAGGGCTTTCTTCAAATCACTAAACATATAAATGAGCAATTTTAACAGAGTTCATAGCAAACACCACTAATAAAATGCATCTAAGACCTTTGCAAATCTCTTTAAAAGCATCCAGAGGATAAAACTGCCTTATAAATCTCCACTGACAAAACCTTTAGTCTCCATTCAGGACAGTCAGGAAGAATAAAGGGGTACAGCCTATGTCATAGGTTTGCATCCGTTTTGAAGACAGTGATTAACTACCCAATTTAACACTTGAACATTGATGAATAGTGCAGTAGAGATCCTGTAAGATCATTTTACAACACTTTTGGGAACGCTCTCTACCATTTCAGTGACCTAAAACTGCTGCCATAGAAATGAACTACACTCTTTATTCCAGGTGGTGCAGCAAAGCTAAGGGATAGTGTACAGTCAGCAGATTGTTATGCTAAAGAAACCTCTGCAGGGTGATCGAAAACCCCACTTCGAAATTATGAGAGCGGTGCGACGTGACGGGACAAAAGCAAGTGGAACCATTATAATGAGTGATGCTGTCTACACTGGATGTGTGGATGACCAGCCAGGACATATCTGGCCGTCTGATCCACCAGTGTAACGGCGAGTAATGAAGAGAGACCGCAGTGTGTTGTGAGCCTCAAAACACTGGCTTCTAAAGGTCAAGACGCCACTTAGAGACTTCACATCACAAACACAAAGAGAAAGTAAGAGTTGAGAAGTTGTAGTACTGTATTAATTGAAATGTTTCAACTAAATCCTGTAGGAAAGTTTAGGGAAAAGTTTGGGAACCACTGCTTTATTCAATGGTTAGTTCAGGCTAGGGTTGGGCTGATAGACATCACGATGTTGAGCCGGAATCGCAATATTTCCATGGTGACGCGTCATGCTTGGCACGTGATTCACCAATGCCAAAATAGCGCTGTATGACAGATGTAGCGCTTTTATTTCTAAATATTAACAAACTTGCTTACAATGTCATCAACTATCTTCTATTCCGATTCCCAAATACGTGTAAGTGAGTTTGTTTTGTAGTTTAAAAACCTTTATAAATTATCTTGATTTGTAACGGGAGATGGGCGCCGCCATGTTTGTTTGGGCCGCAGTTCAGAGATTCCTGTCTGTGGGATTTATTAAAGCACGTGAATTCATCAGTTTCTCCCGAAATACATGAAAGTAAGTGGCCGGTGAACTGGGAGAAGAATAGAGTCAACTTTATGGTTACTAACACTGTGTATCTAATATAAATAAAACACGTATATTATATTATACGAAATATTTGTAAATATATACAAATATATTTGAATGGATTGTTATTGCTGCTTCCATAGACACCACTGTGTATTTTACAAACTATAAATGTATTGTTTTGCTATAAATGATACATATTTAAATGTCTGAAACCTAAAATAAACATTATGTGGTTAAAAACACTGAATAGTTGTGATATATGACAAGCGCTGAGCACGTCCGTCTTTGGCTCAGAACCAGCCATAGCGCGAAATAACATCCCTTGCTTCATTTAGTATATGCGGTTCTATGAATATGCAAATTAGCCCCACCTCCACTCACTCACACCAGCACAATCAATGAGTTTTTTTTTTTTTATGTGCGTCAAGCAAGTATGGTTGATCTTCTGTTTACCATATTTGAATTTGACTATGGAATTCATTTGATTATTTTAATTAATTTACAGCCCTGATATTTACACCCATGAGTTATTTACTTTTTCAATTCCTCCTTTAGTATTTCGCTTACAAAATACCAGTATACAGGTTTTAAATGAGTAAATAATTACAGAATTTTCATTTTTGCCTAAATTATTTCTTCCAGTTATTTTACAGAATCTACACTAGGAAATTAGAGAATCACTCATTCAAGATTCATATTTTTAGATGATTTATTTTTTTATGGTCATATTGTGTACCTTTTTTCCTGGCCTGTGAGATGATGTCAGCAGCACTCTTGCTCATCACACGGGTCACATAGAGCGGACAGTTGGTTTGACTGGCAATCGTGACGGCTCGAAACACTGCCTCAGCCTCTAGCTACACACACACACACACACACACACACATAATGAAGGACATTGCAAAACAGATTTAGCTGCATCTCTATATATCTCGCATAGTTCCTCACACAATACACTATGTTGATTTATTTCTATGCATAACTAAAGTAACTTATATATCTAGTCTGCCTGCCCACTTTCATGACTGACCTCAGTAAAGTTAGATCAAGGATCACGTCTGCAAAAGATCACTGATAGACCGATGCCAGACAGATTAGATCTGTGAGGCGGGCCAATTTAACGTCAACATGAAATCACTACAAGTTCCTTGTCTTATTGTGAGTTTTACGTTAAGAATTGGGAAACAAATATTTTATGGGGATTGCAGTGATGCTATGAAATGATATACCACCAACAAGCCACCAGATACACCACTATACAACTGTTATTTGTGGTCACTGACCTCTTCCGGGCGGCTGAGAACATGTCCCTCAGGTCCGGTGATGCCCATCTCCAGCATCCGGGTCTGCTCCTGAAGAACATACAGTCATAGTAGATTAGAGACTCTCTGGCTCTGTTTACAGCTGGTATTAAGATGTGTTTTGGTGGATCGGATCACAGGTAGACGAGGGAGACACATTCCCGTTTACACCTGGTGTTTTAATGTGTCTCTTTTGTCCACTTTTAACCACTTCTGCCCTGATTTCTTCAAGTTTTTATTTTTTATTTTTTTAAGATCTTTCGATCCAATGGATGAAATAAGCTCACGCAATGTACATATGGAAGAGCCTGGAGACGTGTATTAACTGTGCATCATGATTTGTAATTTCATAATTACTTCTGTTGTCTTTGAAATATGAATAAAGTGCACTGCCAAATGTACTGACAAGCATTTATGGTAAACTAATAAACTTCATACTTCTATACTTCAATATTATGTAATTTCTTTTGAAACTTGCCTGCCATATATTTAGATATGTTTGTAATTACACAGTTGGAAGTTCACTTCAGTTCAAATTATAATAAAGTACTTCACATGTGCTTTAGTATGTTAAACAACAAATCAAAATAAGGATACATTTTTAAAGATTATCAATAATGAATAAATTATTTAAAATATACTTAATTTGAGATGAGAACTGTACATATTTATAGAAGTTTACTTAAACGTATCAATTAACAGTCATGAAAGTGTACTCTCTTTACATACTCTTAAAAGGTCTTTTATTTTATTAATATATTATCTGCAACTACAGTTTACAAGTGCGCATTCAATACAATTAAACACACTTCTTTTTCACTATAAAAACTGTGGGGGAAAAAAATTGCTGTCTTACATTTGTAAGTACTGTTTAAGTCATTTCAACTCAAGTTACATTAAACTGACTTGAATCTTGAAGAGATTAAAAATATTGTCATGACTTATTGATCATATAATTTTTTACAGTGTACTTTTTACTTCTTAACTACAGTATTATTTTACAGAATCTACAATAGGATGATGATCTAAGTATGGGATGAGACCACCCGCACACTGCCCGCCCGGCTTGATAACGTTCAGATTATTGACACTGGATGAGGGAAATCAGGACGTACAGTATCCTATCCTCACTCATCAGAAGGATTGAAGGATTGAGGGCATGGACCGCCTAAATATCCTCACCTCACCCTCAGTCATGGAAAAGGCAGCATGTCTTTGTGTCATCACATCACTGCTTTTGTAACTTTACACTAGACCTGAGAAAGCATTTCTAATCTAATTCACTCCAGGAATATATGGAGATA
>FLSR01004870.1:14359148-14377323 GCA_900092035.1 Leuciscus waleckii | reverse complement strand
GCAAACCAAGCAATTGCTTGGGGCCCCGAGCTGGCCTGGGGCCCCAAGACAACGACTGGTTAAGAATAAAATGCAACGACAAACTGTGTGAGCGCCCCTTTGATAGTCAATGCAGTAAAGTGCAATGACACTGTTATCGGGATCCCCCTCAAGGGGGCCCCTCTCAGTAGTCGCTGACAGCAGCCAGCCAACCACGTGTTCTCTGCTGCCTGCAAAATACAAAACCTCCTCGGCAGTCATCATGAAGCAGAATAATGCTTAAGGAAGCCAGAAAAGAAAGAAGAGAAAGGTAAAACAAGATAGTGGTAAGTGATAAATTACACTGGATAAAATAGCTCTACTTGTCTTGTACAAATGGTGTAATTTTGCAGCAGGTAGGCTAGCAAAAATATGTTTATGTTTATGTTCCTCCATGTCCATTTTGCTTGGGGCCCCCAAATTCCTTCAAACGGCCCTGCTCTGGACTTTATAAACTGAGCATCTTCAGCAGAAATATCACACACAAAAGTTTCAGTGTTACTGTCTATGGTGAGTAAAATTAAGTGTTGATCAAGAAATGAAGATAGTGGGCTGGTGTAGGGTGATTGAGGGTTGGAGATATACAGATGTTTATGTTTTGTGATTGCTGGGATGATTATTAAATGAACATGCTGCTCCTGACCTGAAACATTTCCATGTTTTCCAGCTCCTCTACAGACTCCTGTCATCACCAGTAACTCTTCAAACTGTTCATCATCTAAACGTTCATCAGAGTCCAGATGTTCACTGGTGTGTTCAGTGTTGAATGTGAGTGATGTGACTCTCTCCTGGTACAAAGGAATCAGTGTATTGTCCAGCATCAGTGTGTCTGATCTCAGCATCAGTCTCTCTCTACCTCTGGAGGTGGAATATCAGGATAACAACACTTACAGCTGTGTGATCTACAATCCCATCAGAAACCAGACCACACATCTGGACAACATCAGTCGACTCTGTCAACCATATGAAGGTATGTCAGTATTAGGGGGTTTTCACACTGGACACATTCATTGTCCATAATTTTGGATTTAAATTTAGAGTCCATAATTGGACTAGTTAATAATGTAATGCTGGTTTATCTCTCAAATGTTTTATAGATGTGTGTTCTCACACACATTTGAGCATTTTACATGCATGTGCCGTTTAATGCATTTGAGAGGGTTTTTGAAGGTTATGTTCTTACCTATAAATTATATAAATTAATTTGAATATAATTTTCGTTTTGTAGAAAGCCTAATACAGCGAGTGAGTATTGATAGATGGTTGTGTGTGTTCATCAAACAGAAGAGAATTTGCTCTTTTGTTTTATAAAGTAAGCATTAGAATCCCAGCTAACAAAGTTTCCACAACTTCTCTTTCACTAAAATGTGTAAAGGTTATGTGAATGTTAAGATAAAACATTATTTAAATAACATTTATAGAATTCGTATAACATTATTCATATTTGATATATTCCGAGAGATCGTTTTGAGAATATTTTTGAAACATCCATTTTGTACTCGATCAATGTTAATGTTGACCTTCTTAGAATATTACAATTAACATTAAGAGATTTATTGTGAGTGACAAACGGTTAGGACATGCCGTTCATGTAATGCTGTTCTAACATTACATAACCTTTTAAATATCGTTCTAATCACTGCAAAAAAACATGGATATTTTAACATTTCAGAATCATTGTAAATCACTGTTTCCACAATGTTTGTAGAACATAAATTTGTTAGCTGGGAAATAGTGTATATTTAATTTGGAGGAGAACATTGAGCAACATTTGGAATAATAATTTTTTTCATTACAGAAAATCATTTTTATCCTGTTAATTACAAATAATGTAGAGATTAATTGATTATCAAAATAACTCTTAGTTGCATTCACTAAGATATGTTTCCCATCAGATCTGCTGTTTTCATCTTTGTTGAGACTCTTACAGTAGATTAATGACTGTGTGTGTTTTATCATTGTAGAATCTCACCAAACTCCAGTTCTCCTTGTATCGCTGTTGTTGCTGTTGTTGCTGATCGTCACAGTTTTAGTCGTGTTGTTCTTCTGTCGCCGCAATAAATACACACAAGTAAAACAAGACGGCAAGTATTACACACAACAGGAACATTTATATTTTATTGCAAAAGTGGTTCTAAGAAATGCCAACAAAGCCTGTAACCACCAGTAGGCTATAATATATATATATATATATATAAAATATTAATTATCATTAAACAGCTCAGAATACTGAAGAAGAAGTTGAATATACCGGTGAGACATTCATTAAACACAGATCTCCGGATACGGTAAGATACAATTGTTATTCTCTGCACTAAATCTCTTATGAAAGCTTGCTGAGCTAGTACAGTTTATTTGTTTGTCTACTTGTTTTTTTTATATACATGATGTTGTATAATTAAACACTCACACATCATACACAATTTAATTTCACAATTTAAAAATCGGCACCAGTGCGACAAATTTTGGTCGCACAAGATAAAACAGGAAAAATGCGACCAAGTCGCAGACTGAAGCCCATATGGCTTACATATTATGTTTGTATCTGTCCTGTCCTGATTATCAGCAGCTTGTTACATACCTGGTTTGTTGAAGCATTGCTCTAGCACAGTTGCTCAGTATCCTCTCCTCAACTTTGAGTGTTGTGACTATAGTGAGTATTCCACTGTTTAAAAGTAGGGGAACCAGAACCTGTTTTGAATTTCAGTTAGAAGCCACACCGGTCTGTCTACAGGCATGTTTGCTCTAGCTTATGTTCACAAATTTGAACAAGTAGTTGTGCTTTTGAAATCATTTCATAGGCTAGTCTAAGGCTAGGATAAATTCACTGCTGGATTATTGGTTCATTTTATCCCTGGCCCACACATATCATTTTGGGAAAAGGGAGAGATTAAGCTTTTGTTTAACTTTTTATATAATATGAGGGCACCAACTATAATGTCTCTGAAAATAATTAGCCTAATTCATAATTCATGTTAACTCTTGAACTCATTTAATTTAACTTTTTTTTTACATACTTATCATATTTACCATGTAGTCTACACCATTATTAGAATTAATTGATGTACTTTCTTAAAAATACTGCCACATAGCTTACTTTATTTAGTTTTTCGTTGAGCATAAGGGTTTAATGTCCCTTTTAACTCCCATAATATAGTTTCAAAATCACTGTTGCTTTCAAAAGTTGCTCAAAGCAAGATGTGGTTATTGTAGTTTCAGTTGCAGAGTGTGATTAAACCTTTATCATGATAATCTGTGTAAACAAGTCAGATTATTGAAGATTATCAGCTTTATCTGTCCTGTGCTCCGCTGAAGCCACTGAACTCTACAGTCTTTCAAAACTGTTCCTGTGGGGCTTGTTGTCCTGTTTTATACATTGTGAGAATTTATAGTTTGCCCGGACTCAGATTCCACTCCAAAGTATATTTTAGAATGAGCTCATCCCCAAAATGGCTTAACTATCATAGAGAAGGAAGTCAAGATATATTGTTTCTTCACCATTTGGTTGATCACATCCTGAGCAAATGGGTTACGGTTAGTGAGAATGGTAGTGAGACACACACATGCAATCAGTCCGAAAACAAGTACAAGCCACGGAGGCAGACGGGAACAAGAAATCCAAAACTCAGGAACAGATAAATGTAACGAAAACAGGAACTGCTCGAAATGCTGGCAGAGCATTCAACCACATAAAACAAGACTTCATAATGAATGAGGGCAAAAGGCATTTAAATAGACAGGGTGATGATCAAATGAAACAAGACCCAGATAAAACAGATAAACTAATAATGAGCAGAGGGTTCTGGGAAATGAAGTTTGGGAATAACAGAGTCTATGGAAACAGTGAGGGACTAGGCTGGCATCTGTTGATGGCACCTGCAGCTGACAGATGTAACACTATAGTAGACTATTCATGTTGCAGTTACACTGTAAGATTTGTGAATATGAAATGAAAAAATATTCTAACTAAGATCATATTATTTCTAGAAATAAGAATGTTGATCTGAACACTTCCTTTCAGGAAAATGTTTACCCTTCAACTCTCAAGGCTCTCAAGCCGCAATTGTATTTACACTTTTTATATAAATATATTGCAGATGTGGAAGCGGATGGAATAAAGATAATATCGGTGATGGAGGGAGATTCTGTCACTCTACACACTGATGTTACTAACATTCAGAGAAATGATCACATAACATGGAAGTTTGAACCTGATAAATCATGTATTGCTGAAGTCTATAAACACAGTATGCATACGTATCCTGGTTCTGATGAGAGATTCAGAGACCGACTGAAACTGCATCCGACTGGATCTCTGACCATCACAAACACCAGATTCAGTGACGCTGGATATTATACAGTGTCTATCAGCAGCTCCAGAAGAACCTTGCGGGAGATATTCATGGTTATTGTAGATGGTGAGATAAATATCACTGTCACATTGTCTTTTAACCTTTATTTCTCTTACTTTAATACATTTTGTTGTCACTTTCAATTGTTGATTTTTGTTTGAAAGCAGCCGTTTCAATCATCACTACAATCACACAAAACGAAGAGAGTCAAACTCCAAGTGATCAAGGCGAGTCTCACCTCATCAAGCTTCCCTCATCTTCCAGATCTTTTCCTGCTCCTCTGCCTGTACCTGAGATTGTCAGTAACTCTTCACAATGTTCCCATCAACTGTTTGGTTACTGACATTTTTCAAAATATCTTCTTTTGTGTTCAGCAGAAAAAAGAAATTCATACAGGTTTGAAACAACTTGAGGGTGAGTAAATGATGACAGAATTTTCATTTTTGCGTGAACTATCCCTTTAAGCAGCACCTTAAAACGTAAACAACCAATAACTCATTTCCACCAGCAGAGGTCAGAATCACAACGGTTTTCTGTTGAAGTTGAGTAAAGTCAGAATGATTTCCTCTTATCTGTGTGTTCTGTTCCTGTTCGGCCTGTGCCGTGAGTAAATAGAAATCACTTTTACAGTTTGTGCACTTTTTATCAGTATTTATGGAAATGTTTACTGACAGTTTGTTTAATAGACTATCTCTGTATAAAATAACATAATTTTGTGTCTGGGAAACTTTTATATGTTATTCATGTGTGTTTTGTGATGCAGATTAAATGAAGTCAGTGTCAGTGATGGAGGGAGATTCTGTCTCTCTAAACTCTGATGTTACTGAAATACTGATTGATAATCAGATAGGACTACTGTGGGTGTTTGGAGATCAAGACACTCGCATTGCTGAAATCCAAGACAGAACATCTATATATGACAGTAATACGATATTTGAGAGAAGATTCAAGATAGACAATCAAACTGGATCTCTCACCATCAGAAACATCAGAACTAAACACACTGGACTTTATGAACCATCATCAGCAACATCATAGAAATTTCATACAAGAGATTCAGTGTTACTGTAAATTAAAATTTCCCCCTGGGGACAAATAAAGTGCTTTGAATTGAATTTGAATTGAATTGAATTTATATGATGAGTAAAGTGAATAAACTTTACAAATAATTGTAACATTAAATCAAGTACACCAGGGGGCGATGTTTTCAAATCTTATCACATTAAAGATGTGCTTATGATTTAACTCTTTAGTTGACACCGGGCTGTACAACACCTTTCAGAACTATTTAGTTTGTTTTGGTTTTCTTTGTCTGTCTCTGTTGTGACCTGCTTGAGCAACTCTATGTCTCATATGTCTCAATCATATAATCCTGCAAATAAACATGGGCTATATGTTCCGCCATCATGCTCCACCCGCCTCTACCTTCACGTCCATTTTATTAGCAATTCATTCAAGGTGAGAATTTAAAGCTTGAGGTAAGAGTCTTGCTGAACAGCCTGAACAGCAAGTTGAATATGTTTTCCTAATCTCAGTAAAGGATGATATTAACATGTAAACTCATCAAATATAATTAAGAACATTGAGATGTGTATAAATTTGAATTTTTTAAATAAAGCGTTTCTGCCCCCCTGTGGTCCATCATTGGTCACTTCATATCACATGATCAAAAACTGATAGTTGCTTTTCAATGAGCTTTTTCCAGCTGTTTGTATTGGAGAGAGGGTGAGTAGGTGTGACGCCTACTTTCTATATTTTGTATATTGAAAAGAGTTTGTTTTGACTCAGTAAATGATATGAGTGAATACACAACATGCCCTTTGTCATTGTGAATAAAATAATCAAACGAGTCACAGATATTTTCCCATACCTTCACTTTTATGAACATGCCCTTTGTCATTGTGAATAAAATAATCAAACGGTCACAGATATTTTCCCATACCTTCACTTTTATTTTATATTCACTTTGGTCCACTTAGTCAGCTTTATAAAAAGAGATTGTTCGAGCCTCGTCCTTCCCTCACTGATTTGTTTAAATTTGGTTTTCCCCTGGCTAAGGACTGTGAAACTTCCCTTTATGCATCTATCTGACATTAACACAAAAAGGACTTTGTTCTCTTGTGTGTGATGTTCATATGAGCTGAAATTTTAGATCTCCACTTCTGAGAAACACCCTTCCCCCCAGACCATCTGCACTGTGTACACAGACGACAGGTGGACCAGGTGTTGTGATGCATTGCATTCTATTTTATTAACAAAAAAGGGAAGAGGAAAAAGAGGTGGGTTGTGCCAATGGTGTGCTAACAAAATGATAACCGAGTCATTCTCAAAACTTGGTGTTGTGTCCCTGTAAAATCTCATGAAAAATATTTCAAATATTCAAATAAAACCCCAAAGGCATTCTATAATCTGTTATTAAAAATGGTTTGACTATTTATTTTTCATCTTTTTTTCTCCAGTATCTGTATTTACTTAGGAGTACAGACTTTTTTTTAAATATATATATATTGGGAAAACATCAACCAAATTCAGTGCTAATGGAAAAGAGGAGTCTGGGTTGGGAAGATCATCTCTTCAGTGGGGCGCAGTAAATGGCTGCGTCCGAAATCACATATTTCCTATAGTAGGCGAAAAACAGTATGTGGCAAAAGAAGAATGTCCGAAATCACAGTAATCATTAAAGAGAATGCAAAAAGTACCTGGATGACCCACTTCTTCTTGTGAGATTCTGGAGTGTGTATACAATGGACACTTTAGGATCCCTTGAGGCGACGGGAGATAATTTATGAATGGCAGTGACAAAACTGAGTCTGACTGGTGTCACTTTTTGAGTCTGTTTGTTCATGCTTAGGGTTTATTTTTGGTCTGTTCTGTTCATGTCTGTGTTTCTAGATTATTTTTCAGTTCATGTTTCCCAGTGTTCATCCATTATCTTGTATATGTAGCTGTGTCTCATCTCTCTGATTGCCCCTGTGTATTTCAGCTCTGTGTTTGGTTCAGTCTGGTGTCTGTTATTGCTGCGTTCAACCGGTTGTTCTGTTCACATTTTGGAATTTAAGAGAAACCTGAGTATTTGGGTTAGTTTGATTTTGTTTTCAATAAACACTGCTGTATTTGGATCCAGTTTCATCCTTCCTCGAAACCAACAGTGACAGTAAGTCACATGATAATGACACATGCTGAATGTGGTGCGTCCACTCCTACTTTATATAACATACCTTTTTTTTTAGTGCTCACAAATAAATTATTCAATCTACTCGAGAGTATGCGATTTTGGACGCAGCCACTGTGAATGTTCAGGAAAAGCCTCTCTCTGGTGGTGTTCACAAGGCTCTGATAACTCTCCAACCACACCCGACATCACTTCTACATTTGCATTGCATATAGTTTTCAGTCACGTAACTGGCGCGGAGACCTGGAGGCCAAAAGATTCCTAAAACTGCAGCACAGGCCTGTCAATTTTACTTCTCATAAGAAGAAAAACAAAGATAGTTTTGGGCACTTGTAATATATCCATATTATGCACACATTGCAGTATTTCAATCACTAATAACAGCGGGACATTCTAACATGTTTAAGTACATTCAGGCAAGCAGAGGAGCCCAGAGTATAAACACTATGTACCAAATGCCTTTTTCTTTATAATGGTTTTCTATGGAGAAACATTTAACGAGAATGTGTTGCATTTATATTCTGGTTCTAAATATAGTATAAATATAATTTACATACTGAATTTGGTATTTTAATATCACTGTATTAGTACTACATACAAACCTGGTAAAAATTACTGGTGGACAATTAAAAAAAAGCTTTTTTGGAGAATGACCCAGTTATGTGATTAGATAATGTTCATTTTTTATTTGTTTGTTTTTGGTTGACATGACATGATCTGACCCAAGTTGTTAAAATGTTTTCACAGGATGTGGTGTATAAACAAGTGAAAGGGGCAATGCAGACATTCACGCACCCACAGACATGGGTTTTCCATCCTCAAAGTAAAGCAATGCTAATTCACATTCAAAAAGAATCAACTATCACATCACTTAGATGTCTTTATTTTTTTAAATAATATATACGACTAAATATCTAGAAGTTTTATTACTTATTCATGGGTTTCATCAGGTCCCTTTCCACAGGTGTATTAATCAAGCACAATGCAGTCTGCATTCATAATCTAGGTGCTTGATTTTATACACTGTGGAAAGGGACCGGATGAAACCCATGAATAGGCCTACATTATTGACCTAAGAAGGCATGTATACCCTATATTGCCAAAAGTATTGGGACACCCATCCAAATCATTGAATTCAGCATCTTGTACAAAATCAAGCACCTTGCATGCCTTGTAGAGTGCTTCTACAAACATTTTTGATAGAATGGGTCACTTTCAGGAGCTCAGTGAATTCAAGCGTGGTACCATGATAGGTAGCCACCTGTGCAATAAGTCCATTCGTAAAATTTTCTCACTACTAAATATTCCACGGTCAACTGTCAGTTTGTGATGGCCGACAACATGGCCACACAGCAAGGTGGTAACTAAACCACACACACAGACATGCAACCTTCTCTTTTGTTTGTTTACATGTTATTTTGGTTGTCCTTTAGTATATTTCATAATTAAATATTTTGTTGCAGATCACCCCATATATATTTCATAATAAAGACAGACACAGATTTGGTTCATTTTACTCACTTTATTTCTAATTTACACTTTTACCATACATGACTAGGTTGGGTGCACACTTTCTAGTTATTAGTGGTATATTGTGTTAATGTTTATTTCTTTTGAGTCTAAGTTGCTTACGTGGGAAGAGCGGAGGTTTGGCGCTGTCTGGGACGCTGCGCTCCGGTGGAGGTCCATTCCAATAAAGGACCGGTTGGCGTCAGTTGCTGCCATTTTGTTCTGTTGGGCTAATCCATGTTGCCAATTAGCTGGGGGGTGCATGATTGATTGTATGTTTGTTTTGTTTATTATAATTCTATTTATATTTTGTTGGCTATAGTTATTTGGGTACATTATTTTGTTTATGGCCCATTTCTTGATATTTCTGAAGTTAATTACTTTATTTATTGTAATTGTGTTAAGTGATATTTGTGGTGTTCCCTGTGTATGTCTAATGGACTAGTCCTGTGTGTATATAAGTTCCCCATGTGTGTCATTTGGGAGGCCATGTTTTCTTTGTTTAGTTTGTTTGATTGATTACAGTTTTAGTTTGATCTTCTTTAGTTTACCATTTTTATGGGCCCAGACCTGACTTTATTTTCAGTCAGTTTTTCAAGTTATTAATTTGTAACTTTGTTTTTTGCATTTAATAAATCATTTTTGGTTGGAAATCCTGTGTCCTTTGCCCTTGATGGCTTGGCCCCTCACACAGTTGTATTATAACAAAGTGGAAGCAATTGGGAACAACAGCAACTCAGCCACAGAATGGTAGGCCACGTAACATCACAGACCAGGGTCAGCGCATGTTGAGGCGCACAGTGTGCAGAAGTCGCCAACTTTCTGCAGAGTCATTAGCTACAGACCTCCAAACTTTGTGTGGCCTTCAGATTAGCTCAAGAACAGTGCATAGAGAGCTTCATGGGTTTCCCTGGCCGAGCAGCTGCATCCAAGCCTTACACCATCAAGTGAAATGCAAAGAGTGATGCAGTGGTGTAAAGCATGCCGACACTTGACTCTATAGCAATGGAGACGTGTTCTCTGGAGTGACAAATCACACTTATCTGTCTAGCAATCTGATGGACGAGTCTGGGTTTGGCAGTTCCCAGGAGAACGGCACTTGCCTGACTGCATTGTGTCAAGTGTAAAGTTTGGTGGAGAGGAGATTATGGTGTGAGGTTGTTTTTCAGGGGTTTGGCCCCTTAGTTCCAGTGAAAGGAACTCTTAATACTTCAGCATACCAAGACATTTTAGATAATTTCGTGCTCGTAACCTTGTGGGAACAGTTTGGGAATGGACCCTTCCTGTTCCAACATGACTGCGCACCAGTGCACAAAGCAAGGTCCAAAAATAAATGGATGAGCGAGTTTGGTGTGGAGGAGCTTGACTGGCCTGCACAGAGTCCTGACCTCAACCCATAGAACACCTTTAGGATGAATTAGAGTGGAGACTGTGAGCCAGGCCTTCTCATCCAACATCAGTGCCTGACCTCACAAATGTGCTTCTAGAAGAATGGTCAAAAATTCAAAAAGTTGAGAAACAAGCCTGTATCTTGTTCCTGGGTTTGATGTCGGGTGAATGGAGTATGTAGGGCATTTATCTTCCCCTACTTCATTTACCTTTGATGACCCCAAGCCCTGGAACAAGAAGGGAGGAAGGGAGGGAACTTCTCAGGTTACGGATGTAACCATGGCTCCCAGAGAAGAGGAATGAGACACTGCGTCTCGATGTCATGCCTCGGGCCTGCCTCCTCGTCTCCTTCAGATAAAAACACTGATGACGTACATCATGCCAACCTTAAAACTACATGACATGCAGGAAACATGTTATTCCAGACCATGAGAGTGTTGTCTTGTTTTATCAGATGAGAACCTGTTAGAAGACTGATATGGCTGAGAGATGATCTGTGTCTTATGAAGCTTTTATTAATGAGTGTGTCAGCAGATTTAGGCCTGTATGCAATAAACCCACAGGGTTATGAAGCTGAGGCTGAGGGAAACAGCCAACACATGGATGATTCAGGAGTTTAGACACAGCAAATTTTACTGTAAATAATTGTGTATTTGTAGTGATGTGGACAAAATTGTATCTGTTTATACCAGCATGGAGCCAGTTACAGGTATTAAGATGCTTTTCTCTTAATTCAGCAATACTGTATTAATCATTGCTGTAGTGTTGAATTAGAACTGTGTGAGTAATATTAATTTAATTAAGCATAATTTTTGATGTTTAACTTACAAATAATAAGCAACTATACTATTAATTCTTCAATGAATTTTTGTAGATTAAATGATTTCTACAATAATCTCTTGCTAGATTTTATAACTAAGTTATAACTAAGTTTTGTAACTAAGATCTTTCACATGGCTGCGACACAAAAAAGCATGTTTTACATAGGCAAAACCGCAAGTACCTACATGCACATGCACATGCAAAGCGTAAATGTCGGTGCTGAGCTCATATATGCAAAGTATGTGGCCCATTTGGAAAGTTGGACGCACCTTGACATACTTTCCAGTTGGGTTTCTGATTCAAAGCGAGATGTGCTGTGGTCTATGCAGGCTATTGGCTGAAGCCTATTATTGTGGTATGTGTGCTGTAAGCGCTTACGTGTGTGTACAGGTTGCTGGGTTTAGTTGAAGGGCGGCTTGTCCATAAACTTCAACAGAGTAAACAGCCTTATACAGCAAACTAATGTTGTGAGGTAAAATACAGCACTTTACCGCCTGGAGCCAAATCAGTTTTGCAGGTCAAGATGATCAACCTTGATGCAGAACTAACTGAAACTGTGTAATGTCTTCAGAAATTACTGGTATTAGTTAAATTAATCTAACAGGTATACACTTTCTTTTTTAAAAGCTTTAAAAAAAGTTACAGCACAAAAATGCTTAAGGAAATTTAAAGCAATATTTGTCATCTGGACTCTTGCTTCCCCACACTTATTTATTGATTGACTTTACATCTTCTTCTATCTCTGTACGGCCCAGGAGGAACATTAGACACCTCCCGAGGTCTCATGAATTTAAACCAGATGTCATGATTATAGCAAAGAGAAGTAAAGCTACAACTCTTCGACAACTGCCACCTCCTCAAGTGTGAAAACAATGCCTTGAAAGTGTGAAGCGAGAACAATTGTGTAAAAGTAAATGTGTTTAATTGCATTTTGTGGTTGTCGGCTTCAAGGTACTTTCACAGGTGGTCTTTTATGTAGCCTACACACACGCACACACAATAATTATCTGTCTCACTCTCACTCTATCTCTAAATGGCCACACAAAAAATATTCTGTTTACATTCTACATAATTCTGTTCTTTACTTCATGAACATTTTTTGTGATATTTACCTTGATGTATATGAAACTCTTTGATATTTCATCGTAACGCGTTTACACATGCGCACTGTAAACTCCGACAGATCATGTTAAAAACGCTCCATCGATCGTTTCAAACGGCGTAAGAAAAACGTGTTCGAATTTACATTTACATGCTTTCCGCAGAAACACTGGACGTAGGACTCTAAAAAAAAGTACATGAGAAAGCAAATGTTGATTTTGTATAAGCAAGTGTGTTTATGGGCAAAACGCATTAAATGATCAAAATAATAAAAGCGAAGGCAGAACAGCCTTCTGTGGTATTTAGCCTAATTATTTTTCGGACTGAAACTAATTACTTTCTAGGCAAAAGCATATGTCACATATTCAAAGGGTAAAATTACTCAGTAAATGTATCCCAATTCAGTCGAATAGTTTAATGTATTTGATTATTTGGTGTATACACCGGCTTCCCGAAGAGGAGGAGATTCACTCATCAAACGGTCAGTTGAACTATAAGCCCACAATCATTTGAGAATGGCTTCTCGTCAGAGAGACAGCGCCTTTTGATGTAGATTTTCTGCGTGGTTTTCAGACCTAGATTGTTTTCAGACATGACGTGTTTCATGCTTCCAGACTGCTTGGAATATTAACAAATATGATGGTTCATCAATTTGTCTGTTTTTGTCTATGGCTTTTGTGTGGTAAGTTATATTTGTATGGCTTCAATTCTTGTAGTAGCCTACTTATACCGTGCGAACAGGAACGCTTTGGGACACTGTGTTGTGTAGCCTCTTTGTTAAAATAATGCAGTGTGAATTAAATGTGCCTCAACTTCACTGAATTATGATTTGAAAGAAGAATTTGACCCTGAAATGTTAAAGGACCAGTTCACTAAAAACGGCTTTAATGACACAATGGAATCTTACTTCCATATATTATCAAGTGTAATTTACTATATTTTGAAATAATAATAATAACAATTTTATATATAACTTGGGATATTTGATCACTTTAAAAGTGGATTTACCCAAAAATGTAAATTTTAATAATTTGCTTTATGACCTGTGTGTGTGTGTGTGTGTGTGTGTGTGTGTGTGGAACACAAAAGAAGGTTGGCTATAGGCTTTATTGTAGTTTCTTGCTTTTTTACAGTCAGCAACAGTGATTCATACAACACCAAAGAGAATAAATGTTTAACAACCAGAGTGTAATCATGACAGAATACACATGCTCGGGTCAACAATGCCTGATTTCTAATATAACATCAAATGGTTAATATTTCAGTTGAACTGCTAAAATGTTTATATTGAATAAATGAAAGTTGCTTTGATTATAAACGTTTGTCAACTTCATAAATGTAAATGTTTAAACAAACATTTCAAGTTAATTTAAATGAAAAAAAACAAAATATCTTCATGGAACATGATCTTTACTTAATATCCTAATGATTTTTGGCATAAAAGAAAAATCTATAATTTTGACCCATGTTTTGTTGGCTGTTGCCACAAATGTACCCATACAACATAAGACTGGTTTTGTGATCCAGGGTCACAAATGGTTCATATTTTAGTTGAACTGATAAAATATTTATATTGAATAGGCCTAAATAAAAGTTGCTTTGAATATAAACGTTTGTCAACTGCATAAATGTAAATGTTTAAACAAACATTTCAAGTTAATAAAAAAAAAAAACCTGTTTCTCTGGTTAATATTATTTATTATTTAGCCTATGTTTTGTTTTTTTGTTTTTTAACTTTTAAACCTTTTGCAGATTTAATGCGGACACAGCAGCATCTTCCCTTGCCGAATCTCTACTTGAAACAAATATCAAACACACCAGCTGTCAACAGTAACTGTAAACTGATTTAGGGAAGTAAGGGGAAATTCCGTAATCATTTATTCACCCTCGTGTTGTTACGTAATGATGTTCTTCAGCGAACACAAAAATAAGTTATTCTGAAGAACGTTGGGATCTAAAAATAAATAAATAAATTGACTTTCACAGAAAGTCCGAATAACTTTTTTTTTTCTTCACTGATGAAAGTCAATCATACAGGTTTGGAACGACATGAGAGTGAATAAATGATGACAGATTTTTTTTATTTTTGGGGGTGAACTGTCGCTTTAAGTGATCTTATTTCAGTCTGGTGCTGCTCGTTGTTAGACCAGTAATTTCAGAATGAAGTTTGCTCTACCTTTCGTGTTCTTTTACCGTACAAATTCTTACACGGTGTCTACACGCAACAGCTACAGGCTGTCTACACTTCATGCAACAAAGCGATCGTTGCATAGCATATCTATTTGTTCTCTGTGTCAGAAATAGCGAAAGTGCTCAGAGTGCGTCAGGAATAGACCTAGACATCAGTTTACTGGCAGGGATTTGTCGTGTCGTGCATCCAGTGTAAAAACAAATCACTCGGGCCTATTTTAAAGGGCATTGGCTTTTGTCTGTGTTAGGATTAAGAAATTATAATCGAGTTTAATTTTCTGTCTTCAAATAAACAAAAGATATCTGAGGTGATAATCTGTGACTATGTTGTGTTGACTGTTTTGTTCCAGGTGTGTCTGGTGTTTATTCAGATGAAACTGAGATGATATCAGTGATGGAGGGAGATACTGTCACTTTACACACTGGTGTTACTGAAATACAGAGAGATGAACAGATACTGTGGACATTTAGACCTCGAAATTCAGAGACTCGTATCGCTGAAATTATAAACAGATCATCTCTATATATGATAGTGGTAATAATGAGAGATTCAGAGGCAGATTACAGATAGATGAGAAGACAGGATCTCTGACCATTCATCAGTGTCCAGATGTTCACTGGTGTGTTCAGTGTTGAATGTGAGTGATGTGACTCTCTCCTGGTACAAAGGAATCAGTGTATTGTCCAGCATCAGTGTGTCTGATCTCAGCATCAGTCTCTCTCTACCTCTGGAGGTGGAATATCAGGATAACAACACTTACAGCTGTGTGATCAACAATCCCATCAGAAACCAGACCACACATCTGGACAACATCACACAACTCTGTCAACCATGTGAAGGTACGTCAGTATTAGGGGATTTTCACACTGGACACATTCATTGTCCATCATTTTAGATTTAAATTTAGAGTCCATATACTGTTTACTTGAAGAACATTTGTTCATAGCTTTGAGAGAACACTGTAAAAAAAAATTACATCCCCAAGTCAAACATTTCTAGTGACTGGTTACATCTAAATTTTTCAATTAGTCTGACGTATTAAATGTAAATGTAAATGTAAATGTATTATTTCTCATTGAGCCAATGTTAACAGACTATTGCAACAAGAATTGCATTTGGGCCAATTTAAAAATTTTGATGTGACCAGTCACTAGAAAATTTTGACTTGGAGAGGTTAGAAATTTTTTACAGTGTAATTGGACTTGTTAATAATGTCATGCTGGTTTATCTCTCAAATGTTTTATAGATGTGTGTTCTCACACACATATGAGCATTTTACATGTGCTGTTTAGTCCATTTGAGAGGGTTTGCCACATCCTTTGAAGGTATGTTCTTATCTATAAATTATATAAATTCATTTGAGTATAATTTTCGTTTTGTAGAAAGCCTGATACAGCGAGTGAGTATTGATAGATGGTTGAGTGTGTTTATCAGATGAGAATTTGCTCTTTTGTTTTATAAAGTAAGCATTTTTAAAGCACATAATGTATAAAGTTCCCACAACTTCTCTTTCACTAAAATTTTGTTACGGTTATGTGAAAGTTAAGATAAACATTATTTAAATAACATTTATATAATGTTCGTATAACATTTTTAATATTTGATATATGTCGAGAGAACTTTCTGAGCATATTTTCGAAGCATCCATTTTGTACTCGATCAATGTTAATGTTGACCTTCTTAGAATATTACAAAATAAACATTCAGAGATTATAATATTGTGAGTAACAATACGGTTAGGAGAATGCTGTACATTATGTAACCTTTTAAATAACGTTTTAATCACTGCAATAAAACATGGATATTTTAACATTTCAGAAACATTTAAAATCACTGTTTCCACAATGTTTGTTGACCATACATTTGTGGGAACATTTGATTTGGAGAAGAACATTGAGCAACATTTGGAATAGTACATTTTTTCATTACAGAAAATAATTTTTATCCTGTTAATTACAAATAATGTACAGATTAATTGATTATCAAAATAACTCTCAGTTGCATTCACTAAGATATGTTTCCCATCAGATCTGCTGTTTTCATCTTTGTTGAGACTCTTACAGTAGATTAATGACTGTGTGTGTTTTATCATTGTAGAATCTCACCAGAATCTCACAGTTCTCCTTGTATCGCTGTTGCTGCTGTTGTTGCTGGTCGTCACAGTTTTAGTCGTGTTGTTCTTCTGTCACCGCAGGAAATACACACAAGCAAAACAAGACGGCAAGTATTACACACAACACGAAAATTAATATTTTATTGAAAAAGTAATTCACATGCCAATAAAGCCTGTAACCACCATTTCAGTAGGCTATAATAAATGTTTTTGGAAACAGCTCAGTCTAATGAAGAGAGGTTGAATATACTGATGCAACATTCATTAAACACAGATCTCCGGATACAGTAAGATATTCTCTGCACTAAATCTCTTATGAAAGCTTGCTAAGCAAGTACAGTTTATTTGTTTGTCTACTTGTTTTTACATGCATGATGTTGTATAATTAAACACTCACACATCATTCACAATTTTAAAATAATCTGTATAACTGTTCATAATGTGCTTGCTTGTTTTCTTTGTGAATTGAGTAATGGAATCATTAAAGTGCATTTCATTACAGGAGGCTGATGGACGGCATCAGACGGTGTATTCAGAAGTCGCTTTGAGAAGATGATCATTCAGACTGTATTATCATACAGATCCGTTTATTACAGCACAGATCATGTTGAGGTTTATGTCAGTATGTAGCAAAGCTCAAAACCTCAAAGTTAAAGTTAAATGCACTGACTAGCTCTGTTTGCTACAGATTACTGAATTATAGCATTTCATTTTAAAACATTTTCTAAAATAATTTATTCTTTATTAAGACCACATGTCTGTAGAACACAACCGATAAAAGGATATGTCATTTATTTCAGGGATTTTCAGGGACTAAATATAAAATGAGGCTAAATGTGTTCAGTGCTGTGTGTGTGTGTGTGTGTGTGTGTGTGTGTGTGTGTTAGTGGCTCCCTCTGCAGAAATGTACAATTAATGTTGTAAAAGGTTTGGCTGGTTAGCATTGTTCAGTTAGCTTCTGCTCGTGTAACCATAACTGTCTGTGGGACAAAAAGCATAATTTCAAAAAGACAGCCTTTGACTGAATAATTTTAAAACACCTGCTCTATACTAAAGACAAGATCCTTATTATTTGTTTTATGTATTGCTGCCTACCAGTGTTTGTAAATGATCAGTTCAAGATGATAATCTCAGATACTTTAGATTATTGATCTCATTTAGCTATGTGGTGGAAACTGTGTGAATTTACACATTTAACATTGTAATGTATTGTAATCGGCTAATAAGAAGTTTCTATATGCATTCAGTAAGTAGTGAAGCTTCAATCCAGGAACTAATGTCATATTATTTTTGAATGTGACACATTTACTCATATGAAGTTTTTATTTTTCTGAAGAAAGGTGTCGTAATGTAAATCACAGCAAATAGTGCACTGTTTAACTATTTTTTTTTTTTTTTTTTGCGAGCATTGCGATTCTCTTTGGCGATCATCACCTACTGGCGGTTTTAATTTAATATTTAAAAGCATCACTTCGTTTGTAAATACAGTAAATAGTGCACTATTTAAC
>FLSR01004870.1:14324322-14347602 GCA_900092035.1 Leuciscus waleckii | reverse complement strand
TAACCAACACCATCAGATCACTTTTTTTTCTTTGTTCAACTGGCAGTTATAACTCAGATACAACAGCCAAACAAAATCTAAAGTTAATAATATATGGGTCAAGAGTCCAACTAAAGCAACCATTGATCGTCATAACGGTGGCTTACAATTTGAGATTTTCTCCTTCAGTGATTCTGCTTGTTAACATCAGGTGTCTTCAATAATGTTCAATCATCACTCAATTAATCACTTAATTATCTCATTAACTTAAACACTTTTGAGTGTGGACTCATACACTCCCAGGAGTGTTAATTTAACACTGGAGTTTTTGCTGTGTACAAAGAGCCGTAGTTAACTGACAAGCTGAGCCATATCGCATTAATATCGCGGACGTATCGCCAGCGATATTTAATGCGATATGGCTCAGCTTGTCAGTTAACTACGGCTCTTTGTACACAGCAAAAACTCCAGTGTTAAATTAACACTCCTGGGAGTGTATGAGTCCACACTCAAGAGTGTTTAAGTTAATGATATAATTAAGTGATTAATTTAGTGATGATTGAACATTATTGAAGACAACCGATGTTAACAAGCAGAATCACTGAAGGAGAAAATCTCAAATTGTAAGTTACCGTTATGACGATCAATGGTTGCTGTAGTTGGACTCTTGACCCATATATTATTAACTTTAGATTTTGTTTGTCTGTTGTTTCTGAATTATAATTACCAGTTGAACAAAGAAAAAAGTGATCTGACGGTGTTGGTTATATTATGACAATCATCATTTGAACTTGATCACTGAACTCATTAAAATACTTCTTTCTGACTTCAATTTATGTTGTTGGTTAATGAATCTGCATAAATGCCCAGAATTTTTTATATAATATAAAGGAATTCTTAAAAGTTGTTTAAAAAAAAGTCGTTCTTTTAGGCACACACAGATGTCAAGATTCAGTCTATGCATCTCAACAATGGTGAGGAGTAGAATATTCAATTAGGAAAAGTAAATTACATAGACAATTCAGATCATAATTTATTCATACCGCAATGCATGATGGGAGCCATTAATGAGTTGTGATTGGTGGCAGCCACTGCAACATGCTTTATTACTGTCACCATTGTTGAGATTCACAGGCTGATTATTGATATCTGTGTTTCTAAATGAATTTATTTGAAAGTGTTTTGATCAGAACAATGTTTATGAAATATTTTGGATTATAAGAAAAGTACTGATAATCATATGTTGTTAAAATCACAAAGCTGCTGGTAACAAGTTAAACCAAACTATCTCAATAAGTTTCATTTTTCAGATCACAGCATGATTATGTCAAAACATAACCAACACTATCAGATCACACTTTACTTTGTTCATTTGACTGTTATACATCAATAACAGCAGACAAACAACAGTAAAATTTAAAGTAAACATATATGGGTCAAGAGCCCAACTAAAGCAAACACCCATAACCATAATGGTAACTTACAATTTATGATTTTCTCCTTCAGTGATTCTGCTTGTTAACATCAGGTGTCTTCAATAATGCTCAATCATCACTAAATTAATCACTTAATTATCTCATTAACTTTAACACCGCTTTAGTGTTACTTTAACACTCTGTAGAGTGGGACCATATTTGCTCTGAGCAGTGTTGATTTAACACTGTGGAATTTACTGTGTACAACACATTTATTAATATAATTTTAAAATTAAAAAGCTGAATATCGTTGACAATATCAACAAACTGTTTGTATCCATCAACATTATGATTCATAGACTAAATAAAATATTGCTCTTTGAAGCCTACATCATAATATCTTAGGTCCCATTATGCTTTTTCACTTTTTCAACTTTAGTTAGTGTGTAATGTTGCTGTTTGAGCATCAAAAAGATCTACAAAGTTACAAACCTCAAAGTCACTCCAAAGGGATATTTGAAGAACTAGCCTACAACGAATGGCTCGTTTGGACAACAATGCGTTTTTTATTTCTCGGATCTTATGAAGTCAAAATGTTCCAAGTTTAAATAATAATTTCTATTAACAGTTCCAATTATATGTTTATGTAGTTGCTATGATAGCATTGCTATGATCTGATATAAAGCTCTGCCTCAGCTCGCCTGCTTGCCAACATTAGTAATGATATGTGTTTACTGTAGATTTTGTAAGCTCTCGCTTTTGTAAGGCTATTCACTGCCCCATAAGGAAATTAACCAGCAGTCGATCAAAATACTTCCGTATGCAGATTCTTCCTTCTCCGGTAAGATTAGTAATTTGGAACAAAGACCCTGAATCCTGCTGGACAAAAAAAGGTATAACTTTTATTATCTGTCGGTTCTCTGTCGTTTTAAGGCTAACTTACACTGCACATATCTGAAAATATATAGAATAATATATTGTGTTAATATATTACTATATATTGAATAATACATAAGGATTTGCCGCTTTTCATATATTGAAAAATATGTGACAATATATTTACTAATATTTCATAATGAATGTAATTTTATATTGATTATAATACATTTCATATAGATGTAAATGTGATCAGATATGGTACTGCATTTATAATATATTGCAGATGTATTTATAAACACATAGAGAAATATATAATTTAATAAAATTTTATATTTTATATTTATTTACATTATAAATGTTCCCTGTTTTCAATTTAGTTAACAAAAGCACAAGCACACCTGCATGTCAAGTCCAGTCACCATCATTTGCGCTTTTAGCAATATAGATTGTTTCAAAGCAGCTTTACGTGATAATAGGAAATTATAGGAATAGGAAAATAGGAATAGGAATAGTAACAGAGTTGTTTAGGCATTACAGCAGTTCTAGGATAAAGTTATTTTCCAGCTAAAGTTTTGATTGATTCACTTCCGTCGCAACGATCATTAGTTATTAACTTAGGGGCCGCCGTTAACACGACACCGTTTTAACAGAAAACTCTTAAGTTCTCTCTACGCAAACTTTAAACCACGAACCTGTGAGAACGCTGACGGCGTTCACATGCGTATTACGTGTTAAGTCTATTGGTATGCGCGTTTGAATAAATGTGCGCAGGCGTGTAGTCCTTCCCTACAAATTAACCCTCAACAAACTACTTGTCTGGCCTTAAAATGTATAATACATAATTTTTATCGCTTTCTTTAAATTCCAAAATAATAGAACATTAAACACTAACAGATCTCTCCCTATATTAATATTGAGCAAAACACATTAAATAACATTTAATTTGAACATTTGCACTCCTTTAACAGTTACAAGCAAAGCATGCTGGGAACTAGAAATCTGTTGTAACTCATCCCGTGAATGTGTGTAGATATAAATGTGTGAACATACATTCACATTTATATGGCAACATGCATGTGCAATATACGTACACAATAAAGGATTAAACTTTGTAAATATTAAATGTAATGCTATTTTTGTGTTTATATCTGGTTACACTTTATTTTAAGGTTATTACTATGGCAAGTACATGTAACATTTGTAACAAGGACACTGTAAAATAAAGTGTTACCAAATATTTTAGATATATGGCCATACATGATCAATCGCATTATATTTTTCAGTATATTCCCATATATTTTTGTTCCGTAAGGGTCTGACCTGTATTGATTGGAATATTTTTTATGTTTATCTTTGTGGGCTATAACCCCAACACAATGTCAGTATATTTGAGTATTTTCCTAAACTTGTTTAAGACTATTAGGGCCAACATTACTTTAAATTTTAAGAGTATCTCCAGTTGTAATTTTAACTTTTTAACTGTATTAGATTCAAATATCTCCGTGATCTGCTGTCTGGTGTCTCAGGTTTGAAGTCAGACTTGCAGGACTAACGTAAACTACATACTGTTTTCTGTTTGTTCATTACAGAACAGAGTCACCGTTCATATTCTATACCAGTGCTAGTTTTATCGTTATTACTGGCCATAATTGCAGTTTCTGGAGGGATTGTGTTCTGGCACATCAAGAACCGTAAACAAGCAACACCAAGTTGTAAGTATTACTGAAGTTGAGTCTTTTGTGTATCACCATTTCAGGTTCATGTATAATTTTTATAGTTAAGTTTTGCATCTGTTCATCAACACTGTTCCTGATTTTACTTTTGTGTTTTCTTACAGAAACGCAAGGAAGATGATGAAGTAGTGTACTCAAGTATTATGACCTAATGAGCAAAATTACTTTTAACATTTTGTCAACAATAATTAAGTCTCATTGCAGTATAGAGAAGTGTTTCTCAACTACTGGCTTATGACCCAAATATTAATGAACCAATGCTACATGCATTAAAATACTTCTAACCTTACTGTAATCATAGATACTGTAAGTTAAATAAGTTGGGAGAAAACTGGTAGTGGTTTAGAGAATGGATGAATTTTAGAAACTAAAATAATTTCATATTCAGCAAATTTAATGTTAATAAAAACCTGTCTAACAATGAAATGATACTTGAGCTTGTGCTTCAGCTGCCTTAAAAACAACTGTCAGCGTTTGTGTATTTTCTCATATTTCAGCATTATTTCATGAACGTTGTACTGAAACGAATGCAACAGAATAAACTATTTAATTTCACTTCATGAAGCTTTTATTATTAAATCACTTTTCTTATACTATTTTCTCAAACCTAAAACAATCTAGTCCCTGATAGCTTTTAACATAACAAACCCTAAATTACACAAAAAAATTATGAATTTAGTTATTTCATCCAGTTAACATATAAAACCAGCTTGCTTTAGTCTAACTATCACTTGAGCAGTTAAAGCAGTTTTCGAGCGTAATAGGACATGTTTCCACAGGTTTGGCTCTTCTCCAAGAAAGGAACATTGGAATGTTTTCAGCCCTCATTATCAAGTATTACTGCAGCACGTAGCCATGGGTGGAGCGTAAAGTCCAGCTCCCCCTCTCTGTGCGGTCTAACCCTAACCCATAACTTACCCCACTAACGTGAGGCTCCGCCTACTTGCGGACATGCTCCTCCCACTTGTTGCACAGGCCCCTCCCACTTGGAGGTCTTTGGGTTTCAGCGATATATTCTTGGCATTCTCTGGCAGGCTCATGCTTTTACAGCTTCCTCGAGCCCCTCCACTGCAGACAGCAAGCAAATACGCTTAACCTTATAGAATGTTCTTATCACATTATTAATATTTGATATGCATTCTTACGGTGTTGAGTGAAACACTCTTAGAACAATGTTCTTGGAACTTCTTAATGATATTGTTTTTACTTGAATGTTTTCATAATGTTGAGAGAACTTGTTCTTAGAACAACATTCTTGGAACATCCATTGTGTACTTGGTGAATGTTATTGTTTACATTCTTGGAATATTACAAATAAATGGTTACAATACAGGAAGGAGAATGCTGTACTAACATGATGTAACCTTTTAAATAATGTTCTAATTACAAAAAGAAAACCGAAATCATTGTAGAATCCAGCCAAACTCTGCAGCTGCTTCTGGTCACAGTTTTAGTCGTGTTGATCTTCTGTTGCCTCAGGAAATATGCACAAGCAAAAAAAGACGGCAAGTATTACAACAGAAAAAATACATATTTATGTGCAAAAGTACTCAGAAATGCCAACAAATCCTGTAACCATTTGAGTTTTATAAATGTTTTTTTTATATTTTTTTTTAAATATTATTAAACCTCAAAGTTAAAGCACAAATGCACTAATTGTAGCCGTTTGCTACAGATTACTGAATTTCAGCATTTCATTTTTAAGCAATTTCTAGATTAATTAAAAATTTTTTAAGACAGACCACATGTCTGTAGAAAACACAACCAATAAAAGGATATGAAACTTTTTTTCAGGGATTTTCAAAGACTCTTATACATGTAAAATGAGATTAAATATGTTCAGTCCTGTGTGTGTGTTAATGACTCCCTCTGCTGACTGTTTGAGAGACTTACAGGAATCAATATGTTATAATGGTTTGACTGGTTAGCTTGTGAAGATAGCCTCTGCTAGTATATAACCATAACTACACTTCTGTGGGACAAAAAGCATCTTTCATAAGTCTTAAATTACGGCCTTTGACTGAATAATTTCAAAACTTCTGTTCTAAAGACAAGGTCATTAAAACAGGTCATTTTTTATTTATTTCTGCCTACCAGTATTCACAAAATATCAGATGTTAATCTCAGATTTATTTGATTATTGATGTAATTTATGTGGTGTAGCTAAACTGTGTAGGAAATTCTATTCTATTCTATTCTATTCTATTCTATTCTATTCTATTCTATTCTATTCTATTCTATTCTATTCTATTCTATTCTATTCTATTCTATTCTATTCTATTCTATTCTATTCTATTCTATTCTATTCTATTCTATTCTATTCTATTCTATTCTATTCTATTCTATTCTATTCTATTCTATTCTATTCTATTCTATTCTATTCTATTCTATTCTATTCTATTCTATTCTATTCTATTCTATTCTATTCTATTCTATTCTATTCTATTCTATTCTATTCTATTCTATTCTATTCTATTCTATTCTATTCTATTCTATTCTATTCTATTCTATTCTATTCTATTCTATTCTATTCTATTCTATTCTATTCTATTCTATTCTATTCTATTCTATTCTATTCTATTCTATTCTATTCTATTCTATTCTATTCTATTCTATTCTATTCTATTCTATTCTATTCTATTCTATTCTATTCTATTCTATTCTATTCTATTCTATTCTATTCTATTCTATTCTATTCTATTCTATTCTATTCTATTCTATTCTATTCTATTCTATTCTATTCTATTCTATTCTATTCTATTCTATTCTATTCTAACATAGGAGTAATTTGTAGGTTGGACATGTCCCCACCACTTTTTGAAACATCTCGTGGCACGGATGTAACAAAAAATTCTCCAATTGTTATTGTACATATCATTCATTTACAGGGGGGTTACCGTTTATGTATTTTAAGGAACATATACTCTTATTCTAAAATATTCTCTCTGATTATGTCATTATGATTTACCATACCTTATGCTACACTAACAAGATGGAGATGATTGCAGGTTGAACATTGTTATGTATTTGAACATAATGTAGTGGGATATAATATTCCACAAACAGGTATAAATAATTTTTTTCTGACGTTCAAGTTGAAGTTAATAAGCATGTAAACCTATTCATGGAAAGTGGGTAATAGTTGTAAAAACAAAAATATTGTTAAATCTCATGGATGAGACCGTCATATTGTACTACAATGAATTAGACAAAACAGGAAGAGTAATAATGAGATACAAATTAATTAGTGAATATGATTAGCTCTGTTGAAGCCACTATAGAATTCAGTGTTGAAATCTATTGCAAACTTGTCACATCCAATAATCATTTCCACCAGCAGAGGTCAGTGTCACAACAGCAATGACCATTAGTCTTCAAAAGTCTTTGGACGTCCAGACTTGCAGGGCACAACCTAACACTTTTTGACTTTCTCAGTTTGAATAAATCAACTTAGGTTCATAGTATTTATTTTTTCCCACATTCATTTCCCACATGTCTAGTACAATTATGTGGTTTTGTTTTATTAATACAGTATATACTTTTTTCTTGACATACCCCGAAAGAATGGAAGTGAAATGTGACAACATGCCCCATAGGTGGAGCACATTAACATGACCATATGACAGCTTAAAATTCTGATCTAATCAAAAAAATATATAGCCAACAAGACAAACTAAAATATTTTGTCAATCAAATACAATTATTAACGGTTTCATATAAAATAATGATTTTTTTTTACAAATTAATAATAATAAAAAAATTAGTTTGACAATGAACACCCCAGCAAACAAGAATATACAGCATAGTACAAAACATAATAATAATTATAAATTTCTGAACATTGACTCTCAGTCTTTATTCACCTTTTCTCGTGGTTTCTCAATAGAATTCATAAAAGTATATAATAGAATAGCATATTTAATAGGGGCACATTGTAACGCAGTGTGACAACATGCCCCACCAGCACAACTGGGATTTAAACCCGGCTAGTGTCTTCTGCTGGTTAGATCAGCATTAAAGAACAGTTAAAACTGTTAAATAACAGATATAAGATTACAATAATATCAAATCCTAAAATATTCTCTCTGATTATGTCATTATGATTTACCATACCTTATGCTACACTAACAAGATGGAGATGATTGCAGGTTGAACATTGTTATGTAATTGAACATAATGTGGTGGGATATAATATTCAACAAACAGGTATAAATAATTTTTTTCTGACGTTCAAGTTGAAGTTAAAGGTGGTATCAGTGATTTCAGTGATTTCAGGCCCAAAAATTTTTTGTCACATTCATCTAATCTTTCCTAACGATCCGCTAGCTGCCCGCCCCATAAGCATGCATCAAAAAAACGCGTCTCTGTAGGCAACCTAGGCTCTGAGATCTGCACACAAAAACAAATGGTTTAGCCAAACACTCAAAACCAAAACAAATAGTGTTCCAACCAATCACCGACAGGGGGAGGGTGTTGTGAGGTTTTGTGCTCGTGCACGGCTGCACGTGAAGTCAGAGCCGAAGTCAGAGTCAGAGACGATTTTTGCAAAATCGTACATATTTTATGAATTGGCCAATTCGTATGAATTCATACGAATGACCTACCCCTGACCCCGCCCCTAAACCTACCCATCACGTGGGTTTAGACAAATCGTACAAATTCGTACGAGTGAGGTCGTACAAATTCGTACGAATTAGCCATCTTTTTATCATTCGTACGAATTCGTACGAATTGGTCGTATGATAGCGTTGGTTTAAATGTGCTCTTATAGCAGTTTTCTGTTGAAGTTGAGTAAAGTCAGAATGATTTCCTCTCATCTGTGTGTTCCTGTTCGGCCTGTGCCGTGAGTAAATAGAAATCACTTTTACAGTTTGTGCACTTTTTTATTACTATATGTGGATTGTTTACGGACGCACAGAGTTTATATACTAGATCTTCTCTGTGTATATCATTTTGTCTGGAAAACGTTTATATGCTCTTCAGGAGTGTTTGTTGATACTGACGCAGTGAAGTCAGTGTCAGTGATGGAGATTCTGTCACTCTACACACTGATCTCAGACATACAGAGAAAGTCAAGAGTTGAGGAAACCAGCCGACAATCAAGGCGGTGCTTCGAGTTAGTGAGACACCGCATTTTGATGAAGGCAAGGTTTTATCTGCGTGGTTTTCAGACCTAGTTTTAGTTTTTTTTAATGTGTTTTATGCTTCCAGTCTGTTTGGGCTATTAATGAATATGATGGTTCATCAATTTGTCTGTTTTTGTCTGTGGATTTTGGGTGGTAAGTTATATTTTTATGGCTTCAAACTCTTCAAACTGTTCATCATCTGAACGTTCATCAGTGTCCAGATGTTCACTGGTGTGTTCAGTGTTGAATGTGAGTGATGTGACTCTCTCCTGGTACAAAGGAATCAGTGTATTGTCCAGCATCAGTGTGTCTGATCTCAGCATCAGTCTCTCTCTACCTCTGGAGATTCAGTGTCTGGATGATTCATACAGCTGTGTGATCTACAATCCCATCAGAAACCAGACCTCACATCTGGACAACATTAGTCAACTCTGTCAACCATGTGAAGGTACGTCAGTATATGGGGGTTTTCACACTGGACACATTCATTGTCCATAATAACAACAATGAACTCTATCACACATGTCCAGGTATGTCAGCAGCAACATTTTACAACTTTCTTCTTTTTTTCTTTGTAAATGTGCTGTTAACTGTCTATGAAGTCTGACTGAAAGTATTGACCATTTTCTCTTTATTTATTACAGAAATGTCAGAGAATAAATTTCCTTTGATATTAATAGTTTGTGTGCTTCTACTGTTCATTTCTGCGTGTGTGTTTTACTGTTGCTGCAAGAAATGCAACCGAGAAAAACCAGAGGGCAAGTATTACTATATTACTAATTATATTATTAATATAACTATATATAGTAACTATATTACTACAAGACAACAACCCTCTTTAAATGCAAATTGGTTTTACAACTAAGAGCCTAAATTACATTATTAACATTTTAATAGTTTTAACATGAAAACTTTGTGTATATTGGTAATATAATCTAAAATATATGATATCATTGTGAAATGAAAGCAGCACTTGATGTTAAAAACACTGAAAATCTGTGTGTATGTGTTTTAGATCAGAAAAGCATGTCAGAATACACAGAGGTCATCTACCGTCTTCAGATCTGACACCAGTCACTGATCATCACTCCTCATTCAACACACCAAAACTATCAGTTTAACAAGGTCTTTCGGTTGCAAGATTTATGCATTAACATAAAAGTGTAAAATGCATTTGATTTGATATAATGGAATGTGCTCAACTTGTAATTTAGGAACATTTGATGAATCTGCCTACTAAAATATGAATTGAACTAAAACAGACAATTAAATCAATAAACATTTGATCCACTTATTCAAATAGTTTGAAAGAAATTCATCATTATATTGTGTGTGTGATCCAGACATGTTTTAGAGTCAGCTCTTGTGTTATTAGGTCAGTAAATGTGTTTGAACTGAAGGCTTGTGGTTTAATGTACTGGCCGGATGTTCAGTTAATGTGTGTTTGTGTTCCTGAGAGTGTGAGACGTGCAGTTTATTCTCACAACCACAAGCAAACCTTCTGAGAACCTGAAATGAGAGTTTTCAAATAAAGAGGAATCCAGATTGATGTTGTGATGAAACATTTGTTCATGAGACATACATGTGAGGGTTTCTGAAATGTTAAGAGGAAAATAAAGAATACATTGAACTTTATCTGGAGAGTGAGACAGTGAAGACTACTAAAACCAGCTTCCTTTTGATTTAGCAGTTTAGACTTTGGAAATACCTGAACTTTATAGTCAGGAAGTCGTTCTTCTGACTCTCGGCTGGACGTTTGTTTCTGTCACGATGTCTTCTCATCTTTGTGTTCTGATCCTGTTTGTTCTGAGCGGTGAGAAACTTTTAATCAACAAATGTAGAGCATTTATTTAAACACTAGTCAGTATCAGTGATGGAGGGAGATTCTGTCACTCTAAACACTGATGTTACTGAAATACAGAGTAAAAAGATCAGATCCTGTGTATGTTTGAACCTCAAGAGACTCGTATAGTTGAAATCCACAGACAGAACGTATAGATGACACTGATACAAACTACATCTCTGACCATCATCAGCAACATTTCATACAAGAGATTCAGTGTTACTGTCTATGGTGAGTAAACTGAATAAAATTATACTTTTTCCTCAGTAAAATATAACCAATGATCATTTTTATTTATTGGTTAAAGGGACTGCAAAATGCATGATGTTATTTCATGTCATATTGTAATTTTTCAATTATTATTATTATTTAATGTGGTACTGTTTTATAAAGAAAGAAACTCCTTGTGTTACTATTTGATTTATTTTTTATTTTCAGAAACATTCATCAAACGTAAATCAATTCATTTTAACTTTAGACGTTTATAACTTTTAAACTAACTGCTTCAGATTATCTTCTTTATAACTTGTTGAAATTATCTGTGCATATTTTTCCATTTGTTGATATGCCACCATTAAAAGTCTTCAGATATTTCATGTACTTTTCAAGTTTTTTTTTTTAGTTAACTAAACTTAATTTACTCTGTTAATGCAGTTGATTTGCCCAATGTATTTGAATTGACAAAATCCAAATTGGAAGTAAGTAAAGCTAAAAAAAAAACTAACAACTTTTTACTCCCATGTTTTCCAGCTCCTCTGCCGGTTCCTGTCATCACCAAAGACTCTTTACAATGTTCATCATCATCAAGATCATCAGAGTCCAGATGTTCACTGCTGTGTTCAGTGTTGAATGTGAATGAATCTGATCTCAGCATCAGTCTCTCTCTACCTCTGGAGATTCAGTGTCTGGATGATTCATATAGCTGTGTCGTGTCTTATTCATTCACCAACAAGACTCAACATCTCAATAACACTGATCTCTGTCACACATGTCCAGGTATGTCAGAATAGTTCAGGAGATTTTGCTGGATGTTAATGATTGTAAATACTGAACACCCTGCTATTTTGCAAGTTCTCCCACTTGGAAATCATGGAGGGGTCTGAAATTGTCATCGTAGGTGCATGTCCACTGTGACATAATCTAAAAAAAAATTATCAAGAAATCACAATATATGATTTTTTAACTATTTATTTGTGTGATGATGAACCTGGGGGGTTATCATCATAGGAACATCAGTGCACAGTGTTGTATACAATGATTTATTGTTTAATGTGTTATGATTGTTTTCATATTGTTTATTTGATTGATTATATTATTTGAGATTGTTTTCTGTGTAAATGCATATGTAACAGCATAGACATTGAATGCATTTTGATTGTCATGGGAGTTACCCGACCCCTACTGTTGGTATGGTCCGCTAGTGTTTGGCGGGAAGATTTCATGTTCAAAGGGAGAGGCTAGTTGAGCCAGAGGGGGAGAGGCCAAGAGCTAAAGCTTGTACAGTCAAGTGCTGCAAGATGTGAGTCTTTACTGTGAGAGGCTTGTTCCTCGAGCCTAGATTTGATGCCGTGTTTTGCTGCTTTCAGCTGGTTTTATTTATGTGTTATATTGTTTATTTTTCGTATTTTTGATGATTTGTTTTGTTTATTTTGAACTTCATTTGGAGCACGTGTGCTGAGACAGCTGTCCTAATAAATTCACTTGGACGTTAATTATTACCTACTGTGTACTCCACTCATTACAACTTTTCCCAGGCCTTTCGGCAAACAATTGAAGCTGGTGGCTGTGGTTGTAACGGCTACCTGACAGTAACAATACAGAATCTTTGCCATCTTGAGCCAAATCCACTTTGAAAGTCCCAATGTAAAGAAGAGTTTCTCCTTTCTCCCTTCTCTGTAGACTAGGATAGGGGCTTCCCATCAACTGCCATCTCTACAAGTGTGAAACAAATGTGAGGAATGCTTATGTTGTTTGTAAAATATAAGTAGGCTATATGAGCTGATTGTATATATGATTTCCTGTTGCAGGTCTGAAGTAGTTTCTAATGCAATCGAATTAAATATGAAATATTATACAGTATTTTTAGTAACATACTGACATAATTTCATGTTATAAAAAGGTTTTGTTGTTGTTGTTGTTGTTGTTGTTGTGTACTAACAATGTCCAACAGTGTATATACAGTACATTAACACATCACAGGACAATTCTGTCATGTCTTTCTTTTTTTCTCTCCTGTTATTCATGAACATTTCCACCACATAAATATTATGTAAGTACATACTGTGCAATTTAAAACAATACTTAGGGTAAGACTATCTACCATTTGATGTATCCAATATGCATAACGCTACAATATTTTCAGGCGCCAAAATAATCTCAGTATTCTGTTCTATATTCCATAGTGCAATTTTTTATTGCATTGAATTATTTTGGCATGGGACGACCATCGACCTAGCATTTTGATTTTGTGATCGGAAAGGCCCCTCTGCGCTGCGGTGGTGGCTGCCCCAATGCGGAAGGAATGGAAAGAGAAATGTTTGGTTGGGATGTTGGAACAGCTGATGCTAGAGAGAGGGAAGCGGCTGCTTATATACTCAGGCTGTTGATTGAAAGATTAGATTGGCTCACTCCTCCCTAACTGACGTAAACGGAACTTCATAAAGATTTTGAGACTATTTTTTGTGTTATTTAATTTGTCATTAAGATGTGACCATTTCTTCCTTTTATGTAAGCCAAATAATGTTCTGCAGATTTAGCTCCAACCTCAAACCCACCTGCCCATGATTGTCTATAAGTAAACCTGAAGACTTTGGTTACATTTTCAGATGTGCTCGATTATGGTGGAGGTATAGGCTAAACTCTCCACCTCAAAAGGGCCAGAGTTGCCCGTTCCTGATTTAAATTTAAAAGCAGCAGAAATAAAAGAGTACATGCCTGCACATATACGCATTCAAATGCGCATGACTATAGACTAAACACGTAATAATAATAATTTGTTACATTTATATAGCGCTTTTCTGGGCACTCAAAGCCCTTTACATGGAAGGGGGGAATCTCTCAACCACCACCAATGTGCAGCATCCACCTGGATGATGCGACGGCAGCCATATTGTGCCAGAACGCCCACCACACACACACCAGCTTACTGGTGGAGAGGAGACAGTGATGAAGCCAATCAGTATATGAATGATTAGGAGGCCGTGGCCAAGGGGCAAATTTGGGATTTTTAATGACCACAGAGAGTCAGGATGCAGGTAATACGGAAATGAATCAACCCTGAACTTACTTAAACTGAATAATGACTTTCTTTGCTACTATATATTGTTTTATGGTGCTTAATTTAACCCCTTGTTAGGGTCTTAAATATAGACACCTTCTACCTTATTTTGTTTATTCTCAGGTTAGGTAAAGTCAGTCGAATTCGTTCTAAACCATAACTAGAGCGCAGGCTAATCAAGAGGAGGTCAGTAAACAGCTTTTGCAAGATTTACCATTTCAGGTGATTTCTAAAAACAGAAAATCTAAGAGGGAGAAACGTCAAGCTAAAGTTATGGGTACTGAAGTAATAGAAAAGGTGACAAAACCGAACACAGACGATCTTGAGCAAATTCCTTATGATATTGTGCAGTTGCAAAGGCAGGATGAAACTTTGAAACTGTTGTTTGAGAAAGCAAAGGCTAACAGTACAACATCTGCATTACTTCAGAAAGATCAGCTGATAATCAAAGATGACAAGTTGTACTTGATAAGTGCTGAAGGTGAAGAGAGATTGGTGGTACCTGAGTCAATGAGATTGAAAGTATTACAGTTGGGTCATTCATTGCCGTGGGCAGGACATTTAGGTCAGCAGAAAACACTGTCTAGAATAGCTAATAAGTTTTATTGGCCTAAGCTCTATACAGATGTTGTGAATTTTTGTAAATCATGCCCTGAATGCCAGATGGTGAGACCAGCTAAAAAGAGGACAGGGTACCTCTTGTAAGTTTACCTATTATTGACATACCATTTACGCGTATTGCAATGGACATCGTAGGACCTTTGGAGAAAAGTAGATCTGGTAATAAGTACATTCTGGTTGTTGCTGATTACGCTACGCGTTACCCAGAAGTTTTTCCTCTCAGAAACATCAAGACAAGGCAGGTTGTGAATGCACTGGTTCAACTTTTTTCTCGAGTAGGATTGCCTAAAGAGATAATTACGACCAGGGCACTAACTTTACATCCAGGTTAATGAAACAAGTTTGCTTAATGTTGCGCATACATCCCATACAGACCACTCCTTATCACCCTCAGACCGACGGTATGGTGGAGAGATTTAATCAGACCTTGAAGTCAATGTTACGGAAGTTTGTGTCTGATACAGGTACTGATTGGGACCAATGGTTGCCGTATTTGATGTTCGCGTATCGTGAAGTCCCACAGTCATCAACCGGCTTCTCACCATTTGAGATGCTGTATGGACGTCAGGTTCGTGGACCGCTGGATGTACTAAAAGAGGCTTGGGAAGGAGGTAATGCACGTGAGCAAACAAACATTCTGTCATATGTTATGAAGATGAGAGAGAAACTGGATTCTATGACGGAGGCTGTGAGGGCGAACATGACCAAGGCACAGCAGCAGCAGAAACTCTGGTATGATCAGTCAAGTAGGAAAAGAACGCTGACTCCAGGGCAAAAGGTACTGTTGTTACTTCCTACTACTGAAAGTTCACTTTTGGCTAAATGGCAAGGACCATACGAAGTGCTTAGAAAGCTAAGTCCCACGAATTATGAGATTTCTGTACCTGATCGTAGGAAAAAGTCTCAAATTTTCCATATTAATCTGTTAAGGCCTTGGAATGAGAGGAAAGGCTCATGGTCAGAGCAGCTGTGGGCAAGGAAAGTGGAGGATGAAGAGGAATTGGAGGAACAATATTTTCCTGTTAATTCAAAGTCAACTTATCCACTAATAGATCATCTATCACCTAAACAGCAAAAAGAGTTCCAGATCTAGTACCAGGGGGACTTTTTTCTGACAAACCAGGAAAAACGACACTTTTGCATCATAATATTCGTTTGCTTGCAGCAGAGCCGATCAGGCAAAATCACTGCAGATTGCCAGCACGCCTGATCCCAGCCTTGAAGGAGGAAGTGCAAATGATGCTGGAGTCGGACATCATCGAGCCTTCCACAAGTGAATGGTGCAGTCCAGTCGTACTGGTGCCAAAGAAAGATGGAACTCTACCTGCGACCTCTCTGAACATTAGGCCACTACTTCTGTATCTTTGCAGTATACTGCTATACTGTTCTGGTCTAACACTGTTTTCATAAATGCTCAAACAACCATAAATGCATGCTCAGGTATGTTTATTTTATTAAGACTCATTTATATATCAGCTCATTCAACAGGTTAAAGCTTTGTATTAAATGTATTAAATACATTTAAGTATTTTTGCTGTTCAGGATGTTTGGATTATTCACTGTCGTCAGCTGACTCTTTAAAGTCATCAGAAATGACTTAAGTTGAGTCATAAATGACTTCAGGTGAGTCAGAAACGACTTCAGGTGAGGAATCCGGCTGATTGGGAACTTGCTCTTCATCACTGCTGAAACACACACACATAGACACGGTCTATAAGTTATATGTCTGCATATTGCCATTTCTCAAACCATTGCACAAAGCACTAGTGCTTCTTGAAAACGGCACATGCAATACACAGATGCATACATTTCATTGCTTTTCAAAATGGCATAATAAGACTTTACTGCCGGATTTAGATTTTAATTTAGATTTTGCAAGAGACATATTTTCTGTAAAGGTTGTTACATGGATGGTTCTTCTTCAGGCTCTCCGAGGTCATTCTCAGTGAATGCTCCAAAGTTATCATAAACGATTCCAACGGTGGATTCAGCGATGGATTTAGTGGTGGTGAAATCAGATCCGCCCAGACTTCTGCACAAAAAAAATATAAAGAAAGAATAATGGAGTGTCATAATTTTGGTCATATTCAGTAGAACAAATTTCCTGATTTCTGCGAGAAAGTTGGAAATACATTTTCTCTATAAATGTGAAAGTGCGGTGGGCTATATTTAAATAATAATAATTTAATATAGTGCCTTTCGTGCACTTTTAATGCAAACAGAAAAAACAAAGATTTTTCAAAAACAAGATAATTGAAGAACACAGTCATGCATCACAGCAAAATTTCCACAACCATCACAATATGATTATTTTATAATAAACAAAAATTGAACAGGGAAATGAGATGTGTGCAAGGATGCAAATGTACCGTTCACAACAGAAGATTCCGAAGTCCGCACAGACACATATTTCCTCTTCGTTCCCCCATTCAGAGTAAAATTCGTGGAGATTTCCATCAGAGTCAGTACAACCTGAATCAATAATAGAAATGTACCTCAAATATTACTTAGCTATCCAGGATTATAAATACACACAAACACGTAAATACTTTTTAATTTGATCTCATGAGAAAACTTGTACTTGCTGTGCATACATTTGTGGATTCATTTATACGGGCCTGCTGCTACTAAATCACAGCAGATGAAATGTGCCAAAAACAAGTTTTTCAATCATTAGTGAATGTAATGCTTAAAGGGATAAAAAGTCACATAAATCTTCAAACCACTGGAATAGCCATTGATGGGTCTCTGAACCCAATGGGCATTTAAGCTCTCCTACCACAGTGGCATCTCTCTGGCTTTAATAGGACGTGCTGACAATTTCTGAATCATTCAATAGATCGATAAATTAATCAATCAGTCAATCGTAGAGATTGTACCTGCAACCATATATTTAACGGTTTACAAAAATGTGAGCATAGTTATATTTTTCCCAATAGACAAGGTGGTAACATCACCTGGGCTGTCAGTGGTATCTTGAGAGTTCACTGTTTCTAATCTGCAGGCATTACCGCAGACCACTGCTGTAAGCAACACAATCAGTCTCAACTGAAAGAGAGGACAAATAGAGATTAACATGGATTTATTTGACACTGCAGCATATACTATATTTACATCAAATGTAAAGTATATACAAAAATCAACATAATAAAGGCAATCTAAAAATATATAGTGCATTTTAAATAACAAATGCATATAGGTTTCCCCCCATATAGGTTCCTTATATGTAACAGAAAATCACATTGTATCATATTAAAGAAGAAAACACAGAATATTCAGTACCAGAAGAGACCCCAAAACAGCATATTGTTAAAGAGACCCAATAAACCTGCTGTTTAGGATAAAAATTGTACAGTACCATGTTATGGCAGATGTGGCGAGCAATACGAGAAGACTGGTCAATCAAACACCAACAAGCGGTTTAACTCTTTGAGTTTAGGAACTCTTGAACTGCTACAATAAATAGCCTACTACCTCTAAATTCACATGCGTGACGTATAGTCTTTTCCTCCAACCAGTGAACAGCAGCTGTATGCTGGCATGAATGGGTAAACCCCACCCCCATTTTCTGCTTCAATTGGTCTACTTAGTTACTTTGCATCTGCGATTGTTACAAAACAGCACTTATCCAAAACCAAATTATTTGCATTGGTGGGGTCAGTGTAGATATTATACAAATTGATCTTGGATAAATATTTCTAAGAACTGGTTGAGGGTGTGAATGCAAAGTGCTTGATTTTAATTTTTGGTGGCTTTACAAACAAATGACTTGATAAAAACCTAAAATATCCACTGCACGCATCTACAAACATCCATCAACAAATTAGAAGAAAATTCATTGTAACTATACTGTAAAAATATTTTCATGATTTGTTATCACAAATTTAGTTATTTTGTCAAATCAGCTTAGATAATTCATGTGGTTCAGATAACTGAAAAGATAACTTTTGAATTTCACTCAAAATTTTAAGGCAACCAGGTAACTTACTTTTTTTTTAAAGCTGCAGTCCGTAGCTTTTTTTGGGTTAAAAATGATCCAAAATAACATTTTGAGCAAGTAAATAACCAGCCAGTGTTCAAAACTATCTGCTTGCCTTAGCTCGATTCAAAACGGTAAGCTTGTAATAATGTTTTTAATTCCAGTGATACTGGTGGATTTCCGCGGGAAATTCGAGCATGTCTTTGCGTCATTAGTCACATCTGTACACATAAAGAATGTGTCTCGGCTAGTAGGCTATATTGCGTGTGAGGATGTTGGAGGTGGAGATTTATCGCCTTTTCTCACAGCACTTGATATAATTAAACTTATCACTTTGATGGCGGATCCAGAAAGGTTCAAACGACAATCACCAGTGACAACTGGAGATTCACCCGTTGTAAAATGCAAAACATGCAAAAAAAGAGACTGCAACCGGACCCATGCGAAAACTAGGAAAAATATCGGAAGGGTATTAAATGTAGTCACGCAATGCTGATGTTGTTAACATTAACAATTTGAGAACAAAGTATAATTTGCACGGTTTGACGTCATATGATAAGCGATCGTTAGATTTAATCAGCCCGATTTACTGCAATGCTTTTTTTCCCTTAGTTGGTCAGAACAAAAGTGGATGTTACTTGTTCAGATGACATTTTCCAGTGAAAATTCTTATTTTGGTCATACCTCCAAAAAGTAGAATCTGTGATTCCGAATGACAGTATCCACACCGGCGCGGTGACTGACAGCCGCACATTCTCCTCAAAACATTGGATTCATAAGCCGAGGCACAACCCATGTAAAGTTGATTATTCCGTGAATAACTGCAATTGCAGATTTTGAACAGAGATGGCGACAAAGAGGAAAAACTACAGACTGCAGCTTTAAGTTTAATCAACAATTATTTTTTACAGTGTAGAATTATTTTGCTTTGTACAGGACACTACCTCTGACTGAACTCAAATCTTCTACACGCTTCTGTACAGTATGTTCAGCCCAGTTTCTTCTCCTTTGAACGGTGAGTTGAGTTGGCCTGGGCACACAAGACCTCACCCATGCACTGCTTGAACACAAATGGCTATATAGGCTAAGGTCAAATGCAGTTTATATAAAAAAAAGTTGTTAAATTTAACAGAAATAAAAGCAATAATGATTAGCAATTAGCATTTAGCAATTAGCATCATTGTTGGAGTTTTACATTTCCATTCATTTCATTCAACGGTAAAATTATCCAGTTCTTGCAATGAAACAATTAAATTCGATTCAATGAAAAACCAACACACACTTCTCTTCAGGACTATATGCACTGACTTCAAAAGTCTTTTCCTGCAATAATTGAACAGCAATTTATATTTATATTGTATGGTGGAATAAACAGGTGAAACCATTGTGTATTGATTCTAACTTTTTAAATCTCATTCACACTTCTAACTTATATTCAACAAAATTATTGATTTGCCTGCATTGACACCATTATAGGAGAAGTGAACTGAGCTGGACGATGACATCACTGTTTTCTCCAGAGCGGTTGTATAGATAAATGAACTAAATCAATAACTTTTTTACAACAGAAATGAACCATCACTGAACAAACTTAAGCTGGACCATGACACTATTTTCTTCTAGAGCTGCTGTGCCGAAACAAACTTTGCCCATTTTCCTGTTGAAGATGTGGTTTGAACATCCAATCCCTTTACTGCTTTTTTTTTATGGTAAAATGGGGGAAAATGTATCTCCCCCTCTTCCCACCAAAGGTCTGTAGTTGACATCCAATGTTTTTTTTTGCATCAGTGCTGATGTGGGTGTGTTTGTCTGTATAGTCATGTTACCTGTTTGCAGAAGAAATACTTTTTTATAACTGATATGAATCTTCAAATAAAGTAAACTGGAAGAACTGTGCACATTTATTTGTGGTTCTCTTTAATCAGATTAGGGATTCTGAGAACTAACACATAATGAATCAAACACACGTTTCAGTCACATGGTAATTAAAACCATTAATTAAAATGCTGAAGAAAGAATAAGAACTTATACACACGCACACACACACACACACACACACACACACACACACACACACACGCACGCACGCACGCACGCACACACACACACACACACACACACACACATATATAGATGACTTATAACAAAAATCTATGAATACAGTTTTATCTAACATATTTATAAGGCCATCCAGATTATGTGATTTTTTGCATACATAATGTTTTCAGTTGCTTTTTCATTTTATTTGTAAATTAAAATATTTTATTTTTTTGTATGAAAGGTACTGATGAATCATGATTTGTTCATGAAAGCATTTAATGTATTTTTTACACATACATTTGAGACGGACAAACTTAAATCCAAATACATAATTTTATTGTATAATCATTTCATTCAGTTTTTCAACAAGACAGTGTGTTAACAGGTATGAAGCAGACAGTCTACTAATACCTACTAAAACTCTAATGAGAGTTAGTTGACATGTAGGTGCAACGTTAGTCAACATAATGTCTAAAGGAGACCAGAAAAATAATGTTACCAAACTTAATAAAAACCAGATATATTTAAAAAATAAGACAAAAAATATAAAAAGAAAAGAAAGATAATAATAAAAATGAAGAAAAAAAAACACAACATACAAAAACTTAAACTAAAATTAAAATTAAAACTAAAACAGAAAATATTATATATTTTTTTAAATATTAACAAAAAATATAATAATATATCAATGATGCTAATATATATATATATATATATTTTATCTGTTACATGTTGTATATTGTTTTTTATTGAGTAATAGTTCGATTTAGTGGTAGTGGTCGGATGAGTTTAAACATCAACATAATAATGTTTGTAACTTGCTCTTCAAATTGAAAATCTTACTCCAGCATGCCATTATGACAAAATTATACCCCAACTAATTTCATGACGATAATTATACCCCAACTAATTTCATGACGATAATTATACCCCAACTAATTTCATGACGATAATTATACCCCAACTAATTTCATGACGATAAAATTCCCATTTCTTGTTTAGTTGTGTATTAAAGACTTAAATTCCTGTAACTTGATGTTTTCATTTACATTGTCAAATAAAAGTTAACAATTAAGGCTATGAATTATTAGATAACACTTTATTTTACAGTGTCATTCTCACATGTTACATGTAGTTAGTAATAACTATTATGCATAGTAGATGCAACTAAACCAAACCAAACCCTAATCCTAGCCTAGACGTAGTTACTTAATATTACTCAGTACTTAAATGTATAATTCAGTGTAACAAAGACACCTTCAAATAAAGTGTAACCAATTATTATTATTTAGTTATTTTTTTTAAAGACAGTAGCCATACAATAATAATTCACATGCAAACTCCTTGCTGTTTCAAAACATGAAAACAAAGTGAAAAACTTTGCATTCACTTTTAAATGAACAGAATCAGAAAATGCAATGTGCTTAACATGCTACATCATATGTTCTCTATGACGTAAATACAGGTTTAAATATTTATGTAAAGCATGAAAAATACATTGAAGTGAATGGAGCACAAACAACCTAAAACCAGTGGAAAAAGTCACGAACTCAAGCTAGAGACACTTCAGAACCAGCAGAGAAGATCATATTTGCAAATTTGCATGAAAAGACTATCGGTGAACAATACTGCACACAATAGATTCAAATCCAGAGAAAGCCAGATAAATCATTTTATTGTATATCAGATTATACAGTTAAGCCTTTATTTTATTTGTAAGGGTTTTCACCCAATATGAGACCTATTCCATAGATGTGCAATTGCTTCCAGTTGTGTTAGGCAAGTTCGCATGGTTTGCTGTGGTCTGAAACAAGTACTAGGGTGAAAGAGCAGGATGTTTGGTCAACAACCATCTCGCATTCATCAGGGTGTTCTATTGCTGTTGGGATCCTACACACACACACACACACACACACACACACACACACACACAAGAAATAAGCTTTCTATTATTACTGAAAACAGAAGGGTTATGAAAGGACTAAATCTACTGTAAAACTTACTTGTTACAGCATCGAATGCCAAACTGTGTACAGAGACAGTTGTAACAGTCATTCTGCCACTCAGAGTCGAAGTCATGAGCTACTCCCTCTGAGTCGACACAACCTAAATAAACAAGCATGCACAGGACCACAGAAAAGCTATATGCAAATGTTGTTATTTGATTGACAACCATTATTTAGAACAGGACACATTAGATGGAGAGATTACAAACATTATCCTCTTTAACAGCTGTGGCTTATCCTTATAAGATGGCACTATGCTCCTTTGGTATAAGTTAATTATAAATACATTTATATTTTTATACAATAAAATATGAATCAAGTCAAGTATTGTTTAAATGTTAAACATATAAAGTAATTACATATTTAATATAACTTATAGCAG